>KK351080.1:0-19425 GCA_000671755.1 Glossina brevipalpis | reverse complement strand
ATTTATATATAAATATAATCATTAAAAACTTTATAAAAAAATGTTTAACAAAACTGGAGAAGAAACAAATGCTTAACAAAGTAAAATAAACTTATTTTTCTATTTATTAATTTATTATTATTATTATTATTATTATTATTATATATACATATATGTATATAATCAATTTAAAGGAAGTTCCAATATTCTTTTAAAGGAGTATCTATTAGCGGTCATTCAACATTCCTTTTCAGTTCATCAATTTCAATCAGATCTTGTAAGACTACACGAATAACTTGATTTATATATGTATACGTTACACATAAGAAAGATTAAAGTTACTTTAACTTAATTTGTTGGTTTCTATTTGTTTAAATATTAATACTTCATTACTAATAATATTATAAAAATAATATGATGATGATAAGATCACATTTATAATCAATCATCTTCAAGAAGTAGAAGTATACGCTTAAAGAAAAACGAATCGTTAGCTGCAGCGTTTAGAGAAATGTGACATTTCTTGTTGTTACTTTCGCAATCCATTATGGCGACATCACTGATCACATACGTATTACTTAGCATCATTCGAAATAACTGATAATTAAAAAGAGAAGAATTAATTAATCGAATTTCTTAACGCAACGATTGAAGTTTCTTTGTTTCTAATTTATTTAGAAATCTCTCTCTTATTCTGTATAATTGAGATATCACGTTTTTTTTTTTGTTTTTTTCTTGATTTATCGAATTATGTAAATCGATTGGTTTTTTTATTTTTATTCAAAGGATGTCTCCTTCGTTTAAAATGACACTAACTATTTGCTTATAAACAACGCTGCAAACTATTTGCAGAGTTATTAAATTCCTGAGAACGCCGCATAATTAATGAATTTGGATCATTGTAGACCTAGCTATCGGATAAACGCTATGTAACCCATTTAAGTAGTATGAAAAAATTTACTAAATCTTGGTTTTTTATTTAGTTTTTTTTTTTTTTTTTTTGAATGAATCTGGATTTAGTTTTTGTATCGACTACGAGCGCTAACTAAATGGCTCACCACTGTACTGATTGAAATCTCAACAATTAGCAATAGAAATCTGTAATTGAAACGGTTGAGATTTAACCAAAAAGTCTGCATCTAATTTGAATATTTTGTATTTATACAAATATTTTAATCTCAAAGCATGGCACACTAACCAAATATAAAAAAAAGTTTAAATATTAAAGTCGGGCAAAACCTGCCATTCAATACTTTACACCACTGTGTCTACAACAAATCTTTGTTTACTTTATTTTGCTTTATAATATAAATTATAACTTGTTTCTATGTAAAGATACGCTTGTCATCGTAGATTTTATAGGTAAGGAAAGCGGAAGCGTGAACTGATGTAGTCTACTTTAAAATTAGCAAAATTAATTCTTCTGTAAAAGATCCTCTTATTCTTCGACTAGCGGTAAAAAATTAAGTACTAAAAATTACCAATATGAAGAATTAGTTTTCATGAAATGGATGGGGTCCAAAAATTAGATCTATATGGTTCAAAATATTTTTAACAGTTTGTTTTCAGATCAAATTACTATTAGGAACTAATTTGCTTTGTAATTTATTGAGAATTAAATCGTTTTACGACATATAAAGCCTTAATTTTCATAAGAAACGGTTATAGGGGAAGTGGTTTAAAAATAAAATGATCCCATTCGATTCAAGTTTTTCCCCATTTTTTTTTTCTTTTTATGTAGCAAGTAGTTTAGTAGTTTCTAGCGATTTTTATTGAAAAGTATTTGAAATTCCAAAGTTTATCATATAAGGACACGTCTTAAATCATACGTTATATGGGGAGATGTCCTGAAAGTAATTGAAACAAATTCATTTTTAATGCCATTTATTCTTGATCAAAAACCCTTTAATACAACAAATTTCGTCAAAATATTTCAAAAATTTGCCACCTATCGGTTGCACACGAGAATATATGGATAGATATCAGAAAGAGAGACAAACAGATAGACTAGTTTCTATTGATTTTTCTCGAAAAATGGAGTTCTATATGGGAAGTGATCGTAAAAATAGTACGATCAAATCCGTTTTCAATAGGTTTTGTTCTTAAAGCCATAAAAGACGCCAATATACCAAATTTCATCAAAATATTTAAAAAATTATGACGTTTAAGTTCAACAAAAAATTACATGGACAGACGGAAAGACAGATAAAGAACCTTAAATCGATTCAAAAAATGATTTAGAATCGATCGGTGTCATAAAAGGTGGGTTTAACTTGAGTCCTTCTAGATATGTTACAAACATCCGCACAAACTTAATATATCATGTACCAGAAATGGTGTAGGGTATAATCAAATAATAAAAGAGAGAAAAACTTTTAATTGTGCATTTACAGAATTATGTAAAAACGAAATTTACTCTATTTACATGAAAATACATCTAAACTCACTTTATACACTAGATAGACTTTATGTAAAATCGTGCAAATCGAAAAAAATAATGTAACTAATGATTGTAAAAACATTTTCATAAAACATTAAAGTAAAAATTTAATTACGAAAAGGATAATTGTAACAAAACAATTAATTTCTGAAATCAAAAATGCGGTAAAAAACACACATTGACTTAAAAATAATAATTTGTACTTTGTGTGACAGCAGAGTATATGTCATAAGCATTGCGAAATTAAAAATGAAAATGGAAGTGTATGAAGAGTGAAGTCAAAATTCGTCGTTTTGAAAGATTTCCTTTTTTTCTTTTCCTTTGAAAATTTTCAATTGAAAACCATATAAGATTCAAAACATGAGAGAAAAGTGTCATGTAAAGCGATGCATAGATGTAGTTTATCCTTTTTTTTTTTATCTCCTACTTTGTGGCTGAGTTGAATGCAATATTCTTAATTTTTCAAAAATGACCGTCCATGCTACAATCGTTATACAACGCGAAAGGTGTGTTAAGCCGCATGTGTTTTAATGACATTTAAAAAACAATTAATGTGACACGATTGTTGAACAATTACAGTTGCTTAACTTTAGACATTTTTTTCTACACCTTTACGTATTTCGCAACAGTTTCACCAGCGTTGAGATCAAATTGCAAAAGGAAGCGAAAAACAAATGTGAATAAAATTGAAATTTTTAGTGAAATTTTCTCAAAAATTTTAAATAAATCACGTAGTTATACAATATCATAGAATTAACCATTTCTAAGAAATACGCACTACATACCCTTTCATACACTGCTTCACAAAAATTTATAATTTATTAATAAACATAATTTTTTTAATGTTCCAATTTCGTATGCAAAAATTTTTCGTTTTTTCTTGAAAATTTCATATACGTACACGATTAGTCTTGAAAATGAAGACTTGAACAGTTGCATATACTTTTAAATCATCCTCTCCGAATAATATTATAAATGATCATAACTCCCTCATAGACCATCTTAAAATTACTTAAAGGTATTGTGAGGATAGACTGAATATCGTATTAGAATCAAAATATAACTAGAATTGCATAATATTTATGAAGTGACAGAGTTGCATTAAATTGTATATGTAGGGTCTGCTGTATATGAAATAAATTCGCGTCCTCTTCTTCAATTATTGCACGTCTTCTATAAAAAAACGCAAAAAAAAAAAACTTTACTTGTATCACACTAGCCAGCCCCTTTGTTAACGTGGAAATTTCTGTGGCCTTCCCAACCTAATAATTCGTTGACTTTTTTGTCACACATAGAAATATTAACCGAAGTTTTTTAAGGCATATGGATATAAAAATGTAACTTTAAGTCAGTACAAAAATGTGGTTCGGTTTATTCACCCGCTAGAAGTGTTTTCAAAATTTTTATTGTAACAAAGGTGCAGCTGGAAATGTAATATTTAATAGGACGTATATTTTTCGTTGACAGCGTCATGCACATGTGTACGAATGAGCATAAATCGTCTTTCCTCACGTATAACCTTGCGTAACTATCATCGTATTTACACATTTAGGGACTGTAGAGACATGACTGGTCATATTATGAAAAAAAAAAAAACAAATAAATAAATAAATAAACACATGACGGAAACGCTCTAGGCTGCCTATTGATCTAAAAATGTTAATCAAGGTGGTTCAAAAATTCAATAAATAGTGAGCAATTTACCTATCACACGCAACACTCCCATCATCTGCGCCACACCCATCAGATGCAACACACCCACCACATCCGTCACACCCATCGCACGCACCACACCCATCGCACGCACCACACCCAACAGACGCATCACATCCGTCACACCAATCGCATGCACCAGACCCAACAGACGCACCACACCCAACAGACGCACCACACCCGTCACACGCACCACACCCATCCCACGTACCACACCCATCCCCCGCACCACACCCATCCCACGCACCATACCAATCAGACGCCCTACGCCCATCACACGCATTACGCCCATCGCACGCACCGCATCCATCACATCCAACACCAATAAACGGGAAAACATAAATCTAAATCTTGAAATAGATATGTTTTCATGATTATCTTAGAATAAATTAAAGATCCTCCTACAAACACGTCTGCTATTATTGCGGTAATTAACTGCATTGGGCGATAAAGGGAAAATCATTTTTCATCCAATATTTTATAAATTGACCCAAAATAAATAAACAGTGTAATTGTTGCGCTGCCACGCCCTTTATTAGTAAAATATTTTTCAATTTCACATGTAGCTCCTGCATATAATTCCAAATTACTGGGTATGTTGTTCGAAGTTGCTGTTCCATTCACAAATGTATCTTACGCCATTAGTTTAAAAAAATAACAGAATAACGTACATGGACTTTAATTATATTTTTAATATGAAGAATATATATATTATCATTATGTCAACAACAACCGCCTTCGGGTGGCTGTTCTGAGTCTTGCTGCAGGTCCTCTATCGTACACCGCAAAAAGGTCAGATGCTTATGGTTGATGCAAACATGTGCAAAACGTTTGATACTCTTAAATATTAATGTACCATAGGCTGAGGCGTGATTATATATCCTTCACAACAAATGTTCCATCAAATGCTTTAATCAGGCGACTTAACGCTCTCATATACTACATAATCTACAAACAACGCGACTCGTCTTTCTTTAAATCTATTACATTATCCTTTTGGAAAAATCTACTTGAAATGATCTATCTCTCCATATCAAATGTCTCCAATTTCAAGTTGAGCTTATACAAACATAACTCCCACTTTCCTTCCCAGTCTTATTAAAATTCTTCCTGATCTCAGTACCGTGTCTATTGCATTCTTTTTTTATTTCGACTGGAAAGAATAAGGAAAACCAAACGAAAAGATATGCAATATGATGATGCATCTTTTTAAGCTTTACAGTTCGTAAGACTAGAATTGATATACCATTGTCCGTCCACCTTTGTTAGAAGTAAGAAAATTTCATAATATTCTTTTTTCACACGGTATTGACAGATCAATTTTATTTCATTTTTAATACGATTTCACTTAAAATTCTTTAATTTAAATTCTAAAAATATTAATCTTTAATTTTTCATTTATACGCGATTTGTTTTAGGCGAATTTTTAAGAAAATATATCTTTCGTATTAAAAAGGTGATTCGAATTAATTTTTTCTCTTTTTTTTTTATAAAAAAATTTTTGTAAGAATATCTGTATAAAAAAAAAAAAGTCTTATGTAACTTTTGAAAATCTTTAAAAGAAGAATATGAAGTAACACAAATATCGGGGTTTGTGTAAACAATAAATTGTTTTTCATCTATTTTGTAGGACTTTAGAGAACCGATTGATCAAATGATGTAAACGAAATGAAAACAGTTATTAACCTTTGATTTCCATTAACATTTAATTTGATATATAAATGAAACGATATATACGTATATATATTTATATAAACAATATAATATATAATATATATATATATATATATATATATATATGTCTATGTATTAAGTCTCAAATATTCCTCTTATATAATAGTAAAATATTGTAAAATACATTTCAAGCTATATCTACTTAGTTAAGTGTGATTATATTATAAACGTCATCCTTAGTTTGTGTGTCATAATGGTTACTTAAAGCAAATAAACAAATAAATAAATAAATAAACAAATGAACAAACAAACAAACAATTTATTGTAAATTTAAGTCTTAATAACTTAAATCTACCCAAAGCCTATATGTATTATTAATAGCTTAATTGTTCTATGTACACATGTACTTAGAGAAGCATTTTCTGCGATGGCCTACAAAATCTACTGCTATTGTGTTTAAAAACTACAAATTGTGCAATTAATTTCATATAATCATATTAAGATTTATGTACAGAGATGTATGTGTGTATCTATCTATTTATTTATATATATATGTATATATATATATATATATATATGTGTGTGTGTGTAAGGTGTACTATATGTGTGTACTATAAACACACCCACACACACTACTTGCGTATACATCAGTGGCCGTAAGTTTGTAGAGGGGTGTTGGTTGGTTATCTGTTATAAGAAGAAGAAGAAAAAAAATTTTCGAACGAAACATTTAAAAGGCTTAATTACACAGTTACACTAAAGGGCTATACTTCTGTTATTTATATGTAATAGATACATTCACATGCATATGTAAAAATGTATTTAAAATGATTTCTCGTGAAATCAAATTAAATTCTCAAACTCGAACGTATGAGAGCGTATGAGCAATCATTTCTTACTAGAGCATTAGATGACCA
Source organism: Glossina brevipalpis (assembly GCA_000671755.1). Classification (NCBI taxonomy): domain Eukaryota; kingdom Metazoa; phylum Arthropoda; class Insecta; order Diptera; family Glossinidae; genus Glossina; species Glossina brevipalpis. Next base: position 12,702 of record KK351080.1, on the reverse strand, counting down.
TACCACCTGAAGCTTTATTGACTTCGCATTGGTATTGAATTTAATGTTTGAATGGGGTAAACCATATAAAGTTACGCTTTACGATTTTTACAGTTTAATGAACTTTGTGATTACGGTGATGTCTATCGTCTTAGTTGTGTTTTTGGCTTTTTCCCAAAGGCTTTACTATTATGCTCAAGTATGGTTCACTAATAGCGTTTACTAATAAAGTTCGTTGCTTAATGTGATGCGCATTTTCGTTTACAGATTAGATGAATTCTGGAATAATAAACAGCGACCTTAGATATATGGCAGATGAAGAAGCAGAAGAAGAAGAAGAAGCAGACGAACACATATAATAAACATTACATTTGTTATCCTCAGGGATAGAGCATTTGCTCCACGATACTTCAATGTTATTGAATAATTGAATTTATTTCTGTCGATTTATTTATTAATTTTGTGGTTGAAATTTCGTTATTATTTCATAACCCTACGAAAGCGATTACTGAGTCTCTAGTATTGTTTAAGATAATCCATGAATTAAAGCATTTCTTAAAGTAAACGAAAAAATTTAAATGCTGATTAACAAAGCTTTTCCGGCATCGCTTACAATAATGACAATCAGAAGAGATAATATCTATAAAGCATTGTGCATGTAAACAAGTGAGATGTTTACTGAGTCTAATAGAGCGATGAATGCTATTAAAAAATCAAATTAATTTTTATTTTAGCATACAGTACATATTTGCGTATTCTCTCTCGATTTAATATCAAAAATTCCTATTTGTATCATTCTCCATTTTTCATGATTTACGTGCGCTTTGTCTGAGGTCTTTTTAGTCGGCTGAGTGAATCGAACATGATCTGCAGTATTCACATTCTGGAACAATATAACATTTCAAACTTACCTTAGATACGACAAAAATTTTCAACGCTTCTTTATCTTAAGCTAAAAAAGCGACTAAAGTACGTTTGGTAACAGTAAATACTATGAAGGCTTTATTTTATCCGACAAACGAGCAAAATCTGGATCGTTCTAATTATCTTCTAATACTGTACGTGAATTGTAGTTCACTTTTAGAGTAATTTCTCAAGGCCTTAGCACAATTCCTTTACTTCAAAATGATTTTCACAGATAGATAGAAAAATATAAAGTTTTCTCTTGAATTTGAAAATTTTAATTTTAATATAGAGATTTTAATCTATAACTTCTCAGAGATTTTCAAATTCCCGCTTACCCAATGTAACGACTATTAGCTATTTAGTGAGCGATTTAATGTTACAAATTCAAATTTTTTGAATATTTTTTATAACAACCAATCGAGTGTTCATAAATTTGTATCCACGAATGTATCTTATATAAATGTAGCTTCTATAGAGTGCTTTATACATATATATTTATATATATTATATATATATATATTTACAATATGTATATATATATATATATATATATATACACATTAATACATCAATGCTTTAGTTTGCTTAGCTTACAATTATAATTATATATGAAAAGGAGAAAATAGTTAAAATGTAGTCTTAGCCAGCATTTGTATAAATTAGCAAATTCTGTAGAAATTAAAAATGATGACACAAGAAATTTACAAATAAATATAAAAANACATTAATACATCAATGCTTTAGTTTGCTTAGCTTACAATTATAATTATATATGAAAAGGAGAAAATAGTTAAAATGTAGTCTTAGCCAGCATTTCTTTAACTAAACAGTGTGTGTGAGTGTAAGCAATATTTCTTGTCTAAATTATATAATAAATAAAAAAAAAAAAAAAAAAAAAAAGAAGAAAAAAACACATAAGTTACTATTTATACTTAATCGAGACATAGCAGATCAGATAATATGAATAAATAATAATTAAAACCATAAATAATTAATTAAGTTATAAAACGATTGTCTGTAATGTTTAGAAATTCAAAAATTAAAATTGTTATAAACAAAAATTGTAATAATAATATTAGGATTTAAAATGCTAAAGAACAAGAAGGTTATAAGATTCGAGGAATCTCGACAAGGGATGAAATTAAAAAAAATTTAATAAAAAAAAAAAAAAAAAAAAAAATAACGTAAAATTGGAAAATCAAAGAAAGTGTTTTCTTTAACAAAATTTTTTATCAAAATGAGGCCAGCACAAACATGACAATCGAAAAGACAAATCGAAAGAAAGCCGAACAAAATGGTAAGATATGTTAACGAAAGCAGCCACTTATCCGCGGCCTTCCACAACAAACATTTCCAGTAATCAGCTAAAAAGAGTATAAGAAATAGACTGGTAGTGCGAGGAAAGCCTCTTTTCTCTCTCCCTCAACTCCGAAGGAGTGGGGGTACAGCCATTTTGTCATTTTATTTGCGGTACATAGAAGGAAGTGTGAGAAATCCCACAATGTATATATATTATTGATCAGTATCATATTTAAAACCGATTTAAGCATGTCCATCTGTCCGTCTTTGATAATCATTCCTCTGACTGCAAAAATAAGAAGATCAGTTTCAAATTTAATAGAAACATTGGAAATTCTTGCATGCAGGTTCCCATTGAAAATGGATCAAATCGATCAAAAGGCACGAGCTCAGTACAGTGCAAACTGAGAACATACCTGCTTTTAGGAAAAAAAACGTGTGTTGCGAACTCTAGGAGAAGAATATAAAAATATATAAAATACAGAAATTCACATATATAATGAGTGTCTCGATAAAAGACCACTATTTTTCATTTAAAAACAAAAACACGTATTTTTATTGGTGGTGATGGAGGTCGAGGTGAAGATGTTTCATTATAATTCGCTACGTAGTGCTATTTTCGTATTTTCTGCGACAGTCTCGTGGACAGTGTCGTTTGCAAGAAACCGATCAGCGCATCGACGTAAAGGAGCTAGACTATCTGCAATTGACTCACTTCCTTCAAGTTTTTCGATCACTCTTTGAATTGTTAATACATTAGGTGCACTTTGTTGACCGAAAATTCCGCAAAGTTTGCGAGTGATCTCAGCGTAACTTTCTTTATTTTTGTAATGGATTTTTACAATTATAGCACGTTCGTCTTTTGTGTAGCGTTTCATTTTTAATAGTCGGAACAATATTAGGTAACAACTGTTAAAGTTCAGAGTTGCCATTTGCATGGAAAAAAATTACACAAAATTTAAACAGTGCACTCTTATTCCCATTCTTTTGGGAACATCGTTATACTTTCTTATTACATTTGCATAATTTCTTATGAAAAAATTGTGACACATAGTTTTCATAGATCTTTGTTGGTGCTTAAAAATAACGTCATTCATGAAGATCCGCACGATCGAAATAATTGATAATATGTCGTTCGCAGTCAGGTGTGATGTGATATAGAAGCAGCCAACCGGTTGCGAAGCACAACAATCATTGAAATGTATGGTGAGTTAATGGTATTTTTCAATTTCACCCCACGCATAACAATCGACCGTAGCGGTGTGTGCAAATATTTTCTAAATACACAAAATTATCATTCGCTACGACCACACGTTTTCCTTATCTCCTTCTTTGTATTAGAACGATCGATGAGAAACGTATGGAATTTTATTTTTCATTTTAATTTCAGTTTTTGTCAGATTTTATCAAAATTTAAAATTTTTTTTTTTTTTTTTTCTCTACACTTCGATCATGACATTCTTCGCTTAGTTTTGATCAAAATTACTACAAAGCAATAATCTTTCTAGTTGTAGCCTCCAACACTGTCCAATCAATTCATGAAACTTCTTGGTCAATTTTGGTATAAATGCCGATGTTGTTACTAAGTCCAAATCTCTTCGAAATACCCCTTAATAGCTTAAACAACTTGGTGACTTTAATGTCTTTAAAATTTGCACGACTTTTGGAAAAACCATTTTACTAAACTTTATCTTAAATATCGATCACTTATTCTGCAATAGATCGGCCTTTACAAGGATTATTTTGAATATATCAAAACCATTTTTTGAATTTCGAAACTTTAATGAATTTATCTGATCGTCAAAATTTGTTTCGAAATCGAATTATTTTTCGTAAATATATAACAGAGTTGTGTGTGGAAGCTTTTTCCATCTTTACGGGGCTGCTATAAGACCTATCTATTGATCTGAACCCATCTAAACATCAGTTTAAGTTTACTTTATAAAAGTAGAAGTGTCAATATTTTTTTCAATTATCTAAGTCCTGTTTTTATAGAAAACGATTTAGAAATAACAGGCAGTTCTATACAAGAGATGAAAACAACAAAAAATTCGTTCGAAGCTAACTCTCTATTAAAAAATTTGCATTTTTTTGTTGTTTTTTTTTTTTTGTTTACAACTCTAAGCCTTGCACATATTTATGCATGTATTTAAGCATTAAACAGAACAGAGTACACACACTATACAATAAAAACAAACACACACGCACACGCACACAAATGTGTACACAAGTTTATTGAATTTATATTTAGTCATTATTTAACATGTGATGATGTTGTTGTTGATGGCAATGATGTTGATGGTGTTGAAAATTCATTAAAATGTATATAAATTTTAAGCTCGACTGCATTCAGTGCAATTTAATGTTCGTTATGTTGGTAGTTTTATTTACACAACTCCACTCAACCACTAGTATATCAAATGAATACATGAGCACATATGCACTAATGTCGGGCACATGTTTGGTTAGGCTTGGATTTAAAATTATTTTATATTGACTATGGGTCTCTTTTGTTTTTCATTTTTCGTTTTTCTTTTTTTTTTTTTGTAGTTTTGTTGTTTTCTTTTTTGTTCTGCTGCTTTTGTTGCTGTTTTTAGTGTTTTGTTATTTTTCCTAGGATCAAAAATGTTAAAATAATGCCTTTGAAAACATTTGATTAGTAGCCGATATATATATATATATATATATATATATATATATATGTGTGTGTGTGTATGTGTATACGTGCGTTTATGTTTACATACATGGATACAAATACATATGGTTTGGAATTTTTCTTCTATATATATATATATATATATATATACGTGTATATATATATATATACGTGTATTTGTGTGGGTACATACATATGTACATATTTACCAGATTCCTCTTAACGCATGGACATATGCGTACATATGCACCTACGTCATGTTAGCTTCATTGATGTATGCTTGATTGTGTATTTACTTGTTACACATAAATTTTTGTCTGTGGTCGGCAAAGCGTTTAGTGTAATTAGAGATTTTAATCGTCCACATACAAAAACATATTCATAGGCAATGTTACGAATAAAATTTGAAAATTTAATTATGCTTCACATTTGTGTATTGTGTTATTGCCTCAAATTTACCAACACAAAGGATAATAATCGATAATTTGAACGTACAGGAACGTACACAGAGACACACACAACAAGCATTTGCATCCAAAACGTATATGAACATACGCATGCACACCAAATCGTTAGATATTACTACACATTTATATATTTATGTATAATTGAAGCTCATAAACGTAAAACTAAAAAGATATAAAATTTCTAATAAGTTTAATTATTTAAAAAAAAAAAAAAAATTAAATAGAAAATATTTCACATGAAATATATTATGAGTTTATGCTTAATTAATTTTAAATTAATTTTAAACATAACCACAAATTTGTTCAATTGGTTTTTTAACTATTTTCATACAATGGTGTGTTCAATTTCTTACTCCACGCGTACAACATATATTTCGCTGTTGTAAAACATGATGAACGAGCATCACACACAACATTACGATTCTAGATTGAAATGTAAAATTTTATATGGGTAAAGCTTTTCACGATAGACTTATGGAGAAACTTTCCATCTAACTTTCGCGCTTAATAAAGAATATCTCCATTAAGGTGCGCTGTTTAAATTTTGTGTCATTTTTTTTTAATGCAAATGGCAAATCTGAAATTTGACAACTGTCATCTGAATGCGTGGGGTAATGAAGCACAGTGAAGTGAATGACAATTTTTTTTTTAAAAAAGTCATCTTCATCGATGAAGCGCATTTCCATCTGAACAATTTTGTAAATGAACAAAACTGTTGAATTTGGTGCTCAGAAAAACCTCACGAAATCCATAAGAAACAAATGCATTCACAACGAGCAACTATCTATTGCGGATTTTGGTCAAGTGGCATGATTGGGCTTTACTTTTTTGAAAATAGAATTGCCCTGATGAAAACGAAGGTAAGATGTCGGCCAGGATTAAGGGAAATCGTCATTTTGACTATAGCAAGATTAAGCCACCACAGCCCTTAGGCTGCTTAAGTTATCCGCCGAGATACCTAGAAGCGTTACATTAAGATTAAGCCCCCCATGGCCTTGGCCTGTTTAAGTAGTCTACCAAGATGCCAAGAACTGTTACGTAAAAGATTTAAAGGAAATCGTCACATTGACTGTCGCCAGATTAAGACCCCACGGCTTTTGACCTGTTTAGCATACATTAACGATTGGATTAATTGTCTATTTTGTAATTATAAACGCATTGGCTACCGAAAATTTTGACGATCTATCGAGAGAAGTGATTGAAATCAATCGTTTACGATATCAAATCAGATAATAAAATTTCGATTTACGATATACGTATGAATCTGAAATTGATTCTTAATTGGTTTTGTAAGGTTTCCAAACTAAACAAAAAAGTCTATAAAAATACTTTACGCTCGCAAAATTTCGAACTAAATAATCGTTTACTTTCTTTGGAATAAATAATAAATAGATCGTACAAGTTGCTTTATGAAATCACAAAATTCAATTCTGAATAATTTATCGCTCGGAATTTCTGTGATCAACATAATGCGAGCTATCGCACGCATTGACAATCAATTGAGATTTTTAGCTCCAAATATGTCGAAATTAATTTAATATAAGAGCCTAAAGAGTCTCATAAGCCTGCCCTGTGATTTCTTCTTCGTTTGATCCTATTGTGCACAGAACAACAGATGACAGTTGGCTGAATCGATTTTATGGGATCATTGAGGCATGTTTCTGGGTATTACAAAAAGAAAGATTTTATTTGTAAACTTATAAAAATTTATTTTCATTATTTTCACAGCAAATCAAAGTCGAAAAGAGATTGAAATTTTTCCTACCGTTTAAAGCAATTATCCCTTATGAAAATTGTTAATCAACGTTTTAATCATCATTTTGAGTCCACTTAATGTTGCCCATTTATTCGCATGTATTCAATCTATTATTCGAATTTCCATAGTTGCATAAATTGGTCTGGAATTAAGTTACTCAAGTATCAAGTTTAAAAATCGGGATTATTTGATCACATTATATTAACTAAAGGTAACATCAACCAAAATAAACTGAAAATTTAAAAATATTTCTTTATCTCATTTATAATCAACAGCTAATGTCATTCTAGAATATTCTTTATAATACATATTACGTTCAAATCCCGATGCACAGATCAGACGATCTGAAAAAGCTGATATTTTTTGTTATTTTCATAGATTACTGGATATAACATTCGCCGAAAACTTTGGCTGCTTGTAACAAAAATAAAATAAAATTTTTTTTTTGGTTAAAATATGTTTTTTTTTGCAGCTTCGTTCGTTCAGAGATTCTATAATGTGAAAAAACAGTTTTCGAATTCATAATTACGTATAAAGCGTTTTTTTCGTAATGCTTTACTGATATGTACTTACAGGTTTTTACGAAATATCGAAGTTAAGCAAAAAGTCCTGTTTGTTTGCTCAAAGAAGCGAAATATGCATGAATGCCGTATTAAATGCAATAACTGACTGAATGACTTGTTGAGGCAGAGTTTGTTGAAAGAAATTATTTACTATCATCTACGTTCATCGATGAATCATTCATTGAAATTGCAGGAAATGTAAATAATGAAAAGCGGAAATTACTTTTTTGGTTACCTTGTAATTTATGCATAAATATTTAAATGTGTGAACAAATTTATGATTGTATTAAATTTATTCACAAACATATTTCTAATTATTACACAATAATTACAAAAAAAAAAATGAAAATTGTTTTGTTTTTTGCTTGTTTTGTTTTGTTTTGCTTTTTCATTACCTATAAACATATATTAAAGTGCACTTCATCCCTTGAGAAGGGAGATGTACTAATTGTTTTATTCCGTTTACACAATATCCAGGACAAGTCATCGGAAATACTGTTGAATACCTACATATATATGTATATATATATAGAGATTTATAGAACGGATTAAAGAATGAATTAATCGAAAAAAGAGAGTCTTACGTTTATTATTTTATTGGGGCCAAGAAAATAGTTCTTAGCGTTGTTTGCAATAGATGCCTTTAAAGTTATATAACCCGACAGATCCCCTATCACCGAGAATGAATCGCGTTCTTAATGGGTTTAGCATTATTTTGCAAAAAAAAACAATTATCTATTATTCTTTGTTACAATACCAACAATTGCTATTATAGTGTTTGTCACGGATTATTTCAATAAGTTGAAAAAACTTTTTTTATTTCCTACAACTAGATGATGATCTTTAATCTGAAGCATTGTCTTGGATTCAGATCTCTTTACATTTTTAGCTAATATTAAGAATTTCCTTTAAATCATTATAATTCGTATAGTTTTGCCCGAGTAAAGTTTTCTTAATTACTCGAGCAGTTTCCGTAACAATTTCCAGATCGAAAGTACCATCTGTCAGTAAATATATTGCGCAGAAGGCTGAGTTAAATATCAAAGATGGCTACCTAAACTTTCACACGATTTCATTGCAACTGTTAAGATTACCGTGAAGTGAAGTGTGAAGTGCTAAAAAATATTAGTTTAGATATCCGCTGTGCCCGATAATTCATACATAAATTATCGAAGATATTATGAAATGTCTATAATGGGTTGAGGATGATTTTGCTTTCAAACAAAACCTTATGATAGATATTTGCGATGATTTTTCTATTTTTTTTTTAATAAAAATGTATTAATTTTTCCAAAAATAATATTTAACGGCTAAATATTTTGTATATTGTCAACGACTGCAGCCTAAATACGAATGTTTAGTTAGTTATTCATTCATTCATTCATGCATTTAACAGAAAAATAGCCGTAAAACCATAAATTGACTTAAATGTATGTGTTGAAGATTGGCACAGATTAACGTATCGAATATGGATTAGTAGTACAATTTTTATTGAATAGTCCGAATATATCTTCGATTTCAATTGAATACTTTAATGTCCACCATTAATATTCATAGCCTATTGAAACGTAAAGAAAAGATTAATTAGTTCAAAATGTTGATCACAGTTATCGCAGCATACAAATCGCAGCTCGTATATGTTTCTAATTATTATTTATTTTATTATGCGATTTGACCGTAGTATGTAAGCGATTTTTCCAACGAGAAACCATGTTTATGTACTCACTCTCTTATATATTATGTATATATGTATATATGTATATATGCTTTTTTATAGCACCGTGAGAGAAAAAATAATTTTTGAAACCAAATCTTTTTTCTCAAACAGAATTTGGAAGTTGTAATAGCGACTTTGGCAGGTGACTGACAGACAGACCGGTCTAAATAGTTTCCTCTATTATGAAGAATGCATATATACCAGGTTTATTATTGTGCACATTTCCATGCATGACAAACGTTTGATACACCTGCCGTTGAAAAGATTAAGCAGCCGAATACTATAATGTTTTACAAAGAGAAATTTAATGACGAGTTTAATTTGCAACGTGACTGAGATGACCAAGTCCCGCTACTACTAATATTTAATCTTGTTGACATATAAGTTGGGATAAGACACTAAGATTTGATTTTGCCGTTAGCGAACACTCTCCTTCCCATTATGACGCTGACCGGTATTGTTATACCTATCACCGAAGGATGGAGATATATTCATTTCGTCATTTTGTTTCCAACACTCAGAAGGAAGCTTCTCTTAGAGACCCCGCGATATATATATATTTCTCATCAGCATGTTCGCATGTCTGCATGTCCGTCTGTCAGTGTGTCCTTCAGCCAGTCTCCGCTAGTCTGTGTGTCCGCCTGTCTGTGTTTCCAGCTGCCCGTATGTGCGCATGTCCATGTGTCCGCCTGTCCAACCGTCCTTCTGTTCATCTGTCCGTGTTTTCGTCAATTCGTGTGTTTATTTGGCTGTGTGTTCATCACTCTTTGTGTCCACCTGCCTGTTTGCTCTCTGCCCCTACGTCCGTCTTTCCGTCTGTTCGTATGTCCGTGTCTCCGTATTTCCGGGCGTCCTCATGTCCACCTGTCCATGTGCCCATCTGTATATGTGTCCGTCTGTCCACCTGTCCGTCTGTCTGTGGGTCCGTCTGTCTGTGTGTCTATCTATCTGTGTGTTCGTCTGGCTGTGTGTCCGTCTGTCTGTGCGTCCGTCCGTCTGTGTGTCCGTCAGTCTGTTTGCCCTCTGTCCCTATGTCCGTTTTTCCGCCCGTTTGTTGTTCGTGCGTCCGTATTTCCGTGCGTCCGCATGTCCGTCTGTCAATGTACCCATCTGTATGTATCCGTTTGCCCACCTGCCCGTCTGTCTGTGTGTCCGTCTTTATGATGTCTGTGGCAAAAATCAAGGTATTGGTTTCAAATTTAAGAGTAACCTTGCAAGTTCTTGTAAGCGGATTGATACTGAGAATGGGTCAAATAAGCATAAAATAAGCTGAAAATTTCTCCATTTTCTGGATGTTTTGCTCACTACTGATTAACTGCACAATAAAAATTTCGATGGTATTCCATAAAAATAGAAAAATTCTGCCACTCCTCTCTATCAAAAATAAATTTTTTTATCTTCTTTTAAGACGATGTGTGGTGGGTATAAAAGATTCGGTGCAACCGAATATAATTTTCTTGCTTGTTTATTATTGTTATTATTGATTTTCTTATTATACTCTTGAACAAACATCGAAACTCTTGACATATTTGCTAATTTGGCCAAATTTGTAATACGTTCTGTGCACTTTTAAATTTAATCATCGTTTACTCGATGGCTGCAAAAAAAATAAAATAAAATATAGTTTCACTTTAACAATTATATTTCTCGTTTCATGTTTTTTTTTCTCTAAAAATAACTTCTGGACCTGAACTTTAATGATGTTTAACGATGTTTTCCTTTAATTGTTATTATTTTCTTTTTTGCACCGTTGAATAAAATCTAGTGAATTTATCGTCAAATTGCATGCTTTGTAAATTATTATTTTTTTTGCTTTATTTCTTTGTTACGTTCTTTCGTTCTTTCTTGTTTGCCTGCACGCTTTCCCTTCTGCTTTTTTTCGCTTTCCTTCAGAGGCTTTAGCATAACGACTTTATTTAAATGACGTGACCGAGAAATTTTATTTGACTTTTGAAACATCACTCAGTGGAGCGGTTACATGAGTTTACATGAAGCACCACAAACACGTTTCAAAAATTTACTTTCTCTATGTCTACGCCTGTGTAAAGTGTAACCTCTTCTTGTTCTCCTTCTCCCGTAAACTCTTCTGTTCTCTCCTGCTTCTCTCAATCATTTTTCTTCTTCATTTTCCTTCTTCCTTTTGGTTTTTTTTTTCCATGCGTTTAAGAGCCGAAGTAACATATTTCAAATTGAAGTGAAAGGAGTGTTGGAATAAATGTGGTTTAACTGTTGCCAAATTGTAACAAAATAAGCATAAATCGTTTGTATATGCAATGTGTGCATTATAGCCAGAGTACCGTACCGTCTATATACTGACATAAACAAGTGAATGTAATATGGTCAGGCAGACAGCCGGGCGGGTAGCCAATCTATATAACTATACAAGCTCTATACAAGACATAACATAACATACATTTAGGCGTTTACTACATGCAAAATAAGTATAATAGGAAATATAATTTTTTGATTTCCTTTTTGAAATCTCAAAAAGAAAACGAAAAAAGGAAAGTAATCGTTTGCACTGACAAGTGGGCAGTAAATGGGTGCTAACGCTGTAGGTGGTATGACTTAAGTGGTTTATTTCCACAATGCAACTAATATGCATACGTATGTATGATAAAAAAAAGAAACATTTTATAGGCATTAAAAGTGGGAGTACTGAAGGTTTCCAAGAAGAACCTTAAATAATTTCTATTGTCTTCTTTTAATTTAATAATACGCAGAAGGTTTGTAAAACCGAGCAAGCGGTTATTAGCATAAAAATAAATTTATATTAAATTCGGCACCACATGATGACATGGGAGCATCAACACTATTTCAAAGTTAATATTGTTCCTTGATTTTTTCATAATTTTATAAAATATTCCCATGAAAATTCGCACAAAAATAGCGAACGAAAAAACTACGATATCACAATTTTTTGTCACGGTAACTTTATAGAGGCATTTTCCATTAAAGTTCAGGTGAATATGTTAAACAAAAAAATAAAATTAAAAAAATAGAAAAGCATTGATTCGGCGAATTATATCAGCATTGAATCATCTTAAATTTCATATTCATCATCAGTATTAAGGTAAAATTAATTGATGTCAAGAATAAGGTGTTTTTAATTAAAATTTAATTCTTAAACTAAACTGAAAAGGTCACATTAAGTTGACGTACTAGCATATCCAAAATGAACAGATGCCTAAGGAAAGTATTGTTGCGAAAAAAAACCAGCAATCATCAATGTCAGTATTCTGTCTGATATGTGTCGTCCGGCAGACAAAGCCCCTCGGGGAGAGAGCAATATGTGTGGAGATATATATATGTATATATAAAAAGGGAGAGAAACAGATAATAAGAGGAATAGATACAAA
>KK351079.1:1055268-1087035 GCA_000671755.1 Glossina brevipalpis | reverse complement strand
TTGACGAAGTGAATTTCTTATTTAAGAATAATTTGTTCAACTAAACTGCAAAATTGCTAGCAAAGACATCGGATTCTTTTCGCATGAGATGTTAAACTTGTGGAAGTCGGAGACTTGTCTGCTGAGCATCAACTAAACTTAATTGATTTGAAAGAACATTTTTTCATTGAAGTGTGTCCAGTTCTTTGTAGTGTCTCCTGGTTCTCACTTTTCATTGAGTATCTAAATGTTGTAACTCAGCCAGTCTGTAGGTTTTGAGAGAAATTCCACAACAATATTATCTAACATACATGTACATCAGTTTGATTTAATTTCGTTTTTATTAAAGAATTTCTTTTTGCTTCTTTTCTTCGTCTCATTTTTATTTTGCGATATGAACTCTTCACTCTTCTCCCTTTTGCTTTTAATTCAATTAAATCTTCTTTCTTCTCTTTTTCTCTTTGTATTTTCCTCTTGCTTTGAATCGATTGCTTTCTGCCCCATTTCGTTTTCAGTCTTCTTTTTTACATCGATCACCGAAGGTGCGGGATATTTTCAACTCCGCAGATCTCACAGCATTAAATCTAGAATCAGCTATGAATCAAGTATGAAGAAACATTAGAAGTTCTTTCACATACGTTGTTATTTAAAATTGGCCAACTCAATCACAGGCCACGTCTACAGTTTAAGCTTAAAGCACTGCTGTTTTTTGGGTGTTTTCCATGGGTTTTGGGTGTTTGCATGGCTGACAGTATTCCAGGGTATTCCATAAAAATATAAAAAATCTACCACGCCCACCTATTAAAATTTGATTTCTCCCCCTTTTTTGCGATAAAGGTGGTGGGTATAGTAGATGCAGTACAGCCGAATATAATTTTCTGGTTGCTAAATTTATCTAAGGCTTAAGAGGCTTTGGCGTTAAAAATTGAACTTCACATTTAAAGCAATGAAGAGTTAAGTTGATTTAGAATTCGATACATATATAGAATATTTCAAGAGTGCGAAAACGAACCTTATCTGCCCACTTAATCCACGTATAGCCCAGCAATAAGCAAGAACTGACATTGATTTAAAATTTTTTATTCATTCTTTTCCTCCTTTTCCACTTAACCTTCATTCGAAAAATATACGCAAACTTAAACTTATGTATTTAACGTGTGTGTGTAACTTAAACCAAATTCTATTTAAATAAAACTAATTTTAATTTTAATCTGCAATTTTTTCGAAAAACATTTTTGAAAAACTGTTCATTTCATTTTATATAGAACGTTTAAACTTATCAAGTTATTTGCCAACACTATGTTTTATATGTACATTATCCCAAGCATTCAGATCATTTCAAGGACATGCCTAATTTCTTCTAATTTATAGCACTCTACTCTTCTGCATGTTCGAAGGTAGCGCTTTTGTTAAACATATTTCTGAATGCAAAAAAAAAAAATTTATCCAATAAAGAGTTTGCCCTAAGTTTTGTCATTCAAATATAAAATCGATCTAGCAAATTCCAAATTGCGCATAGCGAAAAACGAAAGGGATATGGAAAATGTTAAACATTCGAAGAAGTTCCCAAAGTAATGACTTTTAATGATTTTTATTTTTAATATTATGTCCAATATATGTTACAATAATAATTTATTATTATTTATTTAAATTAAAGAATAAAGGTCAACAACTGTTTTTCTGTTTTTGTGCTGTTATTTACATTGACTCTTTTACATAGCACAGATCTATATCTTAATAGTTGTAGCTTTTATGGGATCTGCCTTTAAAAGAATATTTCACATATTAAAAATAAGGTTTCACCTCCTATCTCTAATTTCAATTTTTATAGTATTCAATGCAATTTATTCGTGTTCAAATTTAATCCTTTAAGTTATTATTCATTACATTTCTGTACCAGTTTAAAGGCTTTAACATGGAGTATTTTATTTGCTTCTGTGTTTGAACTGTTTAAACTATCGCTTACTCATCTCAAATGGAGCTTCGTTTTTTTATAAGCTTCCTTTAATGCTGCATGAATGTGAAAAATAATTTTACACCAGCTTTTGCAAGAACGCTCCAGTCAACTCAAATACTGCGCCAATGATTTTTCCCAAAGAAATTTTTGATGTTAGTTTAACGTATTACTATACAGCGAATTTTAAAATTTAGATGAAGACGCAATGGGGAATCTATTGTATATAAAAACGGAAATAAGATTAAAATTTAAAATGCAAACAAAATTCTATAAAAACTTTTTACATAGTTCTGAGATATATTTTTTATTTATCCCTATCTCGAATATTTAGCTATTTCCCAGGGAAATGAGTATTGTATAAAAGCTTTTCTTCTTTCGCAAATTTAGTTCTGAAATAATATAACGATCTTTTCATCTGATGGATATAAAAAAGAAAAAAATTAAATTATTATTATTTATAATATAACAAAGAAAATAAAAAGTCCGCTCTGTAAGAGAAGACTCTCTCTTTTACGTTTAATTTTTTTAATACTATTCTTTTTGAATTTATATAATTTGCTCAAGTGTATATTCGATTCACAGAATTTACTTGTCTCTAAAAAAGTGAAAATAATTTATAAACGTTAAAAAGAATTTTAATGTTTACTTAATTCCTATTTTACGTGAATACTTTCTTTGTTTTCCTCGTTTTCTTCGATTTAGAAAAATAAGTTTTGTTCGCCGCTTTACATAATTTCCGAGAGATTAAAAAGTTAATTGATTCAAATTTCAAACACGATTATTAACGTTAATTGTGCCGTTTTATATATTTAATAGTACTTGCAAGGTTTCTTAGTTCTTTCCTTTTTTTTTTTTTATACAGAAAACACTGTAAAAACAGTATTGGGTGTATTTACAATTAGAGAAGATAAGAATTTATTTAATTTAATGGCTCCCATACAAAAAAGTAACAACAGCGAACCATTTGATTTGACTCAGTCTAAAAATCCTATACAGTATGATAACATCAACGCTAATTAATAAATTATCTGAAAATTGGTATCAATGGGGGAAGTTATTACAAAATAAATGGACTACATTTTTAGATAGCGCCGGTACGAACATATAAAAAGAAGACTTAATGAAGACTTTAAACGCAATAATTTTCTTTTGCAATTTTCTCAGGTGATGATCCGGTTACAATATGGATAATAATACCATTTATTTTATTAATAATCAATTTCTGGTTATATGCCGGCATTTTTACTCTCGTGGATTTAACTAATAAACCCCATTTCTTACGAAAATATAAAATACAGCCTGGCGTAAATGAACCAGTGGATAAATGTAGACTATGGAAGGTAAAATTATAATGTTTTATGGATAAAAACTGTTATTAAAATTTTTAATTGCTTACAGGCCACTAAGCAAGTTCTCTTCAATCAAGTGATCATTACTCCTGTCATGTTATGCTTAAGTCATTTAACTTTATTTAAGAACTTAAATTTTCCCGATATACATGTGCTACCTACTGTAAGAACTTTTCTAATTGATTTGTCTTTAATGATAGTTCTGGAGGAGATTTTATTTTATTATATTCATCGAGCATTACATCATCGTTCAATTTATAAATACATTCATAAGCAGCATCATGAGTGGACTGCTCCGGTTGCTATTATTACCCTTTATTGTCATCCACTCGAACATATATGCAGCAATTTGGGACCTATTGGTATTTCGACAATTCTAATAAGACCTCATATTCTCAACGTTTGGCTTTTTATAGTAATAGCTATTTCAAATTCGATGACCGATCATACAGGTTACAGTTTTCCATTTTCACCCAATTCCGTACGTTTCCACGATTTGCATCATGCTAAGTGAGTGTTAAATAAAAAGAAAGAAAATACAGTAAATAATTAACATAAAAAATTTTTTCTTGAATTTCTTTTCAGGTTTAATTACAATTTTGGTGTAATGGGTTGGTGTGATAAACTGCATGGTACCTATAAGGACGAGAAGAAAAACGTAGAAAAAGCTAAATAACAAATAAAAAAAAATTGAAAACTGGATAATATTTGCTTTTTCTATTTAAAAATTTTAAGTCTCCATTACATTAATTCTTATCAGTTAGAATATTGGGACAGTATTTCTGTTTAAATGTGGCCCAGTGGGTAGTGTATTTTTATAAGAAACTTTTTATGACAGTTATAAGTATATATTCAACTAAATCTTTATGATACCCCCAGATAAAATGTAAATTAATCCCATTAAAATATTACGAAAGGCAACTATTATCATGAAGTTATCGTGAAAAAAATTTTAAAACTTTGAGATAGTCTCTTTCTACGCTAAAATACAACTGTGTTAGAAAAGCGACTTTCAACCATCTTTTATACAGTTGCATTTTAACGTGAAAGAGACTATCTTAAAGTTACATGATGACTCCGCGGGACTGTGATCATGTACATAATGTCTCTTTGAAAAGAGATTTATAATAATATTTAATTAGGAACGTGTAACAGTATCTCTGAGTTTCCAGTAGAATAAGGGAACTTTTCCAATATAATGAGCGAGTCGTAAAAATTCAGAGATAAATTGACGTTTGTTTGTTTTGTGTAAACAAAACACATGTGGTAAAAAATAAAAACCATCCAACGATGACGATCATCCTCTGTGTAATTCATTCTAAAAGTTAGTTAAACCATTACGGTATTACCATTTCTAAAGAATTTAGATATTTGCAGCATTTCCATACCGACCGAACATGAAGATTAAAAATAAAAAATAGAACAACAACGCAATTTACACAATAATTGCCAACGTCAGATGATTTTCTTTTGTTAGAAATTAAGGTCCTTTTTACAGAAATTGTGTGCGAACGTATTAACTTAACAAAATTCTTATATATGTAATGCTAAGCAAGCGCTTACAAAATATTTAAAAATAATTTTACTTGAGAAACAGGCAAATAATGAGTAGAGATTCGAAGATCCAAGTAAAAGCCTTCATTGGTTTTTTAGTGTTGGCGGTGGTGGTTCAATCCCAGCATATAAATAGCATTGATAATAAAAATAGTGATGTCGTCAAAACCGGAGCTGAAGTAAATCATACTTTGCTAAATAAAATTGAAGATATTACCCAGCATTTAGAGGAAATACCTAGTGCTTCAAAAATTCCAAAGGTACGTAAGACAACGCAAACCGATAACAAAGTGTTGGAAAAAAAGAAAAAAGAAACCGGAATTGCTAAAAATAAAACCCAATCAGCCAAAACAGAGAACACTAGCACCACTACGCTTACAACTGCAGCCAACAAGCCGGATCATTTGGTGAAACAAGTAGCCGAAAACGTGTCTATAAATATTAGCGCAAATCCATCCGAAAATAAAACACAAAACGAAAAACCAGAGATTTTAGAGGCAAACGAACCAAGGGTGCCTACTACGATTGTGGCCAAAACAAACGTTGCTATTGAAAAAAATAAAAACTTTGCTTCAGAGGTATTCGGAACACTTGTAAATAATTCTAATATAATGTACAATGACAGTAAGAAACAGGGGCAAAAAGGTGATGTAAATTCTACTAGTTCAACAACCATTGCAACGGCAACCAACATAAAGATTAATAATGTCACGACAACATCTGCACCATCATCAACATCATCATCATCATCAACAACAACAACAACAACAACAACTACTACTAGTACTACTACTACTACTACTACAGCGAAGCCAAAAAAACCCTTAGTACTTTATGGTGTCGAGGATTTTCCTGGTTTAGATGAAAGCCATGCAGAGTCAAAAAATCCACCTTTGTCCCCTTCCAGTAAATTGCCTGTACCCGAACCACCAAATGCTGAACCATCACAAGAGTTTAGCGGCAATAGTTTTGAACGGGGAAGTGATTACATAGTACCCATAGTCAGCATGATTTTTATAATTCCCTTAGCCATGGGTATAGTTATTACTACTTATCGCCGCTTCCGTGATTGCTGGTCTACGCGTCACTACCGGCGTATGGATTTTCTTGTAGATGGCATGTATAATGACTGACATCGTAATCCACAAACAAGGCAGCTATCCAATATTTCAATAAATGATGAAGAAGATGATGATATTGAAAATATTTGGAATTCGATACAAATTGCTTAGCAATAATAAAAACTGAAGGTTAGCAGCTTTAAAATCTAAGCATTTCGAGTGAGATGTACTACTTCCACACCCACAGAAAATATATTTGTATTAAGAATTTATAAAATTGTATGTATGTACAGAACTATGCTATTTTAATTATTAACCATGATATTTACATCCTAACGTATGCGCGGATAAAAATATGCGTGCATATGTAAACGTATTCTTGTAATTGCATTTTCAGAAAATGTATTTATATTATTATCTAATTATTTTGTTTTATCTATTCAAGAAGAAAAATAAATAATTTAGTAATGATGCATTGCGATTATCAGTCAATAAGAAACGCTAATGAAATCCTTTATACGCAATGAACTTTATTGCGCGATATTAACCAACGTTCGCTGACGCATTTGCTATATTTTCATGTGACATTTTTATATGGGCTTTTCCAAAGTTGCAAAATTTGTTTGCATTAAAACAAATCAAAAAAGTACATGCTAAACAACCTAATTTGGATTGAAATGTGAATTTTTGACGTAATTATCAAATACATATATATTTATAATAATCCTTACTTGTTACTTACTTATAGATGACAAAATATTATTACTTAGGGATCCATCACCTTGCCGGTCATATATGAAGAGCAAGCAAATCAGAATTACTTTAAAAGAGAGATTATGTGAGATCTCTGCCTTAATATTTTATGGGCAGGAAAGAAGAAGATAAGCACGTTAAGCAACTTAGAAAAAATACAATTAGCATCTGATTCGAAATTTCATTTGGGTGTAACCAAGCATATGAAGAAACCGGAAGATTTCTTGAAAAGTTAAATTAAAACATGGTTTGGTCTTTATTGGTCTTCGTTTTGAATAACTTGATTATTTCACCGGCGGTATAACATGCTACGCAATCATTCAAACTTTTTAATTCATCTCAGAGATACTCGTTAGTTTGATATTGTAGTTCTTCACGTTTAATGTAATCTACTGACATTGTAAATTGAAGAACAACACCTCGACACTAATGCTGAAAATACAAAATATTTGTATTTCGTGCATTTAATGGCATTTTCAATATAGAAATTTAGGCTGATGATTAAGCTGGACGCAGTTATTCTGTTAATATAACGTTATCCAGCCACAGAATTATATTTTTACGCAAAACAAGCTAAGAATTGGTTGCACCGTCAAATTCTGACAAAATCGCTTGTTCCATAATTTTGACGCTAGAATTTGTAGGATTATCATGATTAAATCTAACGAATTTCGAATAAACGAGTACGCCTTGTCGAAATGCATGCTGTTCCACGAAGAAATGGTAGATTTTTTCGCAAATTTTAACTTTAAGCAAAGAAACATATATTAAAAAAGTTGGCCACAACTGTGATGAAGTAAATGATTTAATGTATATATATAAAAATATATTATTTTTTATAAAATTGTAGAAAAATTTCCTTCATTTGAACAAAAGAATTAGAATTAAAAATATTTTACAAAAATTATTCCAGAAATATTTTATACCTAATAGAAGTTTAGCAAGAAGGAAACTTAAAAGGTCAAAATCTCCCACTCGCTAATGCAGTATCTTTTTAAAAAATTTTAATACGTTTTCAGTCAAATCAACTTAAAAGGAAGTAATGTTGACGTAGATATCTTTTCCTTACAAGTTTAAAATAAAATTTAACTTTTTGGATCTCGATAAATTCTTAAAATCTCAACATAAACTTATAAAACGCATACAATAAAAAAGATGAAATTACCTCGATCCTTCATCTAATACACATCTGACAGATGATATGTTAACAGTATCGCTATTAGTCATAAATCTTAATAACTCGGAGAGATAATAATATCTTCTAAATATCAATGAGTGCAAGAGATATGGATATGCTGAATATCGATGTAAGATTTTCTATTTCTTTTCTATTCTATATCTGGAGCTATTCGTCAAGTGTTCTAAAACTCTTAGGGTCGCAAAAATTAAGAAATAAATGTGTTGCAATAGTTAGAAACATTAAAAATTTGAAAACCCACTATAATTTAATTGTATATTATTACCAATAATTTACAAGTTGTAGCATCAGTACTATAAATATTTTTTGGCAGATCCATATGAAATGGTGATATAATCAGAATATCAAAAAAACGTCAACATCCTAAAAAAAAAAAAAACAAAAATTTACGATTATTGACCTACTTGAGCTTAGTCTAATTATCTTTTTATTATATTAAAAGTTAGACCTTTGTATTTGTTTGTAGTTGTACTCTATCTTATTTACATTTATATTGATATTTATAAGAAGGCATCTAATAAATTAAATCCACAGTGCCTTGAAAACTTAATACGTTAGAATTATGTAAAAATTAAATTTTTTCAGTGTTTGTGAGAAATGCTTGTACCAGGTAGATGTGTTTAGTCACAATTGCACATCTTAAAATAAATATCTTATAAAGTAGAGGCTCAAAAGTGCTCTCAATGCAAATTTGCTGACGAAAAAACAAAAAAAAAAAAAAAAAAAAGGAATAAAGAAAGAAATTGCTTTAGAAATCATTGTAAATAGAAATGAATCCTTTACGTTGTATTTTTAGTTATGAAAATTTTGAAAAAACCAACAAATAAAAATACAAATAAAATTAATAAATTATATTAATATTTATTAATGTAATATATTAATATAATATTAATAAATATTACATATAAATAAAAATATAAATAATGTTAATAAAAAAATTATTATATATAAGAAAAAAACATAAATCAAATTAATAAATATTATACGCAAACGTACTAATAAGTTGATAACAATTTTAATGACTCGTTTCACTTTATCGAGCTAGTGTCTAACTAGTGAAACGGATATATTATTTGCCTTCAAAGTACAAAAGAAGTGGGCCGCGTGTATAAAAAATATGAGCATGTGAACCAAGCTTTCTAAAGCTTGCTTAGATGTATTCATTTGACTGCCTCTATCTTGTTTTTATTAAGTAATAATTTTTCGATAAAATATTATAATTCGTATCTGTATTGAATTTAAATTTTTCTTAAAGAGTGAGAGCTATTTGGAATGGTTCCAAACGGAACATTTTGGCCACTCCACGTATTATGATCTATTTTGAAAAGATTCTTATATGAAAAAAATTTGCGTTTTCTGTATTTTTTAAGAAAAATCTGTATAAAAGAGTATTTTCGAAAGTGGAAAGGATTTGGAAATGGTATGAAGTCATTTTTTGAATTCCCTCAAATTTAAATGTTCTCAGCAAAAGAAGTCCCTGTAAGTTAAGCTGCAATTTTTAATAATAATTTATGAGAAAAATAATTAATTCTTTGACAAAAAATATTAATATATATATATATAATATATAATGGTAGACCACGTATATATTTTCAGGATCCCTCTTACAATTTATGAAAAGTTACTTTTTTACTGCAAGTTACGAAAATTGGTGAAGAATAAATATTTCTTTGATAAAAAAAAGTTAACTGAACTAAATTTGGACCAAATAAATCTGAATTTAGGATCTCCTTTTTATGAAAATAACCCTTTGGGTATTATAAAAAATTCGAATTTTTTTTATTTTTTCTGAATAACAATTAATGAAGAAATTATATGCGAAGAATAAATAATAATCTGATAAAGTTTTACCCACTTCAGTTCGCGGTTTGAACTCTCACAAAGGCAAGACTTTTTCAAAAATTTTTTGAATACGGCTAAAATTATGAAATGTTTATTGACAATTCTAAGGTATTGATATTTTTTTGTAATTTCTTTCCTCAACTTAAATGATCTCTTAAAATTTCAAGAATTCCATCTAAGAGGTGTTTTGTACTTCAATACTTATTACTACTTTATTAATACTTTAATCATGTTTTTCTTTTATTTTTGATAATGTTTTTTAATCTGATCTTATTTTTAACTGCTTTAATTTTCAATGCTTTCAAATCTCAAACGTGCCTTCATTGAAACATTTTTTAATCAATCATGAGAGATTTTTTATATTGGTTTAATTAATAAATAAATAATAAAATAATGGAATTATTAAGGGTTTATGTGCTTTTGTGATACAAAAGATTTAAGAGACAAACTTTACATTGCTAAAGGATTACCTCACTCGAAATTTTTTAGAAAATCGATTTTTTTATTGACTTAATAGATGCTTTAAAATATAAAAAATAAAAATTTTATTATCTGATGGAAATTTTTTCTCTTAAAATTTTGAGCATTTTCCCAAGTGTTCCGAAAAGACTACGTGAGTCAAATAAGTCTCTGCTGGGAAGTGTGTGGATTTATAAATTCTCTCTTTACCAGATACCTTTAGAAAATGTTTATATTTAGTTGTGTTTTAAATGAAAATTCGTTGGTGTAGCTTCATCGAGATGTACGTTGAAAAATTATGTGAGATAAGAGCAATTTGAAAAGAGTTAATGCTTCTGGCAAGAAATTAAATGTATAATAAAGATTATGATGTCAATTTTGTAAATTGGCTTTAGAATTATAACGTTTTCTTGCCGTATTTGCGCTTTCATTTAGCAATAGTTAAAATGTAAAATTTGCGAGTCAGTGCGTGACAGACAAATACAGCAAAATCGGTGCCTTCTCGGAAAGAAAGTGAGGAAGTATATCTGAACAAAGCGCTTTTTTAAGGCTGTGACTGTGCATTCTCCCCTTAATTCATTATTATATGAGTTTTTAGCTTATAGTTTCCTCAGTTCTCAACAGCCGTTTTAATTATCCGGAAAAAGTTTGTTGTACAGCACTACAACAACAGCGACGTATGATATGAAACGTAAGATGATATAACATAATATATTATCATATATGACATCATGTATGATACCATTTATGCGATATGTTAGAAAATCAAGAAAATATACCACAAATAAGTTTTTATAAACATAACTATGGAGTTCACTTATAAGATAATGTTATTTACATAATAATAATGCGCGGGTAATTTATATAAATTATTTGAAAAACTTATAAGGAAATAAATTTTTGGTGTATGCGAAGTGAAACTTTGAGCTCATGTGGGTTTATATTTTCGCCGGTGCTTTTGGTTATTGTCGAAGCTTTTGAAGTTTCGAAAATTTATCGAAAATTTTTGAACATTTTCTTAAAAATTTTCAATCGTTTCTTACTAATAATATTAAAAATTGGAATGATTCTGTGTTTAAGCTTTTTATAAAACAAAAATGCATATAATTTGCAAGAAGGAGAAAAACAATTGTTTAGAAAAAATTGAAGTAATGTCAGCAATATAAAAAAAATTATGAACAATGACTTTTATTAGTCTTTTATCGGCAGACATTCACATCTCTCTCTGTTCTTTGTTTATTTTTAAGTTGTATTTTTAGGTTTTTTTTTATGATTCAGTTCGTGAAAATCTGCATTTTAAGAATGACTCGCACAGCCAAGGCATCGTCAACGTTCCAAAGTTATTTAAATTTAAGATCGATAATTACACATTCGATACGGGCTACTTTGGCGCCTACTTATGGTCATATGTTAATAGCTTGCAAAAGTTCAAGAAGTAATGAAAAAGTTTGTATCTCTATATGAGGCTTCGAATTTATCCGTTACGTGTACTTCTCTGTATATATCTTCTCTCTATACATAATTTCTTCCTGTTCATATCTTTAACGAATTTGACATCTATGTATGAGATAGCTGGAGGGGTGGTGCGTGTTAGATATCGGGATTTGGATCTAGCAATAGAACACAATTAATGTGAGAATTAGTCTAATAAGAAAATTAATTTTTATGAAAGGAAGTATAATGCACTTTTTTGTTTTTGTCAATTTTTTCCATCATTTTTCATAGCATTTTTATTGCCTTTGCACAGCATGAGACGCTTATCAAAAAGGTATAGAAATATCCCTATCGAGCACGAGTAATTTATATCTGGTCCAATTTGTAATGTCTTGTTGAAAACAATTAAAAAATTTTAATATATTTTCGATTTGATTTCAATTATTTAACTCTGGTGTGTACTCAGATTTTATTCAGGCAAAAGTATTTAACTAACAGCTAACAACTTCATAAGTTTAACGATTCATTTGTACGAAATTTCATTAAGAATTTGTATGTTTATGACTTACGCCTATATGAGCTTACACCATCACCTGAAATTGCCTCACTGAAATACGTAAAACACTGATAGACAAACAATCTTTATAAAAAAAAGGCTAATTTCTATAATTGATCTCTTAATTGTTTTTCTTCTTCTTGATGGGGGCAACGAATGAGAAGCCAAACGAAGAGGAGAATGAAAAGATGAAATGATAAATAAAGTCTATAATGAATAAATGAATGAATAAACAAATGATTTGATAAATAATTAAATCGGTTCAGATTTTAGTATCTTCTTCTTCTGCTTTTTAAAAAGTGAATTAATTAATTAAATTTGCTGTTGATCAAGAATATATTTGTGGGGCCTTTGGAAGCTTCCATTTGGTTGTTGCAAACAAAATGACAAAATGAATACAACCTCATCCTTCGCGGTGCTGGGTATAAGAAGTACATCTTGTGATTTTTGTTAATCATTTGTTAAGAACTCGCAAGTGGTTTGTTTTTTTTTTTCATTTCTAAATATTTCAATGTTAAAGACATGCTATTAGTCTGTTAATCAGTTAGTTAGTAAAGTCGACGAAATTCTTCAAGAAATTGGGGTTAACCCGGCACGTTTCATCTCTTATGCCATCGCTCTGAAATGAAATATCGACCATAAAGCAGTTATGCGTAAGACTGGATATAAAAGGAAACTCGATATTTCTTATAATTTATAATAGGATTTGTCCTCTTGATTAATCGATAAATTTACGATTTCTTATTGACTATCGCGATTGTTTCTTAATTTAATGTAAAATGCAATAACATTAAGCGAAATGAAAATGTAAACAATTAAAAATAATTATATTTATAATTATATATATAATTCATTATATTTTATAATAGTCTTTTGTGTATAATGCCAGCAATATTTTAAGCAAATATCTATGTATTAAACACAAAAGCGTGTGATTAAGTCACGTTTTTTTATGTTTTCCTGTTTTGTTTTTTGCACGCTTTCAATCCAAAGTAATGAGGTAAGTAATTGAAATACAAGAATTAAAAAGAAAATAGAAAAATTTCTACATCTAAGTGTAATTCTTGTACAAAAATATAATATGAAATAATACAATGAGAAATATATATAATAATATATCTGCTCACCACATAAAGAAAAAGTCAACATCTCTTCAACGGTATCTTTGAAATTGTAACTTTTTTCATTACTTACTTAAAAATGTTAGGGACTCATTCACAACACTTACACCAATGAATAAAAAATAAATAAATAAATAAAAATTTTAAAGTAAAATGATAGAATTTTCGCTTTCACCTTTTGTACGACTTAAATCCCGATATATCATTAGCAAAGTGTGCCGTCTTTAAATCTATTTATTATTATGCACGGTAATGATCTTACATATAAAGGATATGAAAGTAAGTTTCTGTAAGTTTTGTTTGTTACACTCATAAATTTATTTACTTTACAGACACCGAAATTAACAATATTGAGACACTATACGTATCCGCTCATGTCCGTCCATATGTCTCAAATAGTTTGTCATCCGCTTTTGTACCTAACAGGACAGTGTATTAAGCAAAAACAATTAATAAATAAAAATATGAATATGAGAATCAAAATGAAAATGGAAATGGAAATGAAAATTCAAATGATTCGTCTTCAAACACGTTTACGTTTGTGAAAAAATATGAAAACATCTAGAAAAAAAGAAAAAAAATTGCAAAATATTATTATTAATGTGATAAGATACATCGCATAAAAATCCGAAATTATTGAGTAAATGTTCATGCATGAAATGCATAGATTGTAAGCAATAAATACAAGAGATGAAGAGATTCTTTTCAAATCGATTTCATTTTCTTACTCATTTCACAAACTCTGTATAGAAAACATGATATCGCAATACACTAATTTGATGTGTGGATATAAAAGATGTTAAGGAATCAAAATGTCTAAGTTGACTATATCGGCAAACCCTACGTGTTTCATTATGCAGTTCTCTATTGCAAAAAGGCCTTCACAAACATGCCTTGAAACATTTATGTTTTTAATCTTGTCATTTTGAAACAAAAAAAAAAAAATAGCTCTTTTGTGGAATATGTACTTAAGATCGTTTACATATTAAATTAATAATATTTCACATCCAAATATGTTAAGTGTACGAAATTTGAATTTTTCTCGACTTTTCATTTTCACCTCGTAAGAAAATTTGCAGTTTTGATTTTTACATTTTCTTTTGCTAGGAAAACCTGTTTGGATTTTAATATTCCCTTTTTACACACATTCTTTCTTTTTTAATTATTTTATAAACGACATGCGTTGTTATGCTTGCGTCTTGCATGACCCTCTTCACCATTCTTCGTAACGATGCGCGTTTACCTTATGCAGCGTATTTAATATCCGAAGCTGCCTAGTGCTTTATTACTATTATTTATTGTTATTGTTGTTGTTGCCACGACCATAAACTTCAACGTTTTTCAAACATAAAAATTCTTAGCACATCTTAGTCAAACTTTAGTATACATTTAACTTCAGTCATTGCATCTTTATAACAAGCGAAATTCGAAAAATTCTATTTATAAAATTAACACATAAGTTGTTGTTCTCAATCTTTCTTCAAAACTGTTTACAAAAAAGATTGAAAACAAAAAAAAAATAAATAAAAACATTTATTGTTGAGATTAATTATTAAAAAAAAAAAAAATACGAAAATTAATTATAAAAAAGAAAAATATGAAATTGATTGTATTCTCTCTTTGCTTGCTAATCGGTATCGCCGCAGTTTTTGGATCTTCAGGTAAGCGTATAATATATAAATTTATGGTCATATTATTAAAACCTAACTTAAATTAACCCATTAGGGACGAGAAGTTCTTGTCAAAGCGATCCTTAAAGTAAAAGAATTTTTTTTTTTTTTTGTCAGTTAAGGTATGTAATCCATCTTGAATGCGTTAAGCAATCACTATATCACTTATGATTAAAGTCTTTATTTATATTAACTTAAAGTTTTTATTTATTTTACAAAAGTAAAGCCAACAAGTCTCATAGAGTAAACTGTTAAATGGCTTATGCAGTTGCAGTTAGAAAGTATTTTATAAATTTGCTCTAAATTTGTGATTAAAAAGGGAAAAATTGAATGATGACTGAAAGAATGATTGAATAGATTTGTTAGTTATCCTTTAGTTCTCTTTAACCTCATTTTATAATACTTAAATGCAGAATTTTTTTTTTTTTTTTGAATTTAATAAAATGGTTTTCGCTAAGAGTGTTGCTATAGATTAAGTAAAAAATAATTTTAAAAAATCCAGTATTTATTTTGAAAAAAAAGATTATGTAAACAATTGGCAACGGTGTGCATTTAATGGGTTAATTTTATCGATCGATGAGTTTCATGCAGATCGTATATGAAACATCGAATTTTGATTAAAAGCAGGAACTTTTAGATCAGATATTAATTTATGTTCGTTTCCCGGTTTTTTTTTTATCGTATTTGACTCTAAGACATCGAAAGGTAAACAAGCACTTCCTTCGTGGGGGACTTGCCATTTCAATGGGCCCGAAAGATTTTGCATATTGAAAGTACATTGTTTACAGATCCGTATACTCTTTTCTTGCATTTCCTCTTCTATTCTCCGAGTAACGTAGAGTAAAAAAGAAGGAATTTTGGTTAAATTTTTTTTTTTTTTTTTGGAATTTCATTCTCTATCGTAGCAAATTTACGTTCACTTTCGTTATAATGTACGGCCTTTGCAATCCATTCAATAAGCAATCAATTCAATGACTTGTAAGAAAATTCAAACAGACACATACACTTCATAACATCCTTTCGACCACTAAAATATATATGTAAAGAGAATGTTGATGAGTTTAATGAGTTCTTGAGCTTAATGCTCAAAACTTCATATCTCTGAAGTCAATGCATCGCGTTTTATTTTTTATTTATTTATTAAATATTCAGCATCAGTTTTGTAGGGAACATATATTTAAAGAAAAATTAAAGGCCATTGGATATATAATTTCAAAAACGTTATGCTACTGCATACTATTACAAACTCGGTAAGAGAATTGAGTTTAAAATGTTTAATGGTAAGGGTGGCTGCTCTTTTTATAATTTTATATACATTAAGAGAATATCTGTGTGAATTGAAGAGAAAAAAATATAAAAATATTATATTATAGCAAAGAGAAAACTTGCCAGATCTATAGAAAGATTATTTTGTGAATAAGTTAAAAAACGATTTTCATCTACTGATAGATAACACAATTGCAAAATAGTCAATCATTTCAAGTCTGCAGTAATTTAATGTTCATTTCTTTCAGATAACGGTCATTTTATACCTAAAGCATTTTACACACTTGATGAGCATGGACATAAAACTGAATTTCATTCTATTGATCCACATGTAAGTAACATTTGAACGTTGGAAAAAAAAAGCTAAATTGATACTCTCTTCTGGCTTTCGTATAAAAACATTTCTTCAATGTAAATCCCATACATTGATTCATAAAGAACTCTAATTTTTTTTTTAATTGTAAACAATTGAGGTAAATATTTTTTTGATACACCCTATGCTGTTACAAGCAAATTTAAAAAAAATGCAAAAAATTAAATCATTCTATAGATTCTTGAGATAATAAAATTAATATCACTTAGAAAATGTTATCAGCAGTGAACTGGAATTTGTTATATTTTCTGCTGCATTCATCAGACCTTACTTCTGAGTAATGATCAATCAATCAATGAATGATTTATTATCCGTTCAAATATGTCGTCCATTCTCATGGCAATACCCAAGTAATGAGTCCTCTAATGAGGAGAGACTAAAACGACCAGTTGCTCTATCCTTAAGCAGTTCGCAGTATTTGACCTTAAAAATGGCAGAAATAATGACTAACGATATTTATAATATAATATTTTAAATTAAAGATCTTGTGTCATATTGTTTTATTCAAAACGTTTAATATTATTTCAGTACACGATAATAACACATATTTACACTTCTATGACGAATTTAATAGTTGTTGCTCTTGCATTCAAAATCTCTTAAATGTTTATACTTTTCTCATGTATTCCAAACACATTTAATTTTTTTTCCTTTCTTAGACTGTGCATTATCTAAAGCGTTTACGCAGGGATATTCGTAATAGGAAATTCAAATTGTGGTAAGTCTATGTTATATCCATGTGTGGTGATAAGTTTTTTGTATTTTCCTTTTTAATAAAATGTACAAATTCACTTTTGGTACAAAACTTAATAATCTATGCTCTCGCTATAGAAATAGACGAAATAGTCTCATCGATTGATTTTTGCACGTCGTCAACTTTTATGAAGTGTTGCTCGATTTGAATCAGTGGTAATTAGAAGAAGGCAGATCTAGAGAATATATGAGCAATCGGAATGAGTCCCTAGTCCAAGTTGAACATCATTTCCTGCGGACATATGCGATTTTCATCACATTCGAGACCAAAATTGTATTTGCACGAAATCTCGCAAACCACCATAAGCCAACTTAATCATAATAAACTTATTGACCTCCATGTCTTAATTCTTTATTCTGCCTCAAACTATTGCTTTTAAAGAACTGAAATTTATACCGTATAGACATAAATGTCTCAATTATTTTTACTTGAAATTTCGGGAAAATTGAATGTATCAGTTAGGCTTCATAAAGCGACAAATTTCAATACACAGAATTTATGGCCACATCTGGTATATTATTATGTATTCATAGATATTTATTATGCTTTCATTTGTAATTGCTTATCGCTTTAAATAAATAAATTTTTTTGTTTTTTTAGAAGACATAAAAGATTGATAGACGATGCGCCTATCTACGCATTCGGGAAGAGAATGAAATCAATTATGGAAGAATTATATATAAATCGAAAATTAAATTTCATTTATTAAATTAAATTAAGACCACATAAGGGCATACATTTTAAATTAAAAGTATGATCAACAATAAATAAAAATCTTATTGATAATATTCACTGTTGTTCTTTGCATTAGATTAAGTCTGGTCTGGTATTATTACATGGTGACCATATATACCGGATCTTTTAATAACAGGTGGCATTAAGTTTTTATAAGAATTACTCTTTTCACATCGGTGCAGGTAGATGTTGCATCTATACTATTGGATAATTATGAAAGAGCAAATTTACTTTTCAATTTATCAATTTGCCAATTTGCCAATTTTGGTATTTTTTTTTTAAGTTTTTTCGTACAATGTCATGAGTTTACAGGAAACTTCTAAATTGATATTCTAGTTGCTTCAAAGTAGTTTTAAATATCGTACTTCCCTATGTAGTCACAATAAAGTTTTAAGAAAATTTTTATACAAGTCAGGTAAGGAAACGACGTCATTGGATTTGCGTTTCCATTTTCAACAGTCCGAAATACGCATTCAAGTACATATATACATTCTTGATTCGTATAAGATTGTGAATCGAGCTTCTCTGTTCTACTGCTCAATTATCTACTTACCCGTGAGTATGTTATCTATTGTTGGAACACTTGTGGTTGGAAAAATTCAAATGGATACAGATAAAGTTTGAAATGTACATCGAGTTCGACAAAAGACAAAAATTTATAGCTTCCATTTGATACGGGTGACATTGGTCTGAAATTGGCTAAGTATATTAACGAAAGTCATTAAAAACTACAGTATAAAATAGGTGAAATTCGTCTACGAATAGCATAAGATTAAACAAAACAAGTAAGAAAATTATATTCGGTTGTGCTGAATCTTTTATATCCACCATCTTTATCTTAAAAAAAGGCACAAAAAACTACATTTTAATAGGTCGGCGTGGCAGATTTTTTTATTTTTATTGAAAGAGCATTAGGCACTAAGCAAAATCAAAAACAGACAGTGTTTTCAGCTTATTTTATACTGTAGGCCTGGCCTATGATCGGTCTGACCTATTCTCAATAACCACGTATGTCAAAGAACTTCCAATGTTTCTGCTGAACTTGAGGCTGAAATCTTCATTTTTGCGACTGGTAGAATATTTACCATGGACATTACACAGACAGACAGACGGACAGGCGAACATGCTTAAATCGATTCTAAATTTGATGCTGATCAAAAAAATATACACTTTGTGGGGTTTGCGAAGTTTATTTCTAGGAGTTGCAAACAAATTGACAATATGAATATATCCCTATCTTAAGTTTTTCTGGATGTTACATACATCCGCACAAACCTAATACATTCCGTATACCAATTGGTGTACGATAAAGAGTTTTACTGATTTTATATCAAGAACCGAAAGACGGGGACCCAGAAAAAACCATCAGCGATCCTACAAAAATATTCTTGATAAACATTGTTCGGACTTTGCACGAGGAAAATCAACCGTAAAGGAGTGGTTTGCTAAATTTGAACGAGGCGAAATGAGCACCGAGGACGATGCACGCAGTGGACGCTCCAAAGAGGCTGTTACCGATGAAAACATCAAAAAAGTCCACAAAATAACTTCGGATAACCGTAAAGTGAAGTTGATTGAAATAGCTGAGACCCTAGAGATATCAAACGAACGTGTTGGATATATCATCAATGAATATTTGGATATGCGAAAGCTCTGTTCAAAGTGGGTGACGCGCGAGCACACAATCGACCAAAAACAACAACGAATTGATGATTCTAAGCAGTGTTTGGAGCTGTGCAATCGTAATAAACTCAAATGTTTGCGTCGAGATGTGACAATGGATGAAACATGGCTATATCATTTCACACCGGAGCCCAATCGACAGTCAGCTGATTGGCCTGTTTTACCTATTTTGAGGCTAAAGACAAATCATATTATAAAAATGGTATCGAAATATTGTATGAATGCTATAATCGTTGTATTGCCCTTGAAGGTAACTATATTGAATAATAAAATCAAATTCTATCAAAAAAAAAAGAATATTTCTATGTTAGCCTACGACCTTTTCAGGCTACCTGGTACGTTATGTTCTATTACTATTATTATATTTTCTAGACTAATGAAATTAATTTTTAGACTAGAGAAATTAAATGAGCACTAGCATATAGGCTATCGGCTCTCAGGTTATGTTCTAAATTTGTATTATAGAGGGAAATCGAGTTTTTTTTTTTATATATATATTTCCAAGTGATCATCTTCAGATTTAAATGTTTTTTGTTTTCAGAAAGATTATCAGGTTCACACATCTTCTAAAAAAAAATCTGACGAATGAATGAAAGGAAAATAAAAAATGAAATATTGGTGACGGTGATGGGTGAGGTGTAATCTCGTTTAATAGTTAAAAAAAATCTGGCAACAAGTTCTAAAATGTTATTCTCGCAGAAATTCAAATTACATTTTGAAAAGTTCATCAACTGAAGCGTAAAATAAATTAATTTTAATTAGTATACAAGATAACCATTCAGAAGTGTTACAACCGTTTCTTCAAAAGATGAAAAAAAAACTAGTTTTATATCGTTGGCTTCGTTTTAAAACGTTCGTTGTGAATGATGGCTAATGAAAGTCATTATGCGGTTATCATATGAGACACACAAATTCATTGATAAGAACCAGTTTAAAAGACGACTAAAGAAGACCCACAACATGGTCAACTGTTTTAAATTTCATGCGTCGTATATGTTTCAACAAATGTTTCTTTACCATAGAGTATGATGCTCTTATCCGAGCTGCTGCCTGCAATTCGCCTATATTATGTAATTTCGTTCAAGGTCAGCAAGTTCGGAAGCTAAGTATGTGAAGATAAAAACATCAGAAATAGATGTTTTACGGGTGTTGTTATACATATTACTTAATGTACTTACATATATACAGATGTATTTCTACCGGTTTCTGTTTTCTTCTTTTTTGCTTCGCTTTATAAATACAATAACAGCGACTGATTATTCAGACGAATTTCACAAGCGTTCATCATAAAAATTTTGCTTTAAGTAGATTCATTAACATCCATTTAAAATAACTATAAATGTATATATATATATATATATATATATGTAAATGTATAAAAGCTGGTATTTTAATATGCTTTTAGTCTGCAATAATCTGGTTCTGAGACAGCATGTTATAAGAAGACAATAAGAAATTTTCACAAAATTGCAAGGCAATCCTGTCGAATTTATAGTTAATTGCCGACTTCCTACTATCGATGGTTATAAGCGTTATAACCTCAAAGAAAATATATTTAAAAGGTCTTTCGTCAATGCAATCATATAGAAATGAAATGATGAAGGGTATCTAAAATATTAAAATAAGTTATGAAGAAAAGTGTTCTTTTTTTTTGTTTGTTATAAAATAAATATGTTTACTCAACATTTTTAATTAAAATTTATATTCAATCTCTTGAAATTAGCGTTGATTTAATTCAATTTAAAAAGCTTCGCATATACAATGTAAAATCAGATTTTTAAAAAAAGTTCGTTAGGTCTATTTACCTGGCCTCAATTTAAGCTTTAATTAAAGCCTTCTTTTTCTTTATTATTATTATTTTTTTCGTATCAGTTTCAGGGTCATTGCAGTATATGGTTGCCATCTTTCTAGAGAAAGTAACGCTTAGTTTAATTAGTGTCCTCTGCTTCTTTCTAAAACGAGGAAAAGGTTTCGGCTGTTTTTCGATTAAAGTTTTAATTCAATGGAATCTAAAAAATATCACTTCTCGAGCATAATGATATTCTTCACGTCGTCTAAGGCCGACCGAAAACCATCAGGACTTGCTAAACGTCTCAACGAAGAAACAATTTAAGGAGTAAGTTTACTTTAATTGCTTTGTGCCAAAAAAGTAACCCTACGTACACTAATTCTTTGAGGTAAACCCGCAACAATGCTACCCTTGCATCGTAGATTTTATCGAATTAATTTTTTCATTTTGTCACCATCATTATATCACAAAAATACTGTATTCGAAATATATACTTTTTATTTAAAAAGCGCCATTAGCAAATCAGCATAGGTGGGTTCAACTACCATTGCGGTAGAGTAGATAAAAATACCAACAAAGACACCTATGTTCTAAGTTATTCGGTGCCTACAATCATATGCCGTGAATTTATTTACAAATTTGTGAAATAAATAAATAAATAAAATAAATACTATTAATGTATCAGGTTTAGAAACAATTCCTTACTGTTAGCGGTTATTTTAAAAAAAAATTATTAAAAAATATTTCATTCAAAGCACTGTTGATCTCTCCATTTTATCATCTACTATCATTCTAAGGAATTTATACTATATTTCATGCCAAAAAAATAAACGGACTTTTGAGATTATCCCCGAAAGGAGTCTTCGATTGAAATCAATGTTAAATAAAAGGAGTAATATTTGATAGATGCAGCGGGAATGGTAGAGAATTGTAAATCAGGGCTGTGAAGATCTCTTAGTCGAATTTTTCCTTTATAGGCCGAAACGTAGACATGCTAAAAAAATAAGTGTTATGACGTTAGTTCCCTCATTCGGCTTAAATACATTCATAAGCTGATGTTAGTAGCTTCGCTACACGCAGTTAAACTCTTCTAAAGAAGGACGTTATAAATACTTAGCTTTATCCTCAATGTCTCAAAAGACTTGTCTGTTCGGAGTCATAGCTTTTTGCACTTCAGATATTCTCTCGTATCTACTTTTTATCATTCATCGGGTTTCAGTAGCACTTTTTGTCGACGAATTTAAAATTTGAAAAAATTTCTTTGTATTCGCTTCATTGGAATAATTTATAATAATAATTTATGTGTAAAACATTCACAGGGAGGAGTCACACGATTTGATAAATGTTCGTGAGCAAAGTAACTGCTTTTTCTTAGAAAACTTTAAAAAGAAATAAATTCCAACAAATAAGCAATACATCACACCTATATAAAATGAATGTCTTCTCCTATAATTATTCATGTGGAACACAAGTATTTAATATGTATAGACGTCAGTGATAAAATTAAGCTTAACATTTCTAGACGAATTCAAGTCACTCGCTGCCAAAATCCATTGAGACTTTTTCAGTAATCTTGCGCAATTCTTATGCGTAGAGTATCCATTTTAAGTTTTCTTTTCTGCAACAACCATACACAGAGAGTACTCATTTTAATATTCTTTATTAAACGCTAATTTTTTATACATGCATTCAGTTTGGTTCCAAATTATATACGTTTGTGGTAAACAAAAAAAAAATCTAAGCCCAGCAATTATCACATGAACTACATACTAATTAACTGAACGTGTAGTAGGAGGCACATGTATACGAAAACAAGAGCAAATTAATACCAACTTGAACACAGTATTTTTTGTATTTCTTGTATGTATTGCATTACTATCGTGATTAATGTAATGTAAGTTTTCGTGTCAATCATCGAGCAATTACCGAAACGTAATTCTATTTTGATATTCACTCTGTGTTATGCCAAAATTTTTTTGTATATTTTTGTCTCTATTCAATGATCATTTCGTTTATTGTTAGCAAATTTGTTGTTGGAATTCTTGTCTTTGAATTTTGAGATAAAAGGCTTGTAAATAACGAAATACCAATAGGCCTGGGTAGATGAACTTGTCGCATTGTTGAGGGTTTTTCAAAATAAACTTACATAACCCCCCGAACGATATTTATAAATAATTTAGGTGTTCTCAGCTTTAACTAGAGATAGTATGGTGAAAGAATATTTCTTCTCTTTTCACATAAGATTCTCGAAAGTTTTGCCAAGTGATAATACGCTCGCAGGGGAACCTCCAGCTAAGTTGGAGCCCCTAATAAAGGTTACCAAGCGATAATATTGCGACGCACAAGATTTGCAAATCGGTTGCCACTGTTAACATTAATTAGAAGTGTAGCAATGATTGTCTTTATTACCTCCGGGGCTTATTGGTGCTACATTTTGTGATTTACTTTATTCCTCGAAAAAAAAAAAAAAAAAAAAAAAAAAAGCTGCCTGCTCCAATATAAATTTAAAGCGAAAGGAAAAAAAAAAAAAAAAAAAAAAAATAGAAAAGATGTATCCCACACATTGATAGCCAAAACATTTCGATTGGAGAGTTGCAGAAGTGGAAGTAAATCTTTGGTCCTCTGATCTATTGAAAATACATTGTACATCTATCTGTCCCTCATTATAATTTCAGACTTATAATTAGCTTAAGATGTAATATGCTGTAATACGTAATCTTTTCTATACTTAAGCAACATATGCGTCCTTATCGTTCTCAAACGAAGTTTGTTAACGTAAGAGTAACGTCTGACTTTGGGTAAACATTAGCAGAAGTTAAATGAAAATATCTTTAGTTGATTCTCGTATCAACAGGCAGTGGAACATTTATGAGATAACTTTATCTCAATTCCCGATTAACTAATCCATGTCTAACACGGATGTATAGATTTTGAAAGTAAACTAAAACCGTCAATGCTGTAAACTTGGGAAAAAGAAAGAAAAATGTCTTAAAGAGTAAAGAACAATCGATCTGAGGTTCAAATAAACTATTTATTGGATTATATATCGGATATGAGCGAACCTTTTTCACGATTAAAAACAAAAAAAAAATCGTAAAAGATTTTCTTGTATATATTGGATACGTTTCTTATTTTATTTATTATAGAACCACATTTTTTAATACTTGTTTTAAGTTTATATTTGTACATATATATATATATACATACACCTATCAATAAAAAGGTAAAAAACATATACAAAGGTCTCTTAAGCGAGGTAACTGCTGACATTTGTTGCGTTTGTCTGCAAGCAAAAGCAGAAATTATTTCTAAAGATAACAGTAGCTTTGGCGTCGTACCGTTAACAGAGACTGAACGAATGCGATCATATGTACATCAAGTGCGTATAAAAGAAGAATATTTACACGTTCATAGGCGCACACTCGGCCATACACTTGAAACGTTAACACCGTATAAATAAAGCAGTAATACCCGGTACTGTCTTCTGTTGACTTTCTGCATAATTTTAAAACAAAAAACTCTGCGAATACTCTAAAACACAATTAACCAAAAAAAAAAAATAAATAAATAAAAAAAAGCAAAATGTTTAAATACGCGTTAATTGTCTGTCTATTCAGTGCTGTTGCTATGGCTTTGCCAATCGTGAGTGAAATTTTAAAAACCATTTAATCAAAGACATTAATCTCAGTTACTAAAAGACCCATAAAAGTATATTTTATATTTCTTTTGCAAATGTAGAAAAATTATTCAATTATTGCTTGCTAGCGAAGGGCCGTTTCTATAATGTCCGTTTAGCTTAGTGTGGGTTTAACCTAAATATCTAAAATCGAACCGACAATTGATGTGCAAGAAAGAGCTCTAAAATTCATTAAAATTTGTTAAAATATATTTTTGTTTCTTTAGTATTAAAATACATAACCGGTAAACTCTTTATGAGACTAGTGGCAGCAGTTTTAAAATGAAGCAGAAGAGCTTTTAAATTTTCAAATGTTTTAATAGAATTTAAACTTTATAACGGACGCTTCCATTTATTTATGTGGCTTTTAATAGCCGGACTCTAGAGCCTTAACCTTTGACGAAGAAGATAACGATTAATTAGTGAATTAGTTAGGATTTACTATTTAGCGTACACGCAAGGAGAGATTAAATGATTCAAACAAATATATAGGAATTTTCACTGTTTTGGTTATGATCGTGGGCATCTTATACTTTAACTTTTTCTATGATTATGTGATAAAAGATGTATAATTTTTTAGTTTGCAATACGCAATAAGACAGAAGAATTATTTCTAAGAGTTAATCGTAGCGAGAATTAAGAAGAATTAATTTCATTTTAACATAAAATGTCGTTTACGCGTCCAGATATTTTTTAAACGGATAAATTTTACCGAAACTATCTCCTGCTTTCGGTGCTTTCAATTTATTGAAAAGTGAAGTTCAACAATTTTCAATTGTCTACGAATTAGAGTAGATTAATTTTAATTTTTTTTTTTATACCCATTGTTTCATTTCTTAGTTATTTTCAAGCACAATTCATGTCTTTTTTTATTACCCATTGTTTCAGTTCATAGTTATTTTCAAGCACAATTCATGCCTGTCTGCTCTGCTCTGCTCTTACTTCTGTTCAAGTAATTTATTCGTTCAGTTTTGGAAATAGTTTGTCGAAATTTCATACACTGATATGATTTGGGTTGGCAAGGTTAGCAAAGTTAATTGAAATTAGATTCGATTGAGCGCTTTTTTTTTATTAATTTTTTTATTTTTTATTTTTACAAACAATCTGCTTTTATGAAATAGTTAGTGTAGTTGAGATTGTATAGGGTATTCAATGTCGTTACTTAACCTAGTAGTATAATATTTTAAATTGCTTTTGGACTAAAGGTAAATTATACTTATTATGATTGAAAACTTATTTTAATAGCTTTGAATTTTACAATACTGTAAATAATAATTCGTAATTTTTATTATTTATTTTTAACTTTCGATTTGTTATATGAAATCCATAAATTTCCCAGAGAATAGTTCATGTTCAGATATCTCGAATTTTTTTTAGAAACTTGCAATATATCTTGACATATTACACTTAAATAATCTGCTTTAGATAATAGTTAATTATGGTAGATTAAAGAAGGGAAGTAAAAGATAGAGTGAGTAAATTTCAATAAGGTGGGACATGGGAATATTATTCCGTTTCTTATGTTATATGCAAATTATAATATTCTTTCTGTTATTATATTATATTATATTATATTATATTATATTATATTATACGCAATATAATCGCGTAAATTTGTTGCGATCGTAGTTTTTCATTTAGATCACAATCATTTCCAAAACGAGTAAAGGAGAATGAGTAAAACTACTACGTTCCTTCATTCTTAGCCCTTTTATCGTATCAAAATAATCGTAAAGTTAGTAGATATTGTACATAATTAAAGCTTTCTATATAATTATCTCTTCTGACCGCAAATGATGATTGTTCATCACTTTTGAAAATACATATAGAAAGGCTCATTTCTAAATGTGTAAATTGCATTAAAGTTTTCATTTAGATTTTCATTGTTTTTTTAAGTAAGAAAAACTATTTAATTCGAGATATTGAAATAATGTTTCATACCTTTTTTATGATTTTATAGATATTCATTGAAAAGTAAAAATATCAATTCGAGACTGACAGCTTCTTTTTTTTTTATTCATTGCTTGACTTCTGACAGAAACAAAACGAACTTCAATTCGTTTTCGCATGTAATTTTCGAATGTAATGTAATGTTTGTGTGTGCATTGAATTCATTAATTAGGTTGTTAGGAGGTTAAGTTATATCTCTTCCTGTATCCTTTTCGTGATACCGAAAGTAAACATCATTAAAGCGTATTTCTGATTGAGATTCGGATCAAATTTTGTTTTGGAATATATTTCTGGAATACAACATCATTCAATTGTTCAATTGTTATGGGTTATGTTAGAAGACTAGATCGTTTTGAAATAAGTTTCGATGATTTGAATGCACATTGCAACCAATAGCTCGGCTTCTTCAAAGCTTCTAGGGTTTGAGAATTGTTCGCATAAACTCGGCCTTTTGCGCAATCCTATCAAACGATAAGAAATCATACGATTTTTGCTACCAATTCGTTTCACAAATGTACAAATGTACACAAATGCACGAAATGTACTTACTATAAAATCAGCATTTGTGTGCTAAGTTTTTACTCTTTTATAATATTCAACGGGTGTTAGGCGATCTATATTATAAAATGGCAAATATTACACTAAAAGACGTGATGTCCTTAATGACAGTTCTGTTTAACGAATGTTACTAAAACAAGATTGGCAAATGCGGACTACGAAATGAATAACCCTAAATATAATCTCGGCTCTTTAACGTTATAATAAATTGTACTTTGTTTCAAAGGAAGCTCGCAAAGTTTGAAATCTACTGGAATGCGTTTGGTGTCTTCTTTCGTATCATTTATATGACATTAAAATTCTGAAAATTGATAAAAAAAAAAAACACTGCTTGCCAATAAAAACTATATATATATAAAACTAAAACGTGTTAACCTCTAACGAAATCATATTCAAAATGATTAATTATTAAACTATTCGACAACAGAGCAACACAACATTTTATATTTTTAAAAAATTCATTAATGCTGGTTATTGAATTCATTTACATTTTAAATAACCTAATAATAGGAAAAATATGATATGAAGAGAAAATTTTTAATTTTAACTTTCAGGACCGCGATGAAGCCGACGAACTGGATAAGGCTGAGTTGGAACGTATTCAAAATGAAAATGCCCA
The DNA here is from genome assembly GCA_000671755.1 of Glossina brevipalpis. Lineage (NCBI taxonomy): Eukaryota > Metazoa > Arthropoda > Insecta > Diptera > Glossinidae > Glossina > Glossina brevipalpis. Next base: position 1,058,699 of record KK351079.1, on the reverse strand, counting down.
ATATTCGTTTAATTCACGTATAGAAGATCAAATCAATGATGGAAGCATTCAACGTGAAGAGACTCGTGATGGCACCAAAGTAACAGGCATGTATTCGTACAGTGACGGTTTTGTTATGCGTACCGTATACTATGAAGCTGATGAAAATGGGTATCGCGTTGTAAAAGAAGATACTCAGGATATTGGTGATGGACCGCAATTTAATGCCGAAGGTCAAGCTGACGTCGAAGGTTCATTGATTGGCAAATACTCTATTAAGTTGGATAAAGACGATCAGGAGAAACATTATAAAGATATTCATGCTTGAACCGGTTAATGAAAAATTTCTTACAAAAACATTTCTAACATTTAGAAATCGAGACTGATGACTATTTCCTTAGGTTTTTTTTTGTTGTTGTGCATATTAATGTATTTAACAATATTACTTAGTAATAAATGGAAAACGAAAATTTATGAAAAATAAAGTTTATTTTAGCACATCGGAGAGTCATATATTTCTTATGTAAGCCTATACAAAATCCACACGATTTAAATTAAAATTAACTTTAATGGGTTGCATAGGTATTGAAAATTCAAAATCTCATTTTTGTTTTTCCTCCGTTTTCTTTTTTATTTAATAGTGCAACGCATGTCCAAAATATTTTCTCGAATTTTCAAATGAAGCTCTAAAGGAGAGAGTTTTTGCAAATTTCTGCTAAACTGCCGGAATGAAAAACTATAAGATTGACAGAATGTTGGATTATTCGTCGATTAATTGAATAAAATCAACAAAGAACGAAAAAAAGCAAAGATTGGATTATATTTTTATTATTATTATATTCGGAGCTCAAATTGGTTTGATCTAGTTTTTGGTGATAGAAACGGCATTTATTTCAAAACAAAATGAATGAACAAATTAATGAAAGTATTATCTACTGCTGGCTGTTACTTTTTCACACTTTCAGGCAATTTTGTAATTCCATCTCGAAAAAATTCCACATCGTGTTTTGAAGCGACTCAAGTTAAAAGTCCATTTTCGATTTCTTAAAAAAAAAAAATTGAACCAGTAACATACCCAAATCTTGCTGCGTTCGTTGGAACAACCACATTAATCAGAAGAAGCATTGCCAGGAGAATACGGCGGCTGCAGCAAATTATCTAACTTGAACCTTTCTAATTATTTTTTAACGATTTTTGCGACATGAGGCCGAGTGTTTTCCGCATGTCTTGGCCCGTATTGTGGACGTTTTTTTTCGCAATAAAAGGGCTCAAACGTATCAGTCGCAGTTTGTACTAATCACTGCTCTGGTTTTAGCAGCTCACAGTATATAACACTCTTTTACTTTCATCAGACAGAGAGCATGAACTTCAGCTTTGGTTTTGGTATTGAGGTCGATGGCAATGGTTGACCGAGTCTAGTTTATTATTTCTTCCTCTTGTGATTGTCCTAGAATATCCGTTTCCTGTCACCAGTCAAAATCCTACATAAGAACCCCTTTCTTAAATATTTTTAGTTATGCACGCTTTGATTTTTTTTGGTTTTTCATTTTTACCATGTATTTATAATCAATACTTTTCTCTTAACTACCCAAATTGAATGATGCTAATGAATTGACATATCGAACTTTGATAACATGGCGATTCCGCAATCATGATAGTAACAATAATAACAATAATAATAACAACGAAAAAACACGAATAATGTTAGTAATAATATATTATCAATAAAATATATACTATAATAATATGGTAGTAATATTATTATATATTCTCATTACTGTATAAATTATAATTATATATACGTTATTACATATATTACTGCTTAGTATAATAATAAGTTGATGTTAAGTTTGTTTCACGAATGGAAATATACATAAATGTAAGTAAAATGTAATATGTAGAAAATATTACTTGCGCTGTAAGATAAAATAATAATAATATAAATATAAAATAAAAAATTAAAAAGAATATAAGTATTTAACACACTCGTCATACATCTATTTTGCAATGAAAAATCTAAACTCAGGAGTGAGATTTTATTCAAAAATGTTTAGTCTTCTGTAAGCTGTCAATAAAATCTGTAGTTGTGTTTGCCTGTGATCTGTTTAACGGGAAACTCTAAAACTTGCAATACGATAAATGTCTCAATTCTCAATGTTACACTAAAACAGGGTTGTTAGCTTATGTTACCAAATGCACATTGAAAAGTCATTAAAAATTGAAGGTGAAATATTAATATATGATTTAAGTATAATAATAATTTAATATATTAACAAATTATTAGAGAAAATGATAAAGACTTGCTATTAAAATAATTTAAATAACAATAATAATTTAATATATTAACAAATTAATATATTTTTTGCATATAGATCGGTAAAAAAATTTACCAAACAAGCATCCCAGAGCAATTACAATGTAATGTGAGTGCAGTCGATTGCTTCAGTTGTATCCATTATAGTAAATTTTTACAAAAGTCACTAAATAAACATAAGAATATGAATAAATATATATTTTCTTATAAAAAAAAAACCGTGCCGTCTTTTCCTAATACGCTTTCTCCATCAGCATCGGAAAGTGAATTTCATCACATTTCGCGCTTCCAATTAATCTGCTTTGCAGCCCATGGCACTGATGGATGATGGAATCAATTAATTGTTTTTTACATTTTTACTTCTGGTAGGATCCATTACCCGAAAAGTATAATGCTGAAATCAACTATATCCAAATTAATAAGTAAACGAAACTTTTTGTTTTTGAAAGAATACACAGTTGTTACTCGAATTCCAAAAAGGCGAATAAGTTTTCTGAAATTCATGAAATTACAAGTCGATTATGACATCCCATAGAGCAAGGTCCTGGGAAATCTAAAAAATGGTTTGAAGATCAAATGTGCAAGCTGGGATAGGTTGTTCTTATCTCCCAAACGTTTTGCAATTTTTTACTTTTGCAGTCTAATGAAATTGCTTAACAATTGATTTTAAAAATTATAAAATTTTAATATATTCCTGTCTTTGCTCATTTTCCATAAAAGCACATGAAAACATCGCAATTATTTTTTTCTTTTTCTTTTCTTTTACAAATTTTTCTCTATTTTCCACAAATTTTTAAAACTTTTCTTTTCATATAAACGCGCTATACTTTGTTATTATAACATATGCTTAGTGAGCTGGTGAAGAGGCAAGCATCCATGATTTGCTAAAAATAGGAAAAGCGACGTTAAGATAATATTCTCAATTGGAAAGAAATGAATTTTTCGTATTGTGGGCATAAGTAAACCGTATTCGCTATATAAAGATGTTTAAGATGTTTCGTTGCCAGGATTCAAAACAGTTCAACGTTTAAGGTCCATCTTCTTTTAAAATAACGAAAAAAAGCCTCCACCATTTCCATAAAAACAAATCCATATAAATACATTTAATAAGAACACGTCGAATTTTTTTTCACATCAC
>KK351079.1:989755-1047372 GCA_000671755.1 Glossina brevipalpis | reverse complement strand
GCGAGAGTAGAGCAAAAGGATTCGCAAGCAAGAGCAATCGTGCAATCCTCTCTTGTAACATTATGCGTAATGCAAATAAACATTACGTCGTATCGTTGTTTAGTAAAAAGCTTTAACATTTACGCTGAACAACACATAAACGTATGGGAAATGGTACATATTGACACTTTTCACTATGATGTCCCCTACTTAGGATCATGAAGTTAGGTTTTTCTGATAGCTTTTCGAAGCCTTTAAGATATATCAAAAAGTTAGGTTTTTCTGATAGCTTTTCGAAGCCTTTAAGATATATAAAAAAACTGGAGGTGTATTATTTCTTAAAAATTTTTTATAATGAGGTTTGTACATTGTGATTTTTGTCAAACTACAAGCGCACTGTGCATGATAAATATTGTTAAATAATTATTTTTTATATTTTTTATAGCATAAGGCATGATTTTGTTTTTCATTTATGTTTATATTTTCTATTTTTCTTTAGTTTTCATAAGTATTTTGTATATTTTTCTATACCGCTTTATTATCAATTAACTTAGCAAAGTCATTTTTAGCAAAGACACAAACGCAAAAAATTTATGTGGGTTAACTTCACACCAGTTAAAGTTCAATATGTTGCTTAGACAGATATTTGCGAGTTTCAAGTATCTTTTAAAGTAGAGATTTATCTAATTGAGAAAAATTACTTCTTATCTGTAATAAGATAAGGTATCCATGTTTGACTTTGCATTTGAAAATTTCTATCAAAAATGAATATAAAAAATCATGCATTTAAGGGTTCAATCTTTTTTGTCGAATACACTTGGAAGTAAAAAAAAAATACTTTTCCCATCATTTCCATTTTTAAAAAATCGTTTTACTCTTATTAACAAACTCTGCATTTTGTTTACGTGACTTTTTAAATGTTCATGGTTATCAGAAGATATATTCTGAATAATTAAAAAAAATTATAATTACTGAATTAAATTAAAAAGAAAAAAAAATTTAAAAATGTGAGATAATTAATTTTAAGAACTTCTAAAAGTCTTCTATAAATAAAATTCTAGCGTAGTAAGCATTAAAATAAAATGTAAAATTATTACTACTTTCGAAATTTGAAGTTATACACTGACTTTGTCTTTGTGCTTATCTACAGAAATACAGAAATAAATGGAAATAATATGAAGGACTCATAGGTTCTTAATCAATATATGCTAATGAACAGATAAAGCCTTTCTTTTGCAAACTTTTTATTGCTTTAACATTTAAGGTTCTAAGATCAAATTTACAAATAAGATTGATTCGGCCAAAGCCATCAGAAGGATCGTATAACAAAATGAAAATATCTAAGAACTTTTCCCGATATATTTGATTGAATACAAATATTTATTAATATCATTTATATAGCAAATGAACTGCAAATTGAATCTTTTTGCGTAGTATTAAAACATTTATGAGAAAATTGGTAGCTAAGTTATGTAAAATCGCGCGTTTAGCATGCTTACTAATACATTTAACCTAAAGATTTTCTTCTTCTATACTTTTCTATGTTATTGTTTGTTTTATAAGCTGTTACGAGAAATTCGAAATTGTATTCTTGGAATATGCATGGAATGCATAAATATCTCAATCATGAAATCACGTATTTCCATGTTTCCTATTTAGATATGAATTATTTTTAAACAGTTCAAGTTTTTTGAGTCTAACAATAATAATTTATATTTCTTAAGAAGTAACTAAAATGAAATTTGTTTAAATAAAATATATCTATATATGCTTCTATTCACCTCTGCTTAATGGTTTTAAGGAAATGTTTTCATTGCATCTCCGTATAAGAGTGTGAGTGTCGGCCCGGAAATCTCTATTTTTATACACAAAAGTGCTTTTAATTCTATAACACAAAGCAAGTTTTGAAATTAAGTAAAATTTAAATTCGAAAACGTTTTCAAAAAAAGAAAAAGGAAACTTTAAAAAAATATGCTTGTTTTTGAGGTAAAATAATAACAAAATGAAAAAAAAAACCATTAAAATATTTCACTCCATCTTGGGTCACTAGAAGCAAATCACCTTATGAAGCTTTTTAGAAAGAATTTTCGCTAATAGTCCCCCTCATTGTGTTGTGTGTTTGTTCGCCTTTAACTTTCACTTGTGTTTTTTGTTCAACTTTTGATTGATTCTGATTATTTTTTCAACTGAGTGTTTTTTTTGACTCAACGCCTACTTTCTGCCAATGTGTGCACAAATGTCATTACTATCAAATTTATTATATCATATTTTTATTTTATTCATTTTTGTTGGAGAACTGAGATACAAAGGAAAATTTTTTGTGCGAACATTATGGAGCCAATCGCAACTAATAAAGGGACTCCGCGAAGTTATTCGACGTGTTCTTATTAAATGTATTTATATGGATTTGTTTTTATGGAAATGGTGGAGGTGTTTTTTTCGTTATTTTAAAAGAAGATGGACCTTAAACGTTGAACTGTTTTGAATCCTGGCAACGAAACATCTTAAACATCTTTATATAGCGAATATGGTTTACTTATGCCCACAATACAAAAAATTCATTTCTTTCCAATTGAGAATATTATCTTGACGTCGCTTTTCCTATTTTTAGCAAATCATGGATGCTTGCCTCTTCACCAGCTCACTAAGCATATGTTATAATAACAAAGTATAGTGCGTTTGTATGAAAAGAAAAGTTTGAAAAATTTGTAGAAAATAGAGAAACATTTGTAAAAGAAAAGAAAAAGAAAAAAATAATTGCGATGTTTTCATGTGATTTTATGGAAAATAAGCAAAGGCAGGAGTATATTAAAGCTTTATTATTTTTAAAATTATTTGTTAACCAATTTCATTAGATTGGAAAAGTAAAAAAATTTCTAAAACGTTTGAGGGATAAAAACAACCTATTTCAGTTTGCACATTTGATCTTCAAGCAATTTTTTAGATTTCCCAAGACCTTGTTCTATGAGATGTCATGAGGGTCTTGAAATCTTATGAAATTCGGTAAATTGATCTGCCGTTTTGCAATTCGAGTAACAGCCGTGTATTCTTTCCAAAAAAGGGGTTACTTATCTTTTCGGCGTTACACTTTTTGGGTGATGGATCCTACCAGAAGTAAAAGTTTAAAAAACAATTTATTGATGCCAATTATAAGTGTCACAAGGGCTGCAAAGCACATTTGCAGATTAATTGTGACGAAATTCAGTTTCCGACGATTGATGAAGAAAGCATAGTAAAAAAAGAGAAAGCACAGTTTCTTTTTTTTTTTTTTTTTATAAGGAAATATATATTTATTCATATTCTTATGTTTATTTACAGATTTTTGTAAAAATTTACTGTAATGGATACAACCTAAGCAATCGACTGCATTGTAATTGCTCTGAGATGATTGTTTGGTAAATTTTTTTACTGATCTATATGCAAATAATATATTAATTTAATAGTTAATGTATTAAATTATTATTATACTTAAATCATATATTAATAATTTACCTCTAATTGGCTCCAGTTTATAATGACACATCAATTTGAGATTGTTAACAAAAGCCAACAACCCTGTTTTAGTGTAACATTGAGAATTGAGACATTTATCGTAATGCAAGTTTGAGAGTTTCTCGTAAAACAGATCACAAGCAAACACAATTACAGATTTAATTAACAGCTTACAGAAGAAAATGCCAAAATATGACTGTTAGTTACTATTTCCGTTCATGTATTGAAACCCTTCTCCTCAGTAACATGTGAAATGAATAAATTTCATGAATGCATAAAAGAAAGAGAGAGAGCGAGCTTGTCAAGACCACAAATAAATCTCTCTTTCTATTATATTAGTTTGGGGAAAAGGTAATCCATTATTTTCCAATTCGAAATGTTAAATAAAGTCCTGAAGTTCTTATAAGATTGGATGGATTACCTTTTCCCCAAACTAATATATTATCTAAGATTTCGAATATTTCCTAGTTTATTAATTAGAATCATTATTTTATAGCGACAAACTTGTAAGTTAAATTTGTGTTGCTTTAATATATAGTCACAACAAAATGGAAAAGTCCTCACCCTTGATGTCATAGAAGCGATGTTTCACATAATGGCAGGAGATAGGAATAAGTTATTCGTTGGCGTAAAAGTCGTGATAAAAAAAAGCCAATATTTAGAGATTGCTTAGGTCGTCACAATTGTTTCTATTTTTTCGATTTTCCATTGCATAGTTAGGAGGAGCTTGACATTAAAATTGACTTAATAAACCCCTTGAGATTGTTTATCTTGAAATCTTTTCATTTGGTTATGAAGCGCTTTATTTTTAACTTTGGTATGCCTTTTATTAAATCAAAAAAACAAAATCAAAATCATTTGTTGCAGTAAAAAATAATAAAAAATAAATTATATTAAATTTTTTTATTAAAATAACATTTCATTTAAGTGAATTGAAAGGTAGAAAATAAGTAGAAAATAAATTTTGCTCCAGTCAGTACAATGCAACTATACATAAAAGTTTAGCGCATTCAAAATGTTAATGTGTAAAAAATTCATTTTTCCAAGCGCCTTAGAACTAACTCTATGGAAAATTATTTGGATCGGATTACTTTTGCAACCATTCCCCACATAAAGCCTTAACTTAAAAAAGTTGTTATATGAATAATAAACCTCATGGTGGCTGCCATTTCAATTGAATATACAATATTTTTTTTATTTTTTTTTGCATATTGCCCTGCCGTTGTGGATAGAGATTTATGGAAAATTTCGGCATAATCGGAGATTCGGAAGTGCCCAAAATATTGATCGACAATTTTCCCTTTGTTACGATTGCCGCCATTTTCAATTTAGATAAAAATTTGTTTGTATTTTTTCTTTTTTGCATTTCATGTCGTGATCGCAGCTAAAGGTGTATGCAAAATTTTAGCATTGTCAGGCATTTAAAAGAGCTTGAAATTTCATCGTCTTTGTATTTCTATTCTATTTATAGTAAGCAAGACAAAGACTTGAAAAAAGATTTGATTCGAAATAGACCTATTGACCAATAGTGATAATTCAGGGTTATTTCTGCTAATTTCCTTCAAATATAAATATTGTAATATAAATCTATAGGAAAGAATAATAATATTATTAGGATAAGAGTAAAGTAAAGTGTGTTCTTCAGTCACTTTAATATAAATAAAATATATTTACTTGATTTATGTATAAAAATTTTTTATTGTTTCCAACCTTTATTTCAAAAACCATTTTTGTTCCTTTGTTGTACCATTGCCTTTGTAAAGGGCAACGTACTGGAAACATAGCTTTTGCTGATATTTTTTAACACTACTACTTTAATAGTTTTTCCTGTCACATGTCTCTGTAGATTAGTCAGTGAAATGTACAACATTTATTTGGTTTAAAAGAAAAATTCTCTTTCTAACGCGTATCAGCTGTAAAGTAATTTATTTTTAAAATTTTTCTGCCGCATGTAAAGTCTTCTTTACGTTTCGTAAAAAGTTTCGGTTCGAACGTAGATCGTTACAAAAATATATATTTCAACTTGATTTTGCAAATTTCATGCATAAATTTTCAATGAACAAAAATCAATGCGAAACAAAGCAAACGAAGTCGACCAAAGCTAAACATTGTTATGATTGTTAACATTGTCGTTGTGTTATATATTTGTTACTATCAGCGCGCATTAATTGAAGTGGAAATGGTTACCAGCCACATAGCAAACCGCCAACCAACCAGTCAAGCTAAATGAGCAACAGAACAAATGCCAAAAGGAACTACTATTACCTTTAACAAGCTTTCCCTTACATTACATGCGATTCGTTTTATATTTTTTTAATATGCTTTACCACGCTTGCCAGTAAAGTTTCCGTTCTATTTAAAATTTTTGCTTAAGATTGCGTGTAATATGGAAATCGTGTGGTGTTATATGCGTAAGGTTTGGTTGAAAAATTCTCTTACTATATATAAAATAAATTATAAAAATAATAAAATATAAAAAATATAAACAAAAAAAAATTAGAAATTTAATAATAATAAATAAAAATTTAATAAATTAATAATAAAAAAAATAAATGAATAATTATTTTCCTAAAATTATAAAAAAAATTAAAAAAATTTAAAACTGAATTTTGTTTTTCGAATAATATATTTTATCGATTTTGATCAATGATGAACTTTGAACCCGGAAAACTTTTCACAAATACAATCGAATAAAAAAAAGACAATAAGAAAAAAAAAAGACACAGAATGTATGTTATACGAAGTACTTAAAACCAACGAACATAAAAAATTCATAGTCTGCTTATCTTTTCTCTATTTTAAGTATCAGGGTTAGCAGGTAAGCACATACACGTACACATAGTTAAGCATACATCGTGTATATATATATATATATATATATGAGCTTTTGAAAATGTGTAACACACAAATATTACAACTAAACAAGACAAGAAATGAAAAACAAGCAATTCGATTGAACTCTGATTAAAAACCACCAGTAGACTTAAAGGCTTTTCTGACTGTCTGTTTACCATTAGCTGTTGTTGACAAATGAAACGCTGATGGTTCTATAAAATCACTATACACACAGTATGAATTGTGTGCAAATAGAATTTTTTGGTTTCATACATTTAGTAACCCGTGACAGTTAGCAACAGACTGACAAAGACAGACTCTAGTCAAAGAAGAATAAATACCAGTTGCATTTATGTAAAAGGTGCAAGAAACGAACAGGAGGTTAAAATTACTGGAACTAAGCCGTTGACATTGTAGATTAATGAGTAAATGCGAATGAACGACAACCACATGGCTTTCTATAAAATGAGGTGAAATGAGTTGTAAACCCCCGGACAATAACAGATATACTAACTGTGCATATCACAATAGCAGTGTGTCTACGTACATAAGAGTTAAATTTTTATATATACATTTTTCCTTTTTCTTTTTTATTTTTTTTTTTTTTCATTTTTAAAATCTAATTGACATTTCATTAAGGGGATACTAAACCATAATATGTGCACTAGAAAGTAAAATTATCTTTTTAAAGTTATATCTAAAGGAAATGAAAAGAGAGAAATCCTCACTATGTTTGGAATCTAAAGTCATGATATCGTAACTTTTCAATATTATGATGGTTGATCTCATACAACGAAATTCTTAAGCGGAATTTTAACAGATCTGATCTTGAATACATTGCCCATCCATTTACACATTCATTATACATTATTCCCACAGATTAACACTGGATTGAATTAATAATCGGTGGAAACTTTTAATGTTATTGAGCTGTTAATCAATCGCTTCCGAGTTTCAATATAAGAAGGTCGTGGTATTTTTTTAAACTTATCGAAGTAGTACGCATTTGTTGGAAAGCTTTGAAAAAGTTCTTCTCTTTACTACAGATTTAAAAATGAAACGTATATTTCAAATGCTGCCAACTTTATATAAAATAAAATGAAAGCCGTTTCTACGTTGGTGCTCAAAATATCGTTGTTTCTTATTCATATTTAAATTTCGTTTTTCGTATACTGTTTCGTATACTATCCAAACGTATTTATGTTTATTGTCTGATCTTCTTTTTGTAACGTTACTTGGACAGAGTTTTATGCGTACACCTTCGTAGATGAAAATAAGGATACCTTATATGTCAAATGGTATACTACTAATGGAACCGATAACTCGATAGTTAATCCTCATAAAATTTAGAACTCATTGTCTCTAGATTAGTAAGCTTCACTAAGTATCCTTTACCGATTTGCTTGTTACTTAGCCTGGTTTAGTGTTTAAATTTTAAAGATCGTTTTAAGTAATTATTTCAAATTATTGCTAAGGATTTATAGAGGTACTCTATAGAAATGTAAAAAGGATCAAAGGTAAGAGACTGTACAGAGACTGTAGAGACTAGATAAATGTAGAAAATGAATATAAAATTATTAACTCAAAACAGAAATTAAATTTTCGATATCATAAAGAGAAACAAAAATAAATAAAATAAATTCTTTATTTCCAACACCTGAATGCGTAATCGAGCTTACCTAGGCATACAGAAAATTAGGTTATAATTCATTTATAACATAAATACATAAACACATGTGAAAATTGCAGAAAAAAGTTTTCTATATAAACAGTTTTTTTTCTTTCTTTTACTGAAAGACATACAGAAACAACAATAGGGTCTCATTCTATATTCTACGTTATTCTATCCATGCACATACAATGCATAGAGGTATGAAAATGTATGTCATGTAAATGAATGTTTGTAAAGCTATAATCGTAATGTCTAACCAACTAGTTTGTTATGTAATTGGACTTAAATTACTAAATGAATAAAAAATTACATTAAATATATGTGATAATGTTAAATGTTAAAGTTCAACTGCATGAGTTTTTCCTATAAGTCGATGTTGCCGAAAATTTCATTGCATTTCCTGCAATTTCATTGCAAGTTATATTAAGCTTGACCTACGATAAACTAATATTTTATTATATATCAATCGATTTAATATCATTTTTTAAATCGATTTAAACTTGTCTGTCCGTTTGTTTGTCTAGTGTATGTTCATGCATGTGAACAACATAAAAAAATGCCATGAATTAATTGATTTTTACTATTACTTCGCATATAGAAATCAATGAAACATATTGACTTGAAAAATAAACAGAAAAAAATCTTCATTTTCTCAATATGTGGACGGGCATTGTAGATCTGTCAACGCGACTCAAGGTTGCTTGTGCAAAATAAAAACAAGAAAAACTTTTCTTCATTTACATTAATGATAAAGTTCTAGAGATTGCACCGTGATTCCCTGTAAAGGTATGCTTTTCATGGCAATCCTTATAAAGAAAGAAAACTAAAACGTGAAGCGTAACGTTGTCCAAGTTGGGTAAAATTTAATTTATTTGATATTTCTGTTATAAAATTTTAAAAAGTAGACTTTGATCTACATTGTTCCAAATTAGTACAATTAATTTTTACGTTAAATTATAATATCGTTAGGGTCTCATTTGCATTATCAAATATTAAAAATTAGACGGAACGGTTTTATGGGAGGTCTTTCAAGAACTAATCGCATTCAATTCAAATATTTCATCATTATTTTATATATTAGGATACTAGTTTATATCAATTTTTGTTGAAAATTGTTAGAAATTGCAATTATTGCCATAATAAAACTTCTTTCAAATAAAGGGTTAAATGGAGAGTGGTCGTAAAAATGATTCGACAGAATTCATATTTATATAGCGGATATCTTTGGTTCAAAAAGTGCATATATATCTCCCAAAGTGTGACTTGCAGTAGATTGAACATAAATATAGATGGACATACATCAGATGGACAGAAAGACAAATAAAGAAAGAAGTTTCTGAATCGATCGGTATAATAAAAAGTTGGCCTATCTTAATTCCTTATAGGTGTCACATATACCGCACAAATACAATATACTCTGTACCATAACTAGTGTAGGCTATACCTATAAGTAAATTGGATTTTTTATATATACTGGCGCGATGCATATATTAATTTTTTAACTTTAGCCGGTTAAGAGTGATAAAATAAAATTTGAGAACAATTTCATTTTCCTGTGAAAAAATATTTTGTTATGAATCTTCAAAAATGCCAGGAAAATATCTACACTCTGCCTTTTGATGCTTCTCCACAATCGACAAAAAAAGTGTTTATGGCAGAGAGATTGTTATTAAATTGTATAAAATTTTTTCACTTTTGTTTTGTTTCTTTTTTAATCCGTTCAATTAAAAGTTTCTGACACTTGACTATTTACAATACATTCTTTTCGCTTTCATCAAGTAAAAGTTTTCGCATAAACTTTTTTCGAAAGCTGTTGATTATTTATCAATTAAAGGCCCTAAGTATTGACATAGCTTTTTGTGCATTTTATCACAAGTTTAGCGATGGCTCGAAACATAAACTATCGTACCATCAACTTTTTAAAGGAATTTTTTTATATCCACCACGATGGAAATATAGTCATTTTGTCATTCTGTTTGCAACACCTAGAAGGAAACTTGAGAGAACTCACAAAGTATATATATTCTTGATCAGCATCAAATTTAGAATCGATTTAATCATGCCCGCCTGCTCCTGAGTCCGTTTGTCCGTCTGTCTATATCTTCGTCTGCCTGTTTGTCTGTCTGTTCATCCATCCGTCTGTCCGTCCATGTGTCTGTCCGTCTGTCTGTCCGTCTGTCGGTCTGTCGGTCTGTCCATCAATCTGCCTGCCCGTTCATGTGTTTTTCCGTCCACCTGTCTGTCCATCTATATGTCCGTCTGTCTGCCTGTCTATCTGTCCGCCTGTCTGCTCATCCGTCTGTCTGTTCGTCTGTGTTCCGACCTGTCCGTCTGTCTGCCGACCTGTCCGTCTGTCTGTTGACCTATCCGTCTGTCCGTCTATCTTTCTGCCTGTCTGCCTGTCCGTCTATCTGTCTGCCTGTCTGCCTGTCCGTCTATCCATCTGCATAATGTCTGTGATAAACATTCTCTTGGTCGCAAAAATGAAGATATCAGCTTCAAATTTGCCAGTAACACTGGATATCATAGCATGTAGATTATATTGAAAATCTGATAAAAATGATCAGAGAAAGCGAAAAAAGATTGGAAGTTTTCTTCATCACTCAGAAGATTAAAAATTTGCAAAATATTCCATAAAAATGGAAAAAATCTACCACGCCTGCCTATTAAAATTTAATTTGTTTTTGTTTACATTTTTTTTAAAATAAAGCTGGGGGATATAAAATATTCGGCACAGCCGAATATAATTTTCTTGTTTGTTATTATTCAGAAGTCAAATAATCATACATAATACAGTATAATACACTTTAGAATTGTAGGCCCGAGTATGGATCAAAAAGAAACAAAGAAAAAAAAAAGAAGAAATTATCCTTATATGCATTGAATAGAAAAGAAAACAAACAAATAAGGCACACACACAAACAAACTTATCTAGTGCATTCAACTTTGTAGTGACAATAATAAGAATAGTAAGTGTGACATGTTTTTACTATTTATTCATTCATTCACTCAGTCAGTCAGTCAGTCATTCATTTATTTCAGCATTCACACGTTTATACAATGCATATAAATCATTGCGACAGTCTAGCTCGGTTGGCTTAGTGAGCCATTAAAAAAAACCATGTTAAAATGATTGAGTGGAAAAGTGTTGAAAAATGTTTTGTGTACAATTTAGATAGTTTTGTCTTTTTTGTATATCTACCGAAAAATGGGGGATAAAACCCGTTTCGTCATTCTATGTGCAACATATATATGTATATATATTTATATATATATTTTTGGATAGTTAACGCTAACTCTATAAATTACGTCTGGTTTTCCAGTGTAAGAACTTTATGTGATTGCACTTTAACTTATGTAGTACTAGATCGGTGAAGCGATTCATTCGTGCCCATCTTTTCATTTATTTCTCTCTTCAGTGCTTATCTATTGCACAATGTTCATAAAAATATTAATAAAAAAATATAAAATTAAACATTCTTAGTAGTTGATGCATACACCTCAGATTTGAGAATAGATTGTACAAGCCTTTTCATAACGCAAAAAAAAAAACCTGAAGCATTTCTAGAAAATTTTTGTGGAAGGGATATTGTTTCGAAATTTGTTGTATACGCGATGGGTATCCATGATTCGTTACAAGATAAGTATAATTGTGTCTTACTTCTTGTTGTTTTTTATTCACTTCACATCAACTAAAAGCCTTTTAGTTTTCAAAACTTAAAAACTCTTGATTTACGGGCAAGCATACGTATGTGTATAGTAAATGGTGCTGATAATCATATATTTTTGCATATCATTCAGTAAATGCTTTTCAGTACTTTTTTTTTCTTATGTTTTTTTCTTTACACACAAAGGATTTTAAACTTTAAGATTACTTTAGAACTTTATCTAAATATGGGTATACGGTATTTTCCATTAGCTCTCGTTATTTTACACTCCACACTACTTGTTGTAAGGATACATTAAGTTTATGCAAATGTATGAAACACACAGAACACGACTTGAGATAGACTCAGCTTTTATTATATCATTCAACTCGATTCTCTAAAGTGATTGGTATATGTCTGTACGTATGTCTGTCCGATTGTTTTCAAGCTATAGATCGCAAATTTTCGAAATAATTTGATAAATGATTTGCGTTATAATGGCATGGTTCCGTCCAAGGATATGTAACCTTGCAAATAGATTGGATCGGACCATTTTTACGATTATTCCTCATACATATAAAATTCTATTTAGAAAAACATGTTTAAATTTTGATTTATTTTAAGATTTATTTATAAGAAAAAAAAAAAACAATGAAAAATACTATTTTGGCTTATTAATGCAAAATGTGGATATTTGGAATAAAAAAGACTATTTATTGAATGCTTCCTGGCCAAAAATATATCGTTTATGTTTTTGTGGGAACAAGATTATAATTTTTAATATTTTATTTGATGAAAATTTTTTAAGAATAATACTTTGACCTATAAATTTAATGTTGCAAATGTAGACTTTGTAGTTTCACATTTCTCGCTCTCCTCCCTATTTAAGGTTACACATGAAAATAATAAATTTTAGTAATAAATTTTAATATAATAGTACATTTTGATTATTTATAAAAAAAACGTTGTGTTAGTTTAAAGTTGGTTTTCGGCTGCTTTTCTGTTGATTATTTTTTATTAATTTTTTTGTTTTTGTTTTCCTTTTACATTTAAAACTACACTATAAATACTATAAATAATGTAAATATAATTATTTACTCAATCACTAAGGATTCGTATTTAAACTATTTAGTCTGATAATGAGAGGAATTAATATGAAAATAATCACAATTCTTTCAAACGTTATTATGATTATATAAATAAATAAAATTTTCTTAGCCTTTTTCTGCTCTATTTTTCTATTTTGCAAATTTTATGCAAAAATTTTGAATAAAAATTTACTGAAAAAAAAGATCCTGTTTTAAGAATATAAATAAAACAAGACCAAAGACTTAGTGCATATAACAAGCACATCATATAGGATACACGAACTAGATTTATACCTGATGAGATCGATCGTTAATATTGATGATCAATTATAAATAATTTGTTGCCGAAATAACGTATCATATTGATCGTATGTGTTTTATTTACCACACTATTTGCATGCTGGAAGAATATTAGGCATCATTAACAAAATGAAAAATTTTCTCTTTAGATGAGGTTTCACGGGACATTTAAATAATTGGCAATGGCCATCATGCGGGATTTGTTTGTGCGTAACAGTTTAAAAAATAAGGTTAAGAAAAAAACATTTCTCCAAAACAAAAACTTCATATTATTTAATTGTTTTTTGTAAAGTAAATTTAATAATTTAAAAATTCAAGAATAATTGCGAAAAATTGTATTAAAAATTCTTAATGTAAAGCAGCTGAGTATAAAAATATAATTAATATTTTATAACTGTTATCACTTGAAGTTCATCATCGCCACATATAATTATGGATAGAGATATCGAGTACCTTTGAAATCTCTTCTAAATATTATCACTTGAAGTTCATTATCATCATCATCATCATCATCATCATCATCATCATTATATATATATATATATATTGGATAACAACATCGAGTACCTTAGACTTACTTCTCTACTTTTATGACATAAGATGTAAAATTTTGTTTAAAAATTTATATTTAATCTTCAACATTTTTCTGCTTTTAAAAATTTTCATAACTTAAAACTAAGTAAATCGAACTAGAGATAATGGAAATTAATTTATTTAAATCTATATAACAATACGGCAAACAATTTGTTAATTGAGTTAATAAAAAAATTAATTATTGAATAGTGATATCTGATGATAGGGTGACAAGAATGTTCCGGAAATGAAAATGACACTGTGGTATCTTTATATTTAAATATTAGGTATCTAGAAAACATTTTAAAAGCTAATACAATTTTTTTTAGGTTTTTTTATTTAGTTTAGTTTAGTTTTTCTTTTCTTTTTTTTTCGATTATAAAAATTTAACATTGAACGCAAACGTAAACTGTTGCTTAATATGAATAAAATGCTTTACATTTCATTTCTTATGGGATTATAACTGTAATCTTTATTACAAGAGCTGGTAACAAATCAATCAGATATTTTCTAAACCATTACGTTTAAAAAATTATGATTTCAATTATGTTAAGAGCTGTGCTATATATAACCCATTCATGTAGATGTGTCTTAAATTAGAAAATATGTTTATAGAAAAGTTTTCATTCATTTCATTCATGTGTCATGAAACGTTTCCTTTATATACCTACGGCACATACACACTGTTGGATTGTCTCTATGGTTTGTTGGCTTTGCTTAAAATTATAAACAATTTTTGAATAAATTCAATATATCAGTGATAAATTTTTCTTATTGAGTGTAATAACACCTTCAAATAATAAATGCGGGCTTTAGAATTAAATCTTTTATTGGATATAAAAGTATATGTAAAAAACAAAAAAAAAAGAAATTTTTTAATAAAATTCAATTTTTGTTGTCACTTTCACTGGACTGAACTTATGATATCTGTACGTTTGCAGGCTATTTATGTCTATTTGAAGTTTGATGATCATGGGAAGGTAAGAACTTTTTTTTTTCAATTTTTGCTTTGTTCCAATAATAAGCGACATAGGGACTAATGATCTAATCGGAAGAAAATCTTAAGTTAATTGATAAATATTTCTGCTTTTAGATGTAAGAAATAAGCAGATAAAAATATATGAATACATTGGTCAATAATTTCCGGGAGTAGTTAACATTTTTTTTTTTTCAAATTCGACTTGTTTATGGACATACTTTCCTTCAAAAATGATAAAATCAATTCGACGCTTCTCCAATATTTCGATAATGTTTTTGTACAAGAATTTATAAAAATTCTTAAAATACGCTTCAGTTTCCGGAGTGTCCTAATCGTTTAATTTAAATCTTTTTACCTGAATCTTACTTTTGAAAATTGTAAAAAAATTATTTAAATAAATAAAGCGGTTAACCATAGCTGAAGAATACGATGGCTTTCATACCAAAACAGAATATTTACATAAAATTTAATTTTTACTCTTGTATTAAACAAAATGGTGCATACACTTTCGATGATATTTGTAGAATATATTAGGGCTAAAGAAGTTTCTTCTTATCAAGCATACTTCATAATTAAGTCCTTAATACAACATTTTTTTTTATTAAGTATTTTTCGTCACATTGCACAATACAAATGATGAAAAAAAAAATGAATTAAAAGAATACTCAACTTTAGTGTGATTCACGGAATCTCTAAGTAAGTAAATTTGTGCAATCCGTCGTCAAAATAAAATAACTGTATTTTAATGATTTTAAATTTTAAGAAAATTCTTTGCAGTTATTGATCGTGTGCTAGGTTACCTTTTCATCTATAATAGATTATGCTACATATTGCAAAAAAAAAAGAGAGAGACTTTTACTTTTTTAATTAAAAAAAAAAAAGGTTAACTTGGAAGGCAATTCTTGTATATATATTTTGTTACGAAAATCACAAACTAGTAAAGTACGTCTGGAGTAAACTTGCCGAAATGTACGACAGGGAAAATCCCTTCTTTCGATGAAGAAAATGAAGATTGACAACAGTTCCTGCGAAATCTAACAGGTAATGGGACTAATGAAATTATGTCAGGAAATGCAACAGTGAGAAATTAGCCGATATAGCAGAATGGGATACAATCTTTGTGATATTCATAAGGTGTAGTGAAACTACGCCGGGAAATGCAGCAGTAAAATATCAGCGGCAATAGTAGAATGGTTCACAGCGTTTGCGATATTCGTAAAGTTTATAAGTGGAGCATTTCGCTTAAGAAGAGTTAGTCGTAAGAAGTCACAAGCAGTCGAAATTTAGATTCGTTATATAGAGTGGTGATATAGAGTCGTGATACAGAGTCGTGATATAGAATGGTGATATAGAGTCGTGATATAGAGTCGCGTTATAGAGTCGTGATATAGAATCGTGATATAGAGTCGTAATATAGAGTCGTGATATAGAGTCGTGATGTAGAGTCGTGGTATAAAGTCGTGATATAGAGTCGTGATATAGAGTCGTGATATAGAATCGTAATATAGAATCGTGATATAGAGTCGTAATATAGAGTCGTGATATAGAGTCGTGATGTAGAGTCGTGGTATAAAGTCGTGATATAGAGTCGTGATATAGAGTCGTGATATAGAATCGTAATATAGAATCGTGATATAGAGTCGTGATATAGAGTCGTGATATAGAGTCGTGATATAGAATCGTAATATAGAATCGTGATATAGAGTCGTAATATAGAGTCGTGGTATAGAGTCGTGATGTAGAGTCGTGATATAAAGTCGTGATATAGAGTCGTGA
This sequence comes from Glossina brevipalpis, assembly GCA_000671755.1. Taxonomy (NCBI): domain Eukaryota; kingdom Metazoa; phylum Arthropoda; class Insecta; order Diptera; family Glossinidae; genus Glossina; species Glossina brevipalpis. Next base: position 1,031,031 of record KK351079.1, on the reverse strand, counting down.
TATAGAGTCCTAATAGTCAGTTGCACGCTGATAATTGTGTATGATAGTTGCAAGGGCTACGTTGAGAACAGAATAATATAATTTGAGAAGCAATTAAGCGTTAAAGAAATGAGTTACTTTAAATAATTGTGTAAAAACCATTGAGATTTTAAATAAAATCTACTCTTTTCACTATCTAGCGATACGGACTTTGTCTTAAGGAAAAATACACAAAAGACAGTTTTCTAACAATATATATATAACAATATATATATGTATATATATATATATATATATATATATATTTATTTTGTAAATTAGAATGCATGTAAACTTAAAAAATGAAAACTTTTCCAAAAAAAAAAAAAAAGGATTGTTTCATCTAAATAACCTTTCCTCTGCTTTATTTCTCTAAATATTTTATCCTTCAACCTTTTATTCATTTTATAGCTTTAATCTAATTAAGTCTGTGCCATGAAAACAGTTTTGGTTTGGCGTTATATTTGTTACGCAAGTAACTTACTTATTACCACCCCTAAGGATTTTATCATTACGCAAAACAATTAAATTCTACAGATACGCTTGCGGTTGTTATGTACTATAAATCCCCTTTAGAGTTTTTAGTTGTTCAGTAAAATGCTTTCATATAGATAATATGATTATACGGTAGCGAAATACTTAAATTACTGTTAGGTTCATTAACTCGTAGAGCAACTGGCGATGGCGTAGTTATGTAAGAGAACATTTTGATATTTTTTTTTATTTTTTTTTAATATTTTTCTTTGTTTATTTATAAATTTAATAAAATTGATTTCATTACAAGTCCTAGAATTTATTTTATAAAATCTTACAAATTCTTCTTGTTTCCTTATTTGATTTTTTGATTTAAATAATTTAAAACATATATATATATATATATATATATATAAAATATTTTTATATCCATCACCTCGAAGTGGTGTAGGGTATAGAAATTTGTTATTTTTATATTTATTACCGAAGGTGGATTTATACTCATTTTGTTCTATATGTGTACATATATTCCTGATGAGCATTTAACTTATAAACGATTTAATCAAGTCTGTCTGTCTGTCTGTCAGTGTAATGTCTATAGTAAATATTCTCCAGACCGCTAAATGAAGATATCGACTTGAAATTCGGTAGAAACATTAGAACTTCTTGCACATACTTTTTATAAAATAAATCGCAACTATCTCTGATTTCTTGTGTTTTTTTTTTGTTGATTATTTACAAACTACAACGGATACACAACAAAAATGTCCCTGTTATTCTATTAAAATGGTAAAAAGCTGCCACGCCCACTCAATATTATAGAATATACAAATTTTGTTTTTTTTTTCAAGTATCTTTCTAAAATGAAGGTGAGATGAGTACTAACGATTCGATTACAGCCGATTACAAGATTCTTCGGTGTTAAGTATGCTTTGGTGTTTCAATTTCAATTTTTGTCAAAGAAAATTTATATATATATGTATAATAAGAAAAAACATCTTAATTCAACTATATTCAATCAAAAAACAAAAATGATAAAAATGATTAGTAAAATAAAAGAAAAATAAAATTTAAAAAAAACTATTATTTTAGCTAACTACTACTAACTAACCGTGAAGACTTACTTACCGCAGATTTGTTTTCTCACATTTAACACCGGTAGTTACTCTGATGTCTAGTGTGATCTTATCAAAGTTTTCTGCTTGATATTGTTTTGTTATCCTTAAGATGATATAGATTAAAACTCAAGCTTTTAGTGCAGTTCAATTTTTTTTTTACACAAACAGAGATGCAGTAAATATTCTTGAAAGATTGGAAAACTTTTTTTTTTCTTTTGTTGACTTTAGATTTTAATTTTAATTTTTGGATTTAGTAATAATAAAAACACACACACATACACGCACATACTTAAGTAATATTTTATATTTAATTGAATTACATGCGAACATTTATTGTTAAAGAAAACGAAAAAAAAAAAATCACAAAAATATTGAAAACGTTATGGATTTTGTGGTGTCATTGTATAGCATTTTATGCATGTGTGACACATACATAATAAGTTTAAATTAGTTGTGACTTAACATTGCGTTTACAGAATTTAATTTAATTATAACTTATATTTATTGTTCTCAACTCAATTAAAATGATCTTTTGATACTTTTAGCAGAAAAAAAAATCAGCTTTAAAATGTAATACAAAAGCATAAGATATAACTTAGCTTAGGTATAAAGTAAAAACTGTGAAAGAAAAAATAGCAAACTAAGCATTTACGATATGACTGTGATGACATATGCGCTATATCGCCTTAAAGAGTGTACGGTATGCATTTAACAAATTGTGAGTAACTAAATGGCAAAGGAAAGCAAAGCAAAGCATAGAAAAAAAAGAATATCTCAACATGATATTCTCTTGTTCATTTTTATGAAGAAATTTATTATAATTTCTTATATATATATTTTTTTTTTTTTTTTTTTTTTTTTTTTTTTTTTTTTTTTTTGTAACCGCAACATATACATACATTTTTCTCAATCGAAATTGTGTTAATTTTTATACTCATCTCAACGTAATACAATATAATGTAGATTATGAGGTACCGAGAGTAGATTTATTAATGCAGTTGGTTAGTTATCTGCTGTGGTTTATCTCTTATAAAATTTTTTTATGAGTTAAAAAGTTTTCCCAAGCATTTTACTAAGCATAGTTGATTGCATTGCCTTAGTAACGCGGCGTAACTATGAAAACGGAAAACGCTTAAAGCAACACCAGCTAACATTACCACGCCTTTAGCTGTATATCTGTTATGGATAGATAAAGACAGTTCGGTAATGTGCGCACTCTGTGTATGAGAGAAAACGGATATAAGTGTTAAGCGTTTAAAGTGTAATAAAGTCATTGACAGTTTCCGGCAACAAACTGCATGCATGCAAGTACAATGAACTAAGAAATATTTTTTTTTTTTCTTCATTTTTTTTCCATTTTTTATTTAGAGAAATTTTCATATGAAAAAAGAAAGCTTTAACAAATTCATAAAATAAATTATGATAAAAATTAGAAAATTCATTAAAATTACAATTTAAAATAATTGAAATTTAAATATTTACGAAATGAAAAACAAGAACAAGAGAATGAGGTTAAAGAAGACTCAGTCATTTACTACAGATACACACATACATACCTACATGTATGTATTGAAGTAAAAATTGTGCAAAGCTGTCAAGAGTTAATTTAATTATCTCTGCTAACCCAGTTAATAATTATACAGCGCATATAACCTCCATTTGTGGTGGATAAGAGAATAAGAGAAAAACATTTACATATGCATGTAAACACATACGTAAACACACATTTATTATATACATATGTGTATGCATTTATATGTTTATATGTTTATATGCTTATATGTTTCTTTATGTTAATATATATATATATATATATATATATATACATGTATATGTGTTTGTAAATAGCGAGATATGCAAACTAAAAATAATATGTATATATATAACACAAAGAACACCTTTTACATTTCACACATTTAAATTCATGTACATATGCCAACATATTCATAGAAGCATAACTATGTTTATATGTAACCTGAAAAGCGTCCAAATATATTTCATAGTAAGCTGAGCAGTGCTATGCTTTGTTTTCACTACTTCCTGACACTTTATTTAGCCTTAACAAATAGGAACTCATAATAACAATGAAGTATACGTAGTAGTTCTTCTCTTTGCAAGCAAGCATATGAAAAAAAAATAATAAAAAAAAAAAATTAAAAATAAAAATAAAAAAAAAAAAGAAATGGAAACGGTATAGAATAATTCAGCACACACAAAGTATATAAAGGAAAGAAAGAGGAAAATGTTTGTAACAGTAGTTTTATGACATTTTGTCGTATCTACCTATAAGCGAATGCGTTCAATTATCCTTAGCGCTTGCAGGGTTCAGCTAAACGTTACCATTGGTGACCGCTTTTAATGCAACAGCGTTACATACTAGTCTTTGCTTTTTTAAGTACATTCCCGATCAGTTCATAATTTGAAAGTATTCTTATAAATCTATTATATCCCGTATATATATACATACATACATATATACATATATACATACATATACTAATGCTTACCATATGTCCTTCTACTTATATTTCTCTATAGAAGATTTAGCTTAGTCTACTTTCTGTCTTTCTACTTCTTTTCATGCTTTGTAAACTTTCCTTCTTCTGATAAGCTGCATTTTACGACAGAGAGAGAGAAAGAGAGAGAGAGAGAGAGAGAATGAAGCAAGTTTCTAATAATTATGTTAAATAAGCGCAAAAGAAAAAAAATGGAAAAAGTGTCTACATAAAGTAAAGCAAAATTTCATCTGTGTATACATACACACGTACATACGCACGTGCATACGTGCGCATTTATGAATGGGTTATGTATAATGAAGTTGTTGTTAAATTGTTAAATGAGTACAAACATAATAATTGTTAGCTCTGCAGCTGTATGTAATGCAATTAATAAAGGAGTTCTCGCTTGATAGCAGAGAGTTTAACGTGGAAAAAGTGAAATGAAGAAGGAAAAGAAAAAAAAAGAAAAAAAAAAAGAAGGAATTTCTGAGAGCAAAGTTTAGCTTGTTGAATGAAGTTTAAAAGTTTAACAAAAGTTATAATAAGTTTTTCGAGATGATTTTCATTTAAAATTTGTATTCATCTATAACGGTGTGTTTAATGAAAAGATAAAAATAATTAAATGTTACTTATATAAGAAATTACAAAAGTGTTGTACATCAGATGATGAGAAAATAAGTTTGTAATTTTTTTATTTGCACACACACACACACACACTCACGTATATATATGTATACATGCCTACTTGAAGTACACAACTTAAAAGGTAAGAACACAAGTTGATGAGAAAACTTACAAATATTTCTTTGAATTAAAAAAACTTTCAATTTTCAATTCAAATTAACCCAAGAAACTTTTATGAAAATTTTGATTATTTTTTTTTTCTATAAAATAAATTTTTTTATTTTTTTTTTTTTAGTTTATAAATTTTATTTGTTCAGTTATTTTGTTATATCGATTCTATACGTTCCATACGCGTTCTCTCTTACATTTTTTTCCTGATGAGCATTTAAGAGATGTAGTGGAGTTTCTCTTCCTTTTTTTTTTTTGCCTTTACATGAAATTACCAGATTGATAGATTTAGATAAGTGTGTAGTAGTTATCTTGTTGTAACAAAGAAGAAAAAAAATGCTTATATACCGCGGTAAAGTTATACGTTGGTTAGGCTAAGTCTTAAACGATTCATATTCTGCATGCTTTTATTCTATACGTTCAGATTATCTCAAGAATCCATTTGTGTAGCAAAAGATCGGTTTACAATACATGTCAGATCGTAAGCTTAATATAAAGTTTTCAACTTTCTCTATTGGAGTCCCTTGTGACGGTGAAAGAAGAATTTAAAAACGGGCATGATCCACCTAAACGATCTGTTTTTGACAAGAAGTATAAATATTTATATGAAAAATGTAATGAAAAGAGTTTGATAATAAAACAGTCAATCAAACATAAGGTACATGATGAATTTCTTCAGCGCTTTAAAGTAATTCTGTCGACTTTTTGGTTATAAATATTTGATGAAATATTTAATTTGAATTTTAGTTAATATAACTGTTTCTCTTCAATGAGAATTAATGCCAAAGTAAAAAAAACTGATCTCAAAACAAAAAAAAAAATTCTATTTCACACTGATCCGTTAATTATATCCTATACTGCTTATAGTACAGTGCGTATTAGATTGGTGCGACGATGAGAACCAGAATGAGTTAAGATATTGGCATCCGTCTGTTGTATCGCTCGATTTTGAATAATTTTCTGATTAAAGCCTATTTTTCCGTCTGTATGTCTATCTCATATCTGCTACAGGTAAATTTGTGATGAACCTGTGATGTACTTTTTTGGGTCTTTTGACAAGATTTCGAACATTGATATGCTTTGGCTGGAAGACGAATGCTGTTGAAACTAGATGGCATCCAATTTGTTATGAATAAACATTACATAACTATTCGTTTGAAGAAACCTTTATATGTGAAAGAAATTGTAATTTTTTCTATTTCTCAACAAAAATCGACCAAAAGCATTATTTTAGGATATGAATGAATGTATATAACTTGGATAGGATGAGATTATTCTATGGATCTGTTCCCGTATAAATGTTCTTACAAAAAATAAACAATTATATGACAACTATTTGAAATTTGCAGAATTTTTTGATGAAAATAGATCAACAATAACGATTTACTAAGACATGTTCGGACGATATCCCATTTTATTGCCTTAAAGAAAATACTGCGGGCAAATAATGCAAAAATACATAAAATCTTTCTATATTCGACATCACCCGATTTAGAATCAATTTAAGTGTGTCCATCCGTCTGTCCAAATGCTCTATAACATGTTCTTTGCCTTATCCAGCTGTCAAATATTTATATATATTTGTATCAAAAAATATTTTCATTTAATTTTTTGTTAGTTTTCGGCTTTCCTAGCTAGAATCTCGCGTCTCTGTATTGACTCTTTTCTTCTTATTGTAAATACTTGATTTAATTCACTGAATTCACTGCCTACCGTATAGACTAGTGGTTCGGAAATTGAAAATTGAGATTCGATTCTTACTGCGCTCTACAACGAATATATATTGTACTTTAATATATTTGCGTGCTGTACGCCATTAATAATATCATAAATCTTCCTGAGCAAATCAGAAACAAAACAATTCAAAAAATTGAACTTTTCAATATTTTTCCACAAAAATAGTTAAAAGATGTTTTTCGTCATATAAAATGAATTGTGGGATATTTGGAGCTTGTTGTACACTTTTTTAAATTATCAGCTTTTTTATAAAAAAATTAGTATTTATATAGTAGTAAGGTCGAGTTTTATTCGAAAATTTGGACCAGTTCTTGGAGTCCCTTTCTTATAAGACTTCCTCTGAAAAGTAAACATTTACATAATGACAAGGTATGATTTTTCGTTTTTTAAGACAAAAGAAAAAAAATAAATGAAATATTCTGTTACCCGATATGATGTACACTATTTAAGGGTCGGTCCTACGTAGCTATAATATTTTGTCTTTTTTTCTGGTTAATTTCTGAATGGAAGAATGATAACAGCGAAAGCGATAGTGAAAGATTTAAACAAATGGCATGAAAACGTTTATCATTTCTGACTATCATCAAAGGTCATAGTTGTGTAAAACAGAGAAGGAATCAGCCATCCACCATATACCGAACTTGTCGTTACCTTGGTAAACTTATACTTACCTTAAGAAGGATTTGAGCAGCTGCTATAATGTCTCAAATAGATTTCCTTTCAATAACATATAAGTTACACGAACACCACATACATGCAAGTAGCGGCAGCTACAGAACGATATACTGATATAGCAAGTGATAAGACGAAACAAGTAAAGGACTTTGATTAAATCTAAAGCACAAAGAACACAGATCGAATAAATGTAAGAGAAAAGGTTGACCATGATACTCTTGTCCTACTTATCCTCTAACAGTAAGGGAAAGTTTACTTATTCTAATGTAGATCATGGTTAGCGTTAAGAAAACGCCAAGTTAGGTGCCTTGTCGATCCCTTCTATGCCTGGATAATATTGGGAAATTTCAGGAATTGCCGCTTTAGCGGTTTATCTTCCAATCCCAGAATACATTGATGAACTAGCCGAGCCAATTTATCAGTAAACTATGAATGAATATAAGTGACTCTCATTTCTCTGCCATGTTCTTGTAAGCTATTGATAGGTGTATAAACAACCTAAAATTTTGTGTGGATATGTGCAACTGTAAGACTTTTTTAGTCCACGTAGAATGTTTCTTTGCTTAAGACGCTTGACACATACAAAAAGTTTTTTTCCAGCAAAATCCAAACGTAAAGAAAAAAAAATTTTTTGAAACAAGAATGTCACACCAAATGATTGACAGTTAATTCTGATGAAGTTCGTATGCCAACAAAACTGAACATCAATTAATACGTTCTTCATGAAGGTTGAAAACTTTTTGCTGCAGTCCGAACATACAAATAATCTTTCATTCTTAATACTACATAGAAAGTGAAGAGAAAAATAAACTCAATCTTCTCTTAGAAATAAAAAGAAATTCAATTTTTTACTCGAATGTGTAGCAACTTTTTTGAATGTTACAGTTTTTTTTAATACTATTATTGACCTTAAAATATTTTCATTTCAATTTAAATAAAAAGAAAAAAAGATAAACTTTAATTTTTGACAAAAAATTGCACTTACTTTCGAAAAATTACAAACATAATCCTACAACGGCATTATTAAAGTATTCAATAGAAATAATCAATGAGAAGAAAAATAAAAACCAAACAAAATTGGTACAACCATTAATAATAATGTAGGCTGAGTAAAGCTCTCAATGATTTCACATATTCCCACAAATAACCAAAATTACATAAACTCATAAATTCGAAACTCATAAATTTATGGTCGAGTATTAAACAGTTGCTTAGTAGTCCATATTTAAATTTTCTATATATATATGTGTGTGTAATAGGGTATAACATATTTAAAGCAAATAGAAATGTAATAGTGGAACTAGGGTGACTATTGAATATGCTACATAGTTTCGACAAAATACAATATTGGTGCCCTATAAAAAAACTTCCTTTAAGTGAAAAGCCTTATACGGCATTTGTCTGTCTAGAAATCAGCACCTACTAATGCAAATTTACTACAAAAAAAAAAAAAAGAAAAAAAGGAAATTGATCTAAGAAAACGCTATTCTTGTCTACATTTCACTATAAAGTTCGAAATATCAGACGTTAAAATATTTTCGTATAAAGATTTTTTCTTTTATTGTAAAAGCATTTATATGGAAGAGAATTCGAAAGATGGTTTGATTCCATCCAAAATTTTTCTCTTTCGTTTAGTATGCCGATATACTATACTTAAATGATTTTTATCGAGAAATAGTAAAAATCAAATATTCCTTCATAAAATGAATTTTTCAAAGTAGAGCTTCATATGGGGAGTGGTCGTAAAAGTGCTTCGATCCAATCGTTTTTTAACAGCATCCGTCTTTTAGGCATAACCATGTCAAGATATCTTGAAAATTTCGACTTCGTAATACATAGATAGCTATCAGATGGATAGATGAACAGATAAGCAAGATTCAGAATCAAGAAATTATACCGATTCAGATAATAAAGCTTGGATTTTTATCTCTATATCTCTAAATCTCTTCATTTTTTGCAATTAGTTCGCAATTAATTTACTTCAACAACTGTAGTGTAATGTAGTGTAGTGTAGAGTATAAAAAGTCAACCCTTAACACAATGTAATCCGAACGAAAATACATACGTTGCGTTTGAGAACATAGCATCAAAACACATACTCATGCACATAAAAATAACAAATTTTTGCATTTTAAATATTCGTTTGCATGAAATGTATGTGAAGCTCCCTTTAGATTCCTTAACACATTGTATAAGGGCAGGCAATCTAGTAAATATGTATGAGATTTGAACGTAATGCTTTCTTATACTTTACGTATAGAAGCTACACGTAGTCTTTGCTGTCCAGTTTCAATCCAATTTCAATCAAATATCAAATGAAATAGGTAGCGTTAGGTACCTTTTAAAAAAAAAAAAATTATAAAAACATTTTCAAGCTTTAGAATGAAGATATAAAGATAATTTTCTTCTCAATCTAATCGTAGAGCAAAGTGTGCATTCAATTCGATCTGGACTTGAGGCCTTAATATTATTAAAATACTAGTTACATAAGTTCCTCAAAATGAAGTTGCATATGTTTCCAACTTTTGTACTTTAGTTTTATAATATATTCAGTTTGAATTTCAAATGTGTTCTCACAAAATTGTTTGCCTTTGTTTTACGAGTCAATATGTTATTCGTGCATTTTGTATTGTTGTTATGTTATCCTTGTGTATTCTGTATGTCACAAGACAATTATTATTAAAAAAATATAATAAAATATTTTTCACATAATTACCGGAATTTAGGAATTTTTCATTACAAAAAACTTTATTTGATTTAAATAATTTAAAATAATTTCTCGTAAAGTTGTCAAGTTAGCAAAGACGTACAAGAAGTCTTTTTATATTTGGCTTAGTATTCATCGCTATATGGTGTAAAAATTATGATTATTTTTTTTAAAATTATGGTTCGGATAAGAATGTTTTCTCATAACATATTTAAGAATTTTTAAATCGTTATTGGTGTGTATCTAAATGAAAAGATTTAGAAATTTTTCTCTTTTCCGATTGTAGTTTTTTTTTTTTTTGAGAAAATATTTTATACTAACTTTGAAAATTGAACTCTGAAATTTCATACCAATCATTGTCAAATTTTCTATCACATTTTATCGTTACCAAGAAATCGAATAAAAAATATACAGCCTTAGAGATAGATAAAGATTAAGAAAAAAAAAAAAATACAAAAAAAAGTATCATGAAAATTAAAAGTGTATACATATTTTGTACTGAATTTGTAGCGTTACAAATGCAATAAAGAATGAGTTTACCGTCACTTACCGTTGATAATAAATATAGAACACAACAGCATACATTTGTCATACGTACCTTTTTATCTTTGATTAATGATTCCTATCAATCATGTTAAAAAATCAATTCAAATCTCTTTTCCTCTCTCTCTCTGTCTCTCTCCCTCTGTAGCATGACGCAACTCATATGATTTGTAAGCGTACACACAATAAAATAAGATATGTTTGCTGAAAACTTTTTCTTCTTCCATTCGCAAAGGAAAACCCAATACGTCCAAATTGCTTTTTATTGATGATGATAGGGAGCGAAAAAAAAAACAAGTTAAAAGGAATCCTTTGTAAAATACAATTATATGATTGAAAGCTTTACAAAACAAAATCAGTTTTCTACATCAAAGCTGCTGCTTAATGAACCGATGCTTTGATATATGCTTTTAGAAGAGAAGACAAATATTTAAAATGATATAAAATTAAATACGATTCATTGAGAAAATCGTTTTTCATTATTTCCAAATAAACTTAATTAAAGTATTCGTCAATTTCCTTTTATCTACAGTTTTTATATATTTTTTTTTTTTTTATTATCATTGTTATTTAAGTACTTACCATCATTTTTATAAAATTTTTGTCATTCCGTTCCGTTGGAAATATTTCAACAACTGTTGTACATTTTTGAGTACTACAGTATTTCGAATTGATTAACCCATCCTTCCACATCACACTTGCACTTGCACTTACAATTGCTAAAGCATACTAAAATAAATAAGAAAATTATACTCTTTTATACCCGCCATCTTTATTTTACAAAAATGGGGAAAAACTAAATTGTAATAGGTGGGCGTGGCAGTAAAAGAACTTCCAATATTTCTGCCAAATTTCAAGCCAATATCTTCATTTTTGCGCCTAAGAGATTTTTACCACAGATATTAGATAGTTAAGCAGCCACACAGATAGACACACGATACGATGGGCGAAGGATACGTTTAGATGGATTCCGAATTTCATACTGATCAAGAATATACACATTCTATGTGGTGCCAGAAGCATCTTTCTCAATGTTATAAACATTTTCATACAAAGAATTAAATTTCAATATTCTATTATATCGAGCGAGTGGGGTCGATGCTTCCATTTTTGCAAAGAGAATACGAGATAGCTAGCGTAACATTTTCGGAAATTTTTCTAATTCTATCTGCTATGGTTGACGAGTAACGAGCAAAAATCCAATTTTTTGTTTGCTTCCAAAAGCAGAGTTGTTCTTAGTCTACGTCGTACTGTGGATGCGTCCTTGAACCGATTTGGCCCGTTTTCAATGTTAACCTGCCTGCAAGAACTCCCAATGTTTCTGCCAAATTTGAAAATTATACCTTCATTTTTGCGACCACAGACATTACACATAAAGACGGACATACGGACAAACGGACATGCTTAAATCGATTCTAAATTTGATGCTGATCAGGAGTATATATACTTTATAAGGTCTCCGAAGTTTCCTTTTGGTAGTTACAAACTAAATGACATAATGAAATATACCCACCACCGAAGGTGAAACAAGGAAAAACTTTATAGTCGTGTAAGGCCCAGTATTAAGTACACCACTGCAACACTTCATTTTATAGAATTATTTACATATTTTTGTAATCAAATAATGAAAATTATATATTGTTTCCATATGAAGACAAATTTTTTTTTCTAATTTGAAATTATTGAATATGGTCTGGATGGGAAGGGGTGAGAACGAGAAATCAGTCAAAATATAAACTGATGTAGTCCAATGATGGTAAAAATTGATTTTCTTATCATTATTCTTCACCTGTTTTCGTTATAAAATATTAAAACTTCTGTTTTGTTCTTGTTGTTTTATAACGAATTACTTTCTTTGAGAATTCTTATATGGGGGGTGGAATGCAAAAAGTAGACATGTGCAGTATAAATTTAGTAAAAATGAAGTTTAAATATCAAATCATTATTATGCATCAAATTTCACAATAAAATAAGAAAAATTCGACCTTTTAAACAACTGACCCATTCATAGTAACTTAGTACTAGAAAATCTCCAGATTATTGAAAATTGCGATTTTTTTTTTCATATTTAAGATCTTTTTCAAAATAATACGCTATACGCGGAATGATCGTAAAAATTGTAAATTGTGTACCTCGTCAATTTCAATTTCGTCAAAAATAATACAAAATTATGCCAAATGCTTACAAAATTATATGGATACAGACTTCAGATAGATAGACAGATGAACAAATAAGAAAGAGAGAGAGAGAGAGAATGAGAGAGGGAGAGAGAGAGGAAGGGAGAGAGAAACAGAAAGATAAAGAGAGAAAGAGAGAGAAAGAGAGAGAGAGAGAGAATGAGAGAGGGAGAGAGAGAGGAAGGGAGAGAGAAACAGAAAGATAAAGAGAGAAAGAGAGAGAAAGAGAGAGAGAGAGAGAATGAGAGAGGGAGAGAGAGAGGAAGGGAGAGAGAAACAGAAAGATAAAGAGAGAAAGAGAGAGAAAGAGAGAGAGAGAGAGAAAGAGAAAGAGAGAGAGAAAGAGAGAGATGATGAAGGTTGTACTGCACTAGAAGTGGTATATGCTTGGGAAACGAAAATTAATATCTGTAATTAATAATAATTTAATAAGAACTGCAACGAGTGTCCGCCTACAATTTAGTTTATATATATTTTGTATTCAGCTACTTTAGTTTATCTATTGAAATCATCATTAAAATTTTTATTGAATAATTTAAAAAAATTTTTCTATTACATTTAATGACCACCGTCAGATTGAATTTATAAAAAATGTATTAAATTGATTTTAGCAAAGCTAGACATTAGCCGTTTATAACCGGATTGTGTTTAATAATAGCATTTATTTTATTACAGATGTATACATGTGTTATGTTCCGTTACTATACTATACTTCGTATAAAATTTCTCAAATGTTTAAAATAAATAAAAATTTATACATTTTTTTTTTATCAACCTAAAGCTAAGGACTTAATTCGACTTAGCTCTATCTATTTGAAGGCAAAGAAGTCTTGTTGTCTGTGTAAAGAATGATTAAAAGATCGAAGCTTTACTTAGTATTTTAAGACTGATTCTAAATTATTCCTCTTTATTCTCATTAAGTCATAAGTTGAAAAATCACTTCCGTAAATGGTATTATTTGTTTTGTAATATTATGTTACTACCATCAAATGTTTTATCCTAAGTAAGTTACACTAATAAATATAAATACACTAATAAATATATATACACTAAATAATAAATATGTGTACGTTTGTTATTTTAACTTGCTGCAATAGCTTTACTATTCTATAACGTATCTCACAGTTATTGGTTTGCAAATTAAAATAATAAAAACAAGACAGTGATGGTTCAAAAGATTCGCTCCAAGTCAAAATTAACCTTTTTTTTCGTACTATTTTCGTATTTTTTTTTCTATGTCAGCTTAACAATAATTTATTATTTTTGTTTGTTACAACTTTATAGAAAACGATTTTTCACTTACTATCTTAGTATTAGTTATGCAAAAGATGTAGTGTTTATATAAAATTCCTTAAAGAAAAACGAATTAAAATTTTTACAGTCAAGCTAGGCCGATTATTAAGTATTCTACATCACCGAATTTACCGAAACTTTTTTACTTATCTTTCTATTACATCTTTGACTGAGTAGTATGAGGAGTTATTTTTTTTTTTTTTTTTTTTTTTAAGAACGCGCACGCGGAACGAGTTAAGAAAATAATTGCTTTCAATAATGCTGCTCAGTCGCTTGATACTATAATAATAGGTGGATCGATCTGAAATCCTTCTCAGGTCTCGCATAAAACCATGCAAACTTAACATATCCTTACTACAAATGGTGTATAAATATCGAGCATAGAAAGGGATAATTGAAGATGTATAGTGAAATGTAGTGGAATTTAATAACTTTAATAATAATAATAATAATAATAATAATAAGAATGCGTTTATGTGACCAGCTTCTGTTAAGCTTCCAATGAATTATTGAATTTTTAATACAGAAACTTTTGACCATAAGTTTTACTTTTGCATATAAAATTATGTTGACGGTTGTGACCTAAAAATCATTTAAAACAAAATTGTCGCATCCTAGTGAATTGAGCTCAACATTACACTTTTGGCTTACCATCAGTGATAATCGACAAAAGAGTTCTCGCAAACAATTTTAAAAGATTTATTGTATTTTATATAAAACTTCAAAGGATGCTGGTGTAGACACTTATAGCAATTTTGATTATAAATGAAACTTTTTTGAGACAAATGAAAAATTAGTTTCTTTAATTTATTTTAAAACTCATGGGATCAATTCTTTTGAGAGTATGTGTGTGTTTCTGCTTTTAAATTTTAGTGTATAAATAAACGTAATGAAATAAAAGATTTTTCAATTTTGCCTAGCATTTGTGGCTAAGGACGACGTAATTTTTCAAAACTTTAGAGAGAGAGAGAGAGAGAGAGAGAGAGAGAGACTCTGTAGTTTGTTATTTTAACGCTGAGAGAGAGGAAATCATGTCAATTTTGCTATTCAGTTGAGAGAAATGTTGTGCAAATTAATGGTTTCTATCTAAAAGGTTATCATTTATGTTGTCATTTCATTCACATTAGAGGCATCTGTGAGAAACATTTTATCAGCCATAAGACTAGATTGAAATGGATGAACGAATGAATGAATGAATATAATATTAAAATTCATATGGTGCTGTGCTTACCTTAGACTTCCAGAATCAAATGATCTGCATACTTTTTATGTTTGTCGCTATACTTAGGAAACGAAACAATAATGTCTTGAAGCATAATTTTCTTTTCAGTGCATTGTTCAGACGTATCTAGTTTGAAACTATTATATAAATTTTTTGTCTAATGAAGGCAACCTAATTAGGTATCTTTGACTTTCTATTAACGGTTAATTAATCAAACGAAAAATCAATTGCTTGATCTAGCATTAGTGATATAACAACTCACTGGGCATTTTGTTAATTTCTTTAATTGTTCGCATTAATGAATTCAAAATGGCAATTGAGAGTCTGTGGCCTTCGATTGTAGATGTTAAAATAATAAGTTTTCGACTTTGAATACGTAGATATTGATATTTGAATGCATTCACGCATTTCCATCTTAATTACAATTTTCCATGTGGCGGGTATTAAGATCTTCTTTATCTTCTACACCCATTAAATTGTGTGGTGGTTAGAAAATATAAAATATAAATAAAGTATAAAATAAAGTCGTTGCTTATGTAACTAGTAAAAAAGAAAGCAGTACCGTTTACAGAGTCAAGCTACAAGACTTTTCTCTCTTTATTGTTCTATTTCCTTGAGCCAGCTGTTTGCACTTAAGTATTAATTAAACACGTTTATCTGGAGAAGCATAGGAAACGTCTTAAAAAGATCTGATGATCTTTGATAATGTAATTTATATATAATAAAGAAAAATTTTTTTTATTCGGTGAACTGAGCATGATCATCTTATAATCAAAGCATTTACTTATCAGATGCCTAAAGTTTGAAACGGGCATTGAAGTAAAAATATCAAGTTTTTAAAAACATTAATTGCAATTAATTATTGTTTCCGAAAGTGGCGTTTCTAGAGTTAGTAGGTGTGCCTTTAAAAAGCCAAGTAGTCTTGTAGATGAGCGCTCTAAGATATATGAAGTTCCTTTCAGTCAAATTTTTGATTTTATGTTACGTGATGTCCGGACATAAAGGGAATAGTTTTGTAATGCCTCTAGTTCATAATTCGTCCAGTTCCTTTGTACAAAGAATATATCTTCTCTTCTCTTAGTGAAAATTTAGACAAAACATTTTAGAAATTCAGTTTGCTTGTAAAGATTTTTCTTACCCGTATTTGCGAAGGCTATCAAAATATTCTCTATGGATTTATACTGAAATTTGCAACCAAAATGATTTGTTTCCTGCCATTTAGGAAAATTTTGATGGACATTGTGTTAGGTTTTGTAATCGAAGACATGATAAATGTAATGATTTTAGTTTTTAATATATATGACACCATATACAACAACTTATTACACATCTAATAAGCATCGCTCTTTCTCTCTTTCTCTCAGTGCGTGCACATATATAAATATACTCACATTGTTCATTAAATAACCTAATTTATTATACGGATCGTATAAGCAACTCATTTATATTCACTTTTAAAAAGTTGATTATTACTCATACGCCAGGGGTTATGTTTGATTTTGACTAATAAATGAAACGCAAGAGAATTTTACATTGAAAATATATATTTAAAGTACGTATGTATAGTGAGTACTTGCACACATGCGATATATAATAATATATATATATATATATACAAATATATTTATATATATATATATATATATACAAATATATTTATGTATATATATATATATACAAATATATTTAATACAGTACAATAGTTTTAACTACGTAGATAATGGGTCATAGTTGAAGGTAGTTGTAGGTTAATATAAACAGTTATACATGTAAAAAATATGTTTTGTTTGTATATAAAGTTTTTAATAAAAGAGAAATAGTTTTTATATAGTTTTTCTTATTATTTTCAATATATATATTTATATGCATATCCATACATATGTATATTTATATGTATATGCATACACACACACGCATATATATAATAATCTTGTATATAAGTTAATGAATATTTCATAATGATTGACAAAATTGAAGTATATCGGGATAACACATATTTTAAAAAATTTAATAAATTCGTAAAGAAATTATTTAAACTTTATATGAATTTTTATCTAATTTAACAATAAACGCATACTAAAAACTAGTATGTTGGTGCATACTTACAATACATTGTATATTAATTTTAAATTAAAATTGTTTACTAATTTTCGTTCTTCTATACAAATATGGATTTGATTTTCAGTCTCCCAGTTAGTTTGGTTTTTGCTTTTAATTTGTTATGATTTTGTTGCGTTTATTGATTTACTTGACTTGTGGACTTTATAAGCTTATATTGTACATTTTATTATTTATTTACGACAAGTTGAATATGGATTTCTATTAACTGTGTATTGGATATATAAATATGGCATTTCGTGTCTTCAGGGTTGTTTAACAATGATTTCTAAGATATGTATTTATGTTGTGTGGTTAATTGATTGCACTGATTGTATTGCTGTGTGCGGGAATGCATAGACTTGTTATACTAACCACCAACATGAACATAGAATAAATTCACAAGCATATCACACGATATATATTGTAAAGTAATAATAAAAAATTATAAGCGAAGCAATTCAGACGAATTTAAATGGCATAAAAATTGAGAATAAAATTCAGACATTTGAAAAAGGTACTTTTAGTGACAGTAGCCGGTATCTTGGTATACAAATAGGGAAAAATTTTGATACAAAATTAGAATTTTTACATAGTACACGTTAGGTTTACTCTTCTTTACAATTTGATTCAAGTACGAAGACAATTTTTGTATTAATCAAATATATATGGAAATATGTTTTAAAAAAACCACTTAATATATGAAAATAAATAATTTTTTTTTATGTAAAACTAGCATCATATGTAAAAGTTAACATGAAATTAGTTTCGAAAGTCTTTTGAGAATTAATTTGTTTAAAATAGATGTTTATGTTAATTGTTTTGTCTGTTCTCTCAATTGAATTTCATTTGTTGTAAACGTTTTCGAAAAGATTTATGATAATGAAATTATAATGAAAACACAAGAACAATGTTTGTATAATAAAGTATGAAATGGTTGAATATTTGATTTGCTTTGTTTTTTTTTAACAATCAATACCAACCTATGAGAAGGCTATCAATGAAATCAAGACAATATTGTTAAAAATAATATTTAAGTTGAAGGTGTACAGATTAAGTTATTCATGTCATGTCTCATGAACTTATTTGCAATTACAAAGACGGCTTTCTTTTCCATAAACTTCAATTAACCTTTTTTTTGCTGATAATTAAAATTGACTGATGTGTTAGAAAAGAATTCGAAGAAGAAAAGTGATTTAAAGGTTCGCCTTGACGCAACTTTATATGGTATTTAAATAGGATTCATTTTAAGAACACTTCATTTACTATATATAAAAAAAACCTAAATGTGAATGCTGAAGTGAATTTGAAAAATAAATAATTAAACGAATTATCACTTTTTTATTACAATCTCAGGAATTTGGAGAGATGAAAGAAACAAAAATGGACGGAAACAGAAATATATTTCGGGGGTATTACTAGACTATTAATCAAAAATGAATATATTTCCATTCAATGGTGGTGAGTATAACATATGCTTTGTTATTATGGACTTGCGTGCTATATATACAAAGTGTTTTGCATTATTTATTATAAATCAAATAAAAGTACGAAAAACTATACTCGCCTTTCGGGAAGTCATAGATATCCGTGATTTCAAATAGTTTTAATTATAAGATATTAAGTGATCGGAATTAATTGAAGACCGTAGGTGTTATGTTTCTGATTTTTATTTTCAGTTTTGTGACTTTAAGAGTGTAACCATCTGATGGTAGACAAGGTGGATGCACATGACTAAATAAATTCAGAACATTCATTCCGATTACAAAAACATTTACATAAATATGTAATATAATGAATTTTTAATGTAATTTTTCTAATTGTGACAAGCTGAATAACAAATTTATTGTACATCCACACAAATATAACTTTTATATTTGTTTTATATTTAAGTGTATAACTATTTTTTTTTTTTTTTTTTAAATATTTTCAAACTTAACAACGATTATTGAATTAAAAATGTAATTGAGTTTAAAATATTTGTAGTTAACAAATAAAAGCGATTTTGTGCCCAACTGCCATTAATAACTAAAAATTAAAACGGCCTGACCTGACAACAAATTAAACTTTTTTCATAAAAAAAAAAGCTATAATTTGTAACCGATGTTTGTGTAAAATTTGTCTCAAGTATTTGAGTTCTTTTTGAGTTGTTAAGCAGCTCATATTGAAACCGTTTTGAATTTTCATAAAAAAAAACTCTTTGAATTAAAGGATATATAAAAGATGTCGTAATAGAGTCTAGTTTTTTCAATTATTTTAAAAATTATTTATTTCTTTAAATTTTTTTTATTTTTATTTTGATAGTTAAGTATTAGTTGGTAGTGTTATAATTACGAAGTTTCTTCGCGTTAGGCCTCTTTAACCTTTAAGAGATTAAAACATAATTTCAAATAGAAATATTTTTCTTAGATTCACACTCTTATGGCATGCATTTTACTTTCAATTCTCTTTACATTTCCGTTTTCATGATTATCTTTCAAAAAGTTTCCTTTGCTTCAAGTAATACATTAAGAAACCAGCATAAAAATCGAACAAAACTTTAGCTATAGCATATTTGTTGATTTTAGCTATTGTTTGTTAACGAACATTGATTTTCCTGTATTTGATTTTCAGTTAATTTAGCTAAGAACATTCATTCGTTTGCTCTTTCAATGCTTGCTTTGCAAAGCTTATAATAAATAACGAATTTAACTTGAAATCCTTTTTTTTTTGTTTTTTTTTTTCTCAAATTAAATAAATTTTTTATTATTTAATTCGCGACGATATGAGACTGTTCTCAACCTTCCCTAGTGAAATTAGTTTGTTTCTCTTATGCTTGATAACTCTTTTCTTATGCGCGTAAGCACATGTAATAAACAAATTAAAATGTGATACACTAGCAAGGCTCCTCGGTAGAGGCCCTACATTAATTCGTTTAATACAATTCTTTATTTATTTTCATGTTCTTGGCTTCTAATTGCGGACTTTTCAATGAAAATTTCTGTATGGGAGGTGGACAAAAACGTGAACCAAATTAATGATCGAAACTTAATATATATATTTTTTTTTTTATCATAAAATGGTTAACTTTTCCTTGTACTTCTTATGTGAAAAATTGTTCGGTAACTAGATCTTCGTTATCCAAACTTAACGTCACGTAAATTTATATATCAACTTATTATTTGAGAGTAAGTTTTGTTTTAACGGACGATTTATAGGTGTATAAAGGTTTAATTCGTGTAAGAAAAAGTGGTTCCATTTCCTTCGATTTAATATAAACAAATTATGATCATTAGTCAATAATTTCTTTTGACAATTATTGAACTTTTCCAAAATGAGGGTTTATATGGAGGCTACTCTACTTTCAATTGAGTTCGTTCCAAAACAAGTCGATGTAGAAACTTTTATCGAATCTTATATAAGTTGAACACACGAATAGATGGATAGAGACATACGGACAGACATGCTTAAATCGATTTAGTTTCTAATTTTCTGTTCTAATTTTCTGGTATAATAAAAGGTGGCGATCTATCTCAAGATCTTTTGTGTGTTGCATACATCCACTAACACATATTTAATGTACTTTTACCACAAAGGGCATAGAGTATGAAAAAAAAAAAATTAAAAAAATTGCTATAAAATATATAGAAGAAAGTTTGTTGCATACGTTTAAACAGCATAATATATATTTAGATTGATTTCTTTCGCTATAGATCCGCCTAAGGTACCCGCTTGTAGATTCACAATTTACATAATAAAAGCTGTAGTTTATACTAAAAGTTAATTTAAAAATTCCGAAACAAAAAACAAAATTATATTTTTAAATTTAATAAAATTTCTCCAAAAGTCTTACTTATTTATTGATTCCATCTTTAAATTTTCCTATGGAAGATTAGCAATGTTCGCACATTTCCTAAACTTATTTTATATGTTAATCTTGTGAAAATAATTCATTTTGACACGGGTACTCTCTACTCTTCCCATACCAATAAAAGAAAAAAAAACGGCAGCGAATAGAGGAAATATTGCTCGACTATATGTGAATTTGATTTTATTATTATATTATCAGGAATCAGATATTTCTGCGACCGGACTAAAGTGTCTTTATTATTATTGTTTTTGTAATAAAATGACAGAATTGAATATCGTTCCCACAAAATTTGATACAAGATGTCAATGTCAAAGAACCAACGAAAGAAATAAGTTATTGAGAATGAAGTACAATGAAACACACTGCACTATAGGAAGGCTGTCTCGATCCAATTTCCTTAAAAAGTTAGTTTTTCTTTAATGAAGTCAATACTTAGCGATATGTGCAGTATTTCCGAGGCTTTCAATTCTCAAACCATTTACTCACTGCGTAGGTTTCTTTTGTTTTTCTTTGATTTCTTTCTTTTAAGTCAACATTTTCAAAAATTTTATGCTTTTCTCATTAGATATTGAATAATATTTCCAAAACTTTTTGTTTTAGATAGGACTACTACACAGTCATTTTGTTATTAAAACATTATTAAAATATATATATATTTTTTTTATTAATCTTTTGTGTAATATAAAATAAATAAATAAGAATTAAGAAATTTTGCTGCTAGAATCAAATTTTATTGTAAGACAAAATCGTTAGTAACTTCCTAGGTAGAGTTTGTTTTTTTACTAACGACCCCCAAAAATCGTGGCACTTTTTTCTTTAAATTCTTCATGGTCCTCTTGCAAACCCTGAAGTAATATTTAAATTGTTTCTTTTTTTTGTTGCTGATGGAAGAAGTTTTAACGAAAATATTGTTAAACCAAACGTTCAACGTTTCTTAATGAAAGTTTTTTTATTCACCGTTTGATTTTGCTAATGTTTATGTGCAATCTTTCCGCTCTTTTTTTTTTTGTTTTCCTAATTTACATATATATATATACGCCTTAGAAAAAAATATGCCAGAAAAGGAAAATTTTGTAGATGAAATCTTATTAATTCAGTGCTGTACGCAAATTACGCGAATTTTTTTTGATCGACTTGTGAACATTAAGGGTATCAATAAGTCAGTTACTTAATTAAGATGGAAAACATAATTGATTTGAAAAACATTAGATTTTATTATTCCATAAAATTTGCGTTTAGATCGATATACCGAGTTTAAAGGATTTTTCAAATTTTTTTCTATCGCTTTCAAAATAACCTCAGAATCGTTGTCTTGCACATTCGCCATTCGACGATGATTGCTAGCCAGTCATTTATTTAAGGTTCCCAAGTAGACAATAGTCGTTGGGAAATAAATCTGTAGAATACGATGATTGCGAAAGCATTTCATATCTCAATTCATACAAATTTTACCTGCGCAGCACTTCATGAATAAGGTGATGCTTTATCGTGATGTCAAAGATGATATAACCGTTTCTTCTTGGTTTTGCTATTCAATCGATTCTAAAATGCTGAATATATTAATCAGCCTTTTATTATTTTGATCTTTTCAAGATAAATGACGAAGATTATGTCCCTCATAAAATTTTCGGCCCGGTTGTATGCGTTCTTGCCCGCTTTGCTTTATATCCATTCGATAAAATCTATTTTTTTTTGATTCTTCATGTCATACCGGTATGTAACTATGAATCCATGTTTCACTTATAGCTACGTATCGATGAGAAATAAATTGATATTAAACATTTCTTAATCCTCCATTTAAGTGATTACATGATCGCGTTTTTTTTTTTTTTTTTTTGATTATAAGCAAACGTGATACCCGTCTCGTATGAAGCTTTTCTACATTCAAATTTTCGTGCAACATATTAAATATATGTCTATATGAGCTGTTTGCAGCCACGAATGAGTTATGAGACTTCGATATTAGATCGTCCGATATTTGATTCTAAATCACTTTTTTCATACATTTTTGATGTCGTAATTCGAATGAGGCGATCTGAACAATGTTTGTTCGGTTATCCAGTATTATTTAAGCGTATTATCTGACCATGCAAATGCCCCATATGATCTATTTATCTTTTCATAAATTTCTGAGAAGAGTTTAACTCTCAAACAATAGTGTTTAATTACAAGTTGAAATTCATTTTTGTCCTTTAAGGAAATTATGTTCGTTTGTCAATTAAACGTTAACTTTTCGAATGTTATGAAATATGATATGTGGTCGTCTATGTGTTTGTTTTATCGGATATCAACAAAATTAATTTGTGTGTCACTCCATCTGTCGTTAAGTCCTGGCTTATTGATCACAAATCCAGACACACACACACACGCACATATATATATATATATATATATATATATATATATACAAAAAAATATATGTATATATATATATATTTTTATACATATATTTACATATCTATGTGTATTTATACGGCGTTTATTTTTACAGCATAAGTTTTAATTTTTTTTTTCTGTTTTTGGTAATCCTGCCTTTTACTGCCGCCTAGCTATACGGTATATAAAGCTATGTATAGTTTTTTTATGTTGCAACCATATCCGCAGGAAATCAAAAGCTGACCGCTTGTTAAATAAAAACGAAATAATACGAATAATATATATATATATATATATATGTACATATATATATATATTTATATATATATATTTATATATATATATATATTTATATATAGAATATATATAATGATAAACTTTTGCTTTAAATACTTGATTACAAAATTTATTTAAAAAGCGCAAAAATTGGTTCTGGTAGATTTGTTTTTTGATTTGGGCTTTTACCTGAAACCTTTCTCTATCTCTCTCTCCATCTCTCTTATCAGAAATTCTATAAATTTTAGTTAATGTTTGTAGAAGATTTTTTATGGTTTGGTATAAGATTGAGTTTTTACGTTTTATGGAAGCTGTCATATAATATGAAATAATATTTAAATGACAAATAAATCGCTACAGCTTGAAGAGTTTCTTCTTTTCGTTACGTTAATAGCTCTTTTGAAACGCAAGACGGATGAAAGAAAAACTTTGGTACGACTTGTTAGCTTTGAGACCGTTTTACGATTACAATCATTTACCAAACCACTGGCCTCTAATTGAGCAGATGATTGGGTTGATGGCGGTGATTCATTGTACTGTTGCTGACAATCAGCACCGTCGACGACTCTCAATAATATATTAGTGCTGGCCGCTCTATCATGTGAACGTCTTAATTTGGGTGAAGAGTTGACACTAGAAAATGGAGTACGAGTACCACCAGCTTTAAGACCGGCTGTTAACATTTCGAATTTACTACTGGGCTTAATATTTGTTAAATACTGTCTGCTGTTGCCAGTTGCATTTCGGTTGCTTGTTAGATGTTGTGTGTCTTCTTCATCTTCCAATTCACTTTCACCCATTTTCAGAATACTTTCCAGATTTAAAGGACGTTTCGTAGTTTTTCTTATCGGACCTTTAATACTGCTAGATGATAATGATGATTTACCACAAGCAGTTGTTGAGGAAAGACTTGTACTAGCGGTGCGTTCGCTCCCAGTACCAATACCTTCATCTGCCATAATACCGGCTAGTATTATATTGTTCGATTGATTATCAATGCATTCTGTTTCAAGGCTGCGATCATTTTCATCTTCTCGGTCATCGTTATCGTCATCAACGTCCGCTTGACACATAGATACTTGACGTACCATACGTCTTTGTGGCGCATAGAGACGTCGATGCTTCTGTATAGTATTTTGTAAATTTAAACGTTGACGATCCTTTTCGCTTAGATTGCGTATGCGTTGAGGATTTAATTTGACCTGAGCCACTATGCCGACTAGCAGTTCGTCAACATTGTGATTAAGACCGGAAGAGGTTTCTATGAATTTACAGGCAATATCTTTGGCAAGTTTACGGGCCACTATACATCAGAAGGTATAAAAAAAAGTAGAAGAAAACAAGTAAAAATATTATAGTTGACAACTCCGACAATTAAGTACTATACGCCACTTTGGCTGTTACAGTTCTTCATTTAATTTCGTGATAAAATATCAAAATTTATATCTTGCTTCCATGCTTGTTAAGTCATGATTTTCATGAATGCCCTTATAAGAAGGGAGGTCTAAGCCTTAAATTAACGTCGTCTAAATTTAGTAAATTTTATTTTTCTCCTAAAGATTTTATTGTTTAACTATTTCTGTCATAAAGTAATAAAAAGTAGACTTTACTATCATATGTACAATCAATTTTCATGAGAAATCTTCTGTGTGGTTGGGTTCAAAAAACAGACATGCGTGGTACAAATTTAACTTTGTCTCAAATTACTATTAGGAACTCATTTGCATCATCAAATATAAAGAATTAGACTTCTTCGCAACATAAAGGTTTAGTTTTCTTGAAAACCTCTTTATGAGGCGATTTCGAAAAAAATAGATCTACGTGGTCTAAATCCGTTGTTGTTAATTGGTAAGTCAAACAATTTTTAGGGACTCACTTGCATTGTAAAATTTTAAAAATTAGATCTTTTTTTATATAACGATTTACTTTCATAAGAATGGTTGGTTATAAGGGAAGTACTTCAAAAAATCTTCTCATCCGATCCAAATTTTTCACGCTTATTTTATATATTAAAAATCTTTTTCTTTCGAACGATATTAGAAATTAAAATTTTTTTTGTCGTATAAAAATTCTTTTTCAAATGATACATTAAATGCGGATTTGTCGTAAGAATCCATCTTTCATAACAGTCCCCTTTGGTTTCGACCGAACACGTCAATGTACCAAATTTCGTCGAAATATCTCAAAAATTATGATGTATAGTTTGAACATATTATTAACATATTATTAAGCCTTAGATACACAGACAAACTTAACTTTGATCCAGAAAACGATTCTGAATTGATTGGTATGATCAAGAGAAAGTTGGGTCTATCTTAAGCTCCGCATAAACTTAATATACCATAAGTGGTGTACAGTATGAAAAACAGTTTCGAAATAAATTGAAATTTTGTTTAAAAGTTTCTTTTCATTTCAGGTATTAAACTTACTTTGGCGATTGACCTCACGGTGACGTTCCAAATCGGTTTTATTGCCAACGAGTATAGCCCCGCGTGTTAAAAGCATTTCATTTTCTTTGAGATAATGAAGAATTTTTTCGGCAGCCTTAAAAGAGGAGCGATCCACTACCGAATAGACTACCACAAATAAATCAATGTTATACGTAGAGCAAAAGGCTTCCGTCTAAAGCACAAACGTACAAACGTACAATAAATTCAAGCAGCCCATGATGTTTCAGCAAAGATAATAGAATAGAATATAGAAACAGAAGAAAAACCTTTATGATATAAACACAAACGCATATATACTCTTGTTCTTATTTTCTTATCCAACATATAATGGCGTTCATTATTGGTTTTTGTGTGGTATAAACTTTTAATGTTAATGACAAGTTGGGTAACAGTTGTACATGAAAGAACCATTAAATGTTTTATCACTTCACTATAATCACACAACGCACAAAGAGATTAGCAAAACTAATAATACCATATAAACGATTGCACAAGAACAATATTAAAAAACAAAAATTAAACAAATTATTAAAGTTCAAGTTCAAGGTTTCTTCCTTAATGTTTCCTTTTTATATTCAATTCCACACACACACACATCCTGGAAGTCTTAATAAACAGTGCAAACTCGATTGCTTAGCTTTTTTCCTGCTTTAATATTATGTTGTTTTTGCGCGCAAGTGGTAGACTTACCGACATTTCACATGCTGGATGATCAATAATTTCTAAATCTGTTTCAATGCCATCAACAAGTACTGAAACAGTTTTCTGGCCGTAGTCATCATCTGCAAAAAATAAAAATTGTTATAAATGATTGCAAACTTTTTTTTTTTTTTTTTGCTTTAATTTAAAATTGTTTCTTATACAATCTTAGCGTTTATTTGTAAAACAATCTCGTTCGAAATTTAAAAGCAAACGTAACGTAAGTAGTCAGTCGAACTCGGTTTTTGCAACTGGTTTATGCGTTAAAAATATTAGATGAAGTTTTCACAAAACTCCGCAATAATTTTATTTCGATAGAAAAAATCTTTTTTCGATATATTAATTCAAAAATAATTTCGTTGAGTTTTTTTTCAAAAGCTCTACCTACACTCAAGATACGATTGGCTAAGAAAGAGACAGTAATCGAGTCGCGACATTGGCAAGGATACGATTGTCATGCAGTCGTTAGAGGACACAACGACGTTACAATAATAAGGATAGCGTGTCGAAAATACTCAACATTTGAATATTCATCAGGATCGTTATTGTACTAATTTCGAACAAACTCTTTCTAATTCTGATTTCATTGATAACTAAACTGCTTACAACAACAACAATGTGCAATTAAAAGTAATGCAATTCGTTGAGTATAACGATCGAAAAAGTAAGGCACGCTTGCTATGCCATCCTAAACACATTATCATGCATGGTGTGATTGATTATTCAAAGTCACAAATGCAACAGTTTTGCTCATCACTCAGAATAATTTTGTTTAAAACTGTTGAAGTCAAGTGTTTCCGCTTCGAAGGGTGTTGCGATCCACATCTGGCAAGTTTTAACTGGTGCTTTTTAAATACAATGACTGTTGACTAGTTTTTCTCTTCAATCAATCAATACTGCAAGACCTTTGAAATTTAATTACAGACGCATTAAGATGAATGCTCCCTTTTCTGAGGAAAAAAAAATGGATGATAATAATAGATATGCCAATGGTACCACTTTTTTGGGTACCACTTTTCCATGGTACCACTTTTTTAGGGTACCACTTTTTTGGTACCACTTTTCCATGGTACCACTTTTTTAGGGTACCACTTTTTTGGTATCACTTTTTTAGGGTACCACTTTTTTGGGTACCACTTTTTTTGGTCGATTGGCATATCTATTTAATAATAATAATGATAATTCATCCATTTTTTTCCTCAGAAAAGGAATACTGGGAATAATAATAGTTAGAAATACTAACTCTGTAAAAGTGTTATAGCGTTTTCTATCCTTGGAAATTCATCGACAGAGCCCCTACGCCAGTCGTGTTCCTATATTCAATATTGCTTCCATGAATAATGCAATAGCAAACTAGTAGATATGTACGATCCATTTGCAGTAAAGGATCTATAGAAGAAGAAACTTTCTCTTCTCTTACAAAAAAGGCGATTCTCACGATTACCTCTACCTACAATCTTTGAGAATCTGTCGTCAGGCATTGACAGTTAAGCCTTAGCCCTTCTTAGCCGTTAACAGTTTCGAACGGACTCACCATGCCGCAGAACCAGGCTATAGCCCTGTAAAACCTCGTCTTATGGCAAAGTAAAACCTCAGCCACACAGTCACGTTGCCTAGTGGAACACAACGCACCATTCACTTCATGTAAAATTCTATATTAGGATGATAGTTTTGAGAGTACTTGGTATATACTCGTCCAATTTTCAGATTCTAAGTATTTAGTATTCGTTACATTATTTCATTATTTTAAATTTAAAAAAAAATATATATATATATATAAATGTGTCTGACTAATGTTCAATTAAATTAAATAATTAAATTATATTGCAAGCGTAAAATATGGGTAACTGCTTTAAATTTAATTTAATGGTTTATTATATAACATAATATTAATATATCATTAAATGTGGGGTTTTTAGTATTGGAAAAATATGATTTTTCATAATAACGAAACGATTGCAAATTTGTTGAACTGTAAGTATAGATAATTATAACATTGAAGAAACATTTCAATATCTATTAAATATAAGTAAGAAACATTAGAACGTTGTGACTAAATGCTATTAAGTTTGATATCCTTATTTTAAATCTAAAACTTTCATGACTCTATTATTATTCAATACTGTGCATCTCTAGTAAGAATAAGTTTTTTTTTCAAAATAACTTTTTTTTTCCCGTACACTTGGGAAAATACAATAGTTATATGTCTGGGAAAGGTTTGCTAAAAATATTTTCCATAAAGTATTTTCAGATTTACTATTTACGTCAAGACAAAGTCAATCACAGTTAATCAATATCAAGTAAGCAGCAGATGGACTCAACAATCTGTGTGATACTTTAATTACGATTAATGTGTGTGATCCTAGCTATTGTGGTCAGTTGGTAAAGGCATAAATCTTACCGACCGGCTACTGTATTTCGCATTTCTTCCCACTTCTTTCAGTCTATCACTGTGTTACACCTAAAAAGGACATATATTGAGAGGTTAGTCGTATAAAAAAAAAAAAAAAAAAAAAAAACATATGGGAATAAATAGAAGGACGGAAAAACGATTCTTTTTTAATTACAAACGTCCCCATAAAGGTAATTTACCTCGCAATTAACAATGTCGGATATAATAAAGCAAATAAATAAATGCAGTCATTAACTTAATATTATAATTGCGTGTCAGTTTTCTATGTAAGCAAAGTTTTAAATTAACATTTAGCGCACAAAGCAAAGTAAAATAAACTAAATCAATGACACCATAAATAAAGTTGATGTAAAATGTTTTGATAAAATTCGAATGACGTCACTTCGAAAACAAAGAATGAAATACTAAGAGACAGAACGTATCAAGATGAACTTGATCACTTCAATATAGTGAAAAATTTTTTTAAAATTTAAAATTATTGTAATGGATCCGAAATAACTAAAAAAGCGCAAAAGCTCACGTTCATGGCCTTCTTATTTCGGCATAAGTTAATGTAAGGTGGCCGTTAAGATCACGTAAGTTGATATAATTGGATTGGATTTTTTTTTCTTTAGGGTATTTAAGCAAAAAAAAATGCATAAACGACTGAAGACTTTTTTCAGTCGCTTATCTGCGAGGTTTTGGTTTTAATTTAAGATATATTCAGTTCCTTATTTATATTTCTTGACCAAAATATCTTTTCTTAACTTTCGATTTTTGCTCATAGATTCTAAAAATAATTCCGAAAATAAATTGTAACGTTACGTTATGTCTACGTCAAATATTTTGAAGGTTTCATAAATCTCCCATTAACAATATAAATAATTATTGCTAATTATTATTATTATAATTACTCCCCTTATTGGGAGTACAAATTAATTCGGTCCGCTTCTTTGTGATCAAAAATGTATTTATTTATCAGAGATATATTAAGTTTATGTGGACATATTTGCAACATCCAGAATGACACGAGATGAATAATTTGTCTTTTTTGGATAAATCCTCATAAAAGAGTTTTCATTTAGCCATAATGTCCAATTTTTAGGCTTAAGTTTTATAATCAAAATACGTGAAGGTTATTATTAAGCAAAGTGGTGGTCAGTTTTGTCCAAGTGTAACATTTCAACTTATTTCAATATTATATGTGCAATCAATAAATATCGTGTTGTACTTGGTAAACCGTAATCTGTGCGTAGTTTTATGGTTTTATTAGCATATATTATAAACACACAACGTAACGACGATACACGAGAATTAAATTTTGCATTCAACTTTATATTGCACTTCTTGATATGATTCCATATATACATACGCTCTTCAAGTGAAATATGTAAAATAAAAGTAAGTTGTGTTGAATGAAGATTACAATAAACTATTTACAAACGCAATTTAATTTACAAATATAATATGAAGCTTACATACACATACACAACATACACATTAAGCAATTATTTCGCTTTAATAATAATCCGATTAATTATTTTATAATGAATTTTAAAATGTATTGATTTTAAAAAACTTAATAAAAGTTGTTGTTATTTAAAACGAATAAAAAATTAATTTTAAAGACAAGTCCTTGGTTATAATGGAGAGTTACCATTATTTACTTTAATTTTAAAGTAAATATAATGAATGCATCTCATAAATAAAATCTTGACAGAATTACGAGCATTAAAATGAATGAGTACAAGCAAACAACGATTGAACGATTGTGTTACGTTTCATCCTAGATGTCAATACATTTTTAAATCTTTTCAGTACGTTTATAATGCAATTTCTTAAAGCTATTTATTTTCATTGACAACCGTTTAGGTCTTGTCAGAAATATCTCGATATGACTTGTATAAATGGTGGTTATTTGATTGACTAGAAAAGTACTATAGTCAGACAAACCAAAGCAATGCAATTCGAAGTAATGTAAAGCTTAAGATTAAAGCGTGAGAACATTGCGTTATTTACTATTTGCATAATAGAAATCAATCAATGTCAACGCTATTTAGTAAATATGTAAACATATAAGACGGTTGGTCATCGTTATTAAGTGATTGGACTCTCAGACAAATAGAATATTTAAGTCGAGTTAGATATTATCCTGGGAAAGTCTGCTCCTTCGTTTAAAAGAATAAATTAATTGCACGATAAATTTGGAACCGTGAAATCATACAGTTTCCCGGGACTATTCTCGTCATCTTCGCAAAATGATGTTACCATGTTATCACACATGGTGAAAAAATTCACTAACTGTTTTTTGCCGAAAGTTCATAGAAAGTGACCGTGCAAACACAATAGCCATTACAAAAGGCACCGCATATCGTATGTTAAATAAAAATTTAGAAATGAGAAAATTGTACTTAATATGAGTGATACATATGTTCACAAAAGGGGAATAACAATGTCATGAGTATATTTCAATCGAATGTCCAGCGATGTTACACAATAGCGGACATCGTTCTATGACTTTCATGACCCGAGATGGAGGAAAGAACTAACTAATAACGTGAAAAGATAAAATCAGCTCCAAAGAAAACAAAGACAATTCCATTGGCTGGTAAAATTATGTCATCAGTTTTTTGGCAAGCCGTAGGACTCTTTTCCTTAATTATCTTCAAAAGGAAAAAAAAACAACGGACAGCGTGTATTACTCGAGTTTATTGCAACGTATGAATATTGAAATCAAGAAAAAACGAAGAAAAACTGTTACTTCATCAGCACTATACAGCCGTTCACAGCCGTTTGCAGCTGTTTACAGCCGTTTGCAGCCGTTTACAGCCGTTCACAGCCGTTCACAGCCGTTCGTTCTTACGATTGTCAAAATTGAAACGTTAAAGTTCGAAATTCTTTTTAATGCACCCCAATCGCCAGTTTAAGCCCGCCCAGATTATATTCCGTTGGTGAACTCCAAGAAATTGCTCTGTAATTAAATATAAGCAGGTGAAGTGTGCAATTAATCGCCATCGTCAGTTCTCACTATAAATACAGCTTCGAAAGAATTGAACATCGCTTGGAAAGAAATATTTAGCTAAAGGGAAACTATATTGAAAAAGTAAAATAATTTTTTTTAAAATTTTTTGTGTTCTGTCATCAAAACTTTAGTACATTTGAACTTTCTTTTTTTTATAAAGCATCAGATAAAAAAGTTCTAATCGCTTCAGAGTACTTATCAATTCTAATATAATTTCTAATAATTATATAAAGTTTGAATGCTCTTGGTAAGCGCGTTTGTGTTGGCGAAATTGCTGGGTGCTCTACTATGTCTTCAACAGCTACCAAATAGTAATTTACAATCCATAGAGGATTTTGATCTCAAGTTAAGTACCAGAGCTATCTGTCCTTTTTTTTCTCCCTAAGGATGTTTAGAACCAGGCGGGCAGTCCTTAACAATATCAAAAACAAAACAAAGTCTCTGTTCAACATTATTGTATTTTAGAGGAATTGAAAACGATTTTTGTGTAAAATAAAAAAAACCTTACTGGATACACACACACGCACAAACAAAAAAGGAAGTATTTTCTTTTCATCTTGCTTACACATAAAGAACGGCAGATTTAATTATTCTAATGGACCATCTCATGCTCATGACGATAACTTTAATATCTGATACGAAGACTCACATAACTATTTCAAAAATAGCAGAGAGATATTTATTGCATCACACAAGACCATTGAAATTCGTTTTAAGTGACTTCGATTTGATAATAAATTTCATTTATTATATTGAAAGGATGATAATTTCGAAAATGCATTTCAAGTTCGATGAATTCGCTGCTTTTGAAAATGGATTATCTACAGTAACAACCCTCGAGCGTAATTATGACCGCAGTGTGATAAATCAGTATAAACCGTATTAAATGTTGGAACTGAATCACAAAAATTTGATTTAATTAATTTCTTTCGAATACAAACGTCTCATATACTTTAAGATGCTTCCAAGGAATCAGACGTTTAATACAAAGGTTTATACCCAATGACCTTTGAAACCAAATAAAGCACCAAAAAAAATGTCTCACTTATCTTGGTCAGCCTTAAACGTGTGTCGTTGGGTCACTTCTTATATAGGGAAATTTGAAAATTCTTTAGATTATGAGGCGTTTGCTAATAATAGTGAGCATATAAAAGCGCGCTTAGCTCGCTTTTTTTTCTTTTGTTTTTGCTTACAAATATCATATGTCGCATGAATTCGATACATTGGAAATTGTTATAAGAATGAATGAATGAAAGGAGATTGAATAAAATGATAATGCGTAGTTTAGTTTCAACGAAGAAGATAAAGAAGAAGAAAAAAAATGTTAGTTCACAAAGTACTTGTTTTTGACTATTGTAACGTTGAAGTTGAAATTTGTTGCCAACTGTCAATGCACACGAGGTGATGACTTAATCAACTTCTTCTTTTTTAATGCATTGCAGTTCTAATTCTCTTTAATACAATACAATTCTCTTTAATATAAAAACTATAAGACGTTTGTCGATGAATTTTTTTATGTAAATAATGAAGTTTGTCCCTTTCGACTCAAGGATCTTTTGTTGCCTTTTTAGAGTGATTTGCGATTTTTCATTTTCTTTATACTTTAATAAATCATTATTAGTACCAATATTTTAATTTCTTTTTACAGCTTTACGAGGTCGACTACCATAACGCAACTTCTCATCAGATTGTTAAGTATTACGCTAAGGGTAAATCAAATTTTTATTTATTAATTTTTTTTTTTTCGCCTTCATTACTTTTATTTTCATTGATTGCTTTCATTTAATATTTACTTCCAGTTATACATCTTTTCATGTACAATTAGTTTCATTTGCTTTTCAATTAAAATGTAAAAATAAGTACAACAAGTAGATCATAATTGCTTTTAACCAACCAATCAACCAACAACTTTACTAGGAGAGAGCGCGAGAGTAGAGCAGAGAAAAATAAAACTAGATTTGAAAATCATTCCTTGTTCCGCTACTGTATGTATGTGTATGGCGAAGTGTGCATGATTTTATGATTTTCTATGCATCTATACAAGACTCTATGTACGAATTGCACAGCAGCGCAATAGTTTTTTCATCTTTATTTCTCTCTACATCATTTAATTAATTTAATATAAATGAATAATGCCGTCATTATAATACCGTAAGTAATCAAGAAAAATTAATAGATTACAGAGATGAAAGCAAAAGGAAAAATATAATATATTGACTTATGTCGAATATTCCAACTTCTATTATTACTTTATATGTAAATATTTAAATACAATATAGGGTTGAGGTTCATTCCTTTAATCGTTAGTAAAAATTGTATATTATATCGTATATCGTATCGTATACTATATATCGTATAGCGAATTTTGTCAATAATGCATTGCATTGTATTCGTTTCAAATAAATTTTTCGCTAATTGAGATTAACGACTTAAGGCGTAATATCACCTCGTCTACATTAATAATATTTTTCAATTCATTTAAAAAGACATGAAAAAGCATAGTTCTTAGAGATAAATACACAAAAAAGAGTTTTTCAGTTTTTTGAAAAACCGTGATGAAGAATTTTACAAAAACTAAATTCACATATGTCCAAGAACTTACCTAAACTTAAATCATAAGCGCAAATGTATTCGGATGTTGTAAACTGATAGGTCAACGTAGTTTTGCCAACACTGGATGAACCTAACATTGCGATTTTATAAACAGGTATTTGTGCTTTATGACCACCGGCCACCTCAATTAATACATCGCCAGATGTTCTTGATGCGTTACTGCAAATAAAAGAAAGCGAAGAATAGATTGCATTAGCTTTAGTCCTTTCGATAGTAAGTAGCCTTAAACGGAAGGTATAATTTTTTTAATTACGTTATATATTTAATTGTATATTAATAATTATATTATATATATATGTATATATATATATAAATATTTTTTTTTTGTTCAATTTTGGTGATTTTGAACAAATCTGCAATGAACATTTTTTTTTTCAATCCATAGACGTGATATTCACATTGATAAAAAAAATGTTATGATCTATATAGTCTTTTAAACCTACATATTGTCATCACAAATGGTCTATGGGGAGTGTATAAAAAAAAAAATTCCACTTTATCTAAAATTAAATTAATCGTTAGGAGTCACCCCCTTGAAATTAATCAGCAAAAAAAAAAAAAAAAAAATACAATGGCTGCAAAAAATGCATCGACCCCAATACCCATTTTGTAGTCTTGTAGTAAATCTGAATCACTTTTGATTGAAATTTCCATCATGTTTTTGTTATTCAATATTTTTTTTTGGGCTTTGTCTTTCTTTATTAATGCATACAACATCATTCAAATGTCCCCAACAAGACATCTTACAGGACTGCATATTTTTGAGGCAATTTTCGATGATTTATCTTCAAATAAGTGTCAAAAGCCAATAACTTCCTTTCCAAAGCTTCATCAGCTTAAGGATTGTTCGTATAAACTCGATTCTTTGCGTTATCTCGCATAGCAAAACATAACTAAACGTCCGGGAGATTTCTCGCATTTCTCGCACCTATGCCCTAATGAATTCGCCTATCTTCACCATTCATATCCTTATTTACACGCCAACAAAGATTAACAATTATATGATTGCAGCAATGCAATGCAGAATGCTGTGCGGGCCGTGTAATGGATAAATTTAAATTTTCCTCGAAATTTTTACTAATGCGTTTCGATGATGTGTGGATCTTAGGATATCTATTACAGATCTAGTCTCTTGAAACTTCTTGACACTTTTGCCTATAGTATGCATAGACAATAATGCACGAAGCGTACCTAGTACAGTATTAGCAATTTTGTAGTAAGTTTTTATTATTTTAATACTAAATAACCCATTTTATAAAATGACAAATATTACACTAAAAACATAATGCCCTAAATGATGGGTCTGTTTTAAGTATATTACTGAAATAAGATTGTCAAATCCGAACCACGAAATGGATAACCCAATATAAATAATATATTGCATATACATGAATACGACAAAGAACAGCGAATTTAAATAAAAACCACTTAAAACCTTTTAGACGCCCATGAAACTACTTCTTCTTATATAATTCCGTATTAAAAACTATACCTTGTCCTATGTGAAGACTTACTTTTCATAAGAAGACTTATGTGGAAAGTAGCTTGAAGAATAGGCGGTCCCTAGATGGTGCAAAGTTAATACGTCGATATATAATTCCAGGATTAACATATAGATGATGTCCCCAACAAAAATTCATATTTCATATTTTCAAAAAGTTTTATCTCTGAAACCGCATTTCCCAAAATTTCATGTCCTTTCGTTCATTTATATTTATCAATTACAGTAGAGTTCTGTTATGTTCGAAACAATTGAAAAATTCAAATATCGCTCATTGATTAAAGATAACTTTTCGATGGGCAAAAATTGTTCGAACTTAGCGTGGACTTGAAAAGTATTATAGCAACTCTTCTTTGTCGAAGGCAATAATTTGTCGACTGATTTGCTGATTTTAAACGAGATCATGCGCACAGCCCATAGATACGGAACGTCGTGGTTGCTCAGGATAGGCAGTTACCCCTACCTCAGAAACTATTAAAAAATCTTATAAATTATTATCGGTAATAGAAAAGCGAAGTTTTAAGTGATAGCAGAAATTCTAAAGATATCAAAAGTCTTTCTATTATATTTCAGATGAAAATTTAGGCATTAGAAAGCCATTCTACAAATGGGTAGCACGTTTATACACATAAAGGACAAATGTATCGTGTCACAAGAGTTGATGGCTATAAGATCAAAATTGAATGAATTCTAATTCTAGTTGCTCTGCCAACGAACGAGTTCTCCAGACCTAATCCACAGTCACTATTATCTGCTTGCAAATCTTAAAGTGATGGTTCAGGATGCTTCATTATCTGCTTAAAACACTTTCTAATTACTATCGTATATATACTTATAGAAAACCATCTCCTAAGTGTCCGGTTAAAAACAAAAAAGAAAAAAGCGATTTTCAAAGTAAAAGATTTATATCAAATGATAAAATCATTGTAGAAACTGAACGGTATCTTAAGGGCCCTGACAAATCGTTCTCTTTGTAACGTAACGAAATGTTGAAGAAAAATTATTAAAGGAGAAGATCATGTTGATGAATAAAATCGAATTTTTGAAAAATAAAACGTTTCTTTCTTACTTAGTTCCGGGAATTATTGACATGTATTATATGTTAAAATCACTACTTTACGTAACTTTTCATATAAATAAAACACAAAAAATTAAATCTTGCTGTGCCATATTAAGGATTCGTTTTTAAGAATGTTTATATGATGGTAGAACTTTTCGCATTTGTTTAGTAAGCAAAGAAAATGATTTTTTATCACTTGTACGCGTTCGAACATGTCAATGGCATGAAGCATGAATGAATAAACATTAAACGGAATAAAGGGTAGACCGACAAATATATTTAAGTCGTTTCCCTAAGTGATTTTAAATTAATTTATATAAAAATAAAAATGCGAATCTCTTAGAGTTTTGTAAGTATCGCATACATCCGCATAAACTTAATTTGTTCTTCTTTTGGCAACTAATGTAGAGAATAAACTTCAAAAAATGTTTAACATTTTTCGTCCAGTAATGTTTGCATATCATTTGAGAGAACTTCTCTTGTTTTCGGACTAACCATGTATGGCAGGGTGAGGTCTAAATTTTAAATTTTTTATTATACCCACCACCGACGGTGAAGGGTATATATCATTTTGTCATTTATTATGTAACCATCAAAAGGAAACTTCGGAAAACCCCACAAAGTAAATGTATTCTTGATCAGCATCAAATTTAGAATCGATTTAAGCATGCCGTCTGTCCGTCTATCTGTCTATGTAATGTTTGTGGTAAACATTCTCCTATCGAAAAAATGAAGATATTGACTTTAAATTTGGCAGAAACATTAGAAGTTCTTTCACTGTCATGCCCACCGTTTACAGTTTACTTTTCCCTCTTTTTTAAAGATAAAGGTGGTGGGTATATAAGATTCTTACTTGTTTTCTTCTAACATCTCTTCTCAAAAGTTATAAAATCCATTGATTGAAATGCGTGTTAATATGAAGAAATGAAATCCGCTAGTGAGAGATGAACACTATTTTAAAAGCTATTCGCTTTGAAGTGCGGATTAAATAAATCATTTGTTGTCCATGCTCATCTGCATTACGAGTTCAATTGCTAATGTTGAGGTACTAGGTCCACATATACATTAACAAACTTAATGCCATTAAATACTTCAAGTCGTCAAGTTAAGCTTTGGCGCAAGCAGTAGCCCAGAGGTAAGACTAACTCTTTTAACATTCAAATGAAGTAATTTTTTTTTTTCAAAATTTCTAAAAAAAAAAAGGTGAAGGATTCTGCAGTTATTATTAAAATTAATATACCTGTTATGTCTATCTAGACCACTATTTGAGGTGCCAGTCGATGTTACCGAATTAATAGACCTTGAGCGTCGACTTCTGTCATTTTTTTTTTGTTTTAGAACGAACAAAAAAAATATTGAAAAAGATGAAAGTCATATATTAAAAAATATTTTTGAAGAGCTTTTTCATTTCATAGGAGGAGATTTGGCACTTGTACGTTTTCTTTTGCTTCTTCCTCTTCTTTTGGATTATTTAAATTTTTTCGTTTACCTTAAAGAATCTCCCAAATTGCATACACCGTGTGATGTAATACTGAAGCTACGCAAACGATAATATTCCAAATCCAAGTCTGCGCAATGTATAGCTGCTCTACGTGTATCGGCTAAACGTGGCTAAAAATGAAAAGAAAGGCAGACATAGACAAACGCTCAAACAAACAACATTTAAGTACATACTATTATATGTTATATACGAGAATATGTAAAGGCAAAATAAAAACTTGTGAGAATGAAAGGAGAGATGTTTGCAAAGAATTTTTCCTAAATTTTTTACATCAACTAAAAACTTGAAATAAACACATATGTGCACACTTTACTATATACATACATACACACACACACATAGGCAAATAGATAAGAGCATATAGACACTTGTAACTACGTGGTATGCACTGTATGTATGTATGTATAGTAGAAGTTCAATGCACCGTTGATCTCTAGAGTAAATGAATTTCTTTAGCCTTTTTTTTTGTTTTTTTCTTGCATTTAAAAGTTAAAGAAAACTACACTAGCGTTGGAAAGGCAATAAAGTTATCTAACAACTGCACTCGAGCAGTTTAGATTAGATTATGCCTGAATCAAGTGCATATGCGTTACGACATAAGCACAGGAGGTAGTGTAGTTTCAATAAAGTGAAAATATTCTTAAATGCTTAGCTGTCGTTTACCTTTTTCAGTTTTTTTTTTTTTTTGTTTTTTTTGTTTTGTTTTATTCTTACCTTTCTATTCTCTGCTGGCATACTCGACGTACGTAAACGTTGCTTTTGCTTGTTGGTTATCTGACCAATTGTTGCAGAATTGGCAACGTTCGTTAAAGCGTTACTGCTGCCTACACCAGCTCCACGCTCTTGAGGTATGCTTGACGGTGAATCCATGTCAGTTACGTTTTCACCTGTCCTGTCGTGTACATCGTCGCGTGTTGGCGTATCGGCCACCAAGGGCCCATTGGGCGGGCAACCCGACGTAAACGTAGCTGTTGAATTTAATATATTGCACGTGGAGTCCTCGAGTAACATGTCAAGCTCTCTTGCTGTATCATTATCTTCACCACTTGTATTGGCTTTGCTATGACTTACATAAGAATTAAATTTGTGCGTCTGAGTTTTAGTTGCAACGCATCCATCGTTATATAGGGGCGAAGTGGCAGAATATTGTGGCGATACCGCACCGGACATGGCTTGTTGAAATGTCAAAACACCGCCTGTGTCAACCGGTATTAAATTCATACGTTTCGGTTTACTAGTAACCGGTGATTTTGCCAAATTAATACGATCTCTGAAAACGTAATAAACATTATTTGTGCAAACTATGTTCATCCTTAAATATATTGTTTGATAACTCTTTTAGTCTTTTTCATATTATGAGAGAGAGAGAGAGATCAAAACTTTATTTATCCATTGACTTAAGTTAAGAGCTACATATACACGTTTTGAAAAATAATTATTTATCATACTCTTTTAACGTGAAAATCGTTATGTACGCTGCCTATGGTTAGTAATTTTCTTTAAAATGCCATCACTTAAACACTTGAATAACTAAATGAACATAACTGCCTCGCCTCCTACGACTAATACTCTATTACTTTGCGTATCTGGAACATAAGTACAACAGAAAAACAAACAAAAAAGATGATATTTATATGTATCAGTTACAAAGGCACACACAGGACGTAAAGACTGTAAGCGAACAAGTGCAAGCGTACACGACATTTGACATAAATCGATATGGTTATGTGTGACTATTAACAAACTTTGGCTTTAGTCTATATGTCACGTTTGTAAGAGATGGCCTTTAATCAATTGCAAATATTAAGTTGAACTTATACACCTTCTTGCTGGCTCATAACAAACAAAAATGTCACGTACCATATTGAAGAACTCATTTGCGTTTACATCTACTTATAAAAATATTCGATATTTTCTAAAGGGATTGATAAATAAATTAATTTTCTTTTTAAATTACATTTAAAATCAAAAATAATTTATTCTTAATATCATTCTTTTTTATTGCTCATTCTTTCTCTTCCCTCTTGCAATGCATCTCCATTTCTTTTCTAATGTCTCTTGAAAATATGTTTTGGTTTTAAAATATCTTAAGCAATTCAAAGTCAATTAGGAAGGAAGAGTTTTGTTTTATTTTCTATTCAACACCTTCAGGGGTCTTTTCATAAAAGCGTTCTATTCTATATTT
>KK351079.1:955345-987110 GCA_000671755.1 Glossina brevipalpis | reverse complement strand
AGAATATAAGCTCAGATCGCAAATGTTAGGAATGTTTGTAAATTATTTAGGTTTTTTTAAATAAATTTTCCGTACGATTACGAAATCGATATTAGGTTTATCATATTCATTATACTAAAAGATCATTATTATGCTTACTATCATTGTTATCATTACCATTGATACGAGCAGTAATGGAACGAGTGCCTAGTGAAGAAACTCGTAGCGAAAGTTGAAGTAATGAAGGAGGAGAATATTGCACGGAGAGACGTAAATAACAATTGGACAAAAAAGTATTTTAGTAATGATGATAAATCTGTTGATGATGTGATATCTCATTGTCAAGATCGTATTTCAATCATCTGTTATATATTGGGTGATATGTTATGACTCTTCAATTTTTTATCGCCAGATGGTGTTGATGCCTATTTATCTGGCAACACTCATCTGATTGTCTCAAAAGAAAAAATGACATTTCAACTTACATTGGTTTTACAGATAGTTTTCTAATCCTTTGTTCGTGTAGAAAGTTATATTAATTTGGAAATGAGTAAGAAATATTTGAAGAAATACGTTAGTTGACGTTGAGTTAAAACCACTGAAAAAACTTGTGAAAGAT
This sequence comes from Glossina brevipalpis, assembly GCA_000671755.1. Taxonomy (NCBI): domain Eukaryota; kingdom Metazoa; phylum Arthropoda; class Insecta; order Diptera; family Glossinidae; genus Glossina; species Glossina brevipalpis. The sequence goes on along the minus strand of KK351079.1, from coordinate 986,512 downwards.
TTGTGACGTGTTCGGTGAAAATGCTGTGAGTGACCGAAAGACTTACAAATGGTTTTCTCGTTTACGTTCTGGAAATTTTGTAGTCAAAATTTCGCTCTGGTCGGCCAGTCACTGAAAAAGTCGACCAAATTTTGCAACTGGTTCAAACAAAAAAAACAGCAGTAGATCACTCAGGCTAGAATGGGATGGTTAGCTTGTATCCTTGCAAGCTTATCCAAGCCAACAGTTGCTACGTTGCGTAATTAGAAAAAGTAATTGAGGCAGGCACTTTCGTTGTAAAAATTTGCAGGGTCCCTCGCGATTTGCTTATCCATCCGTTAATGTTTTTGCAATTCACTTTTGCAGAGACCTTCAAGATAATTACAGAAGTCACTACGTAGACAGCTGCAGTGTTTTGGTAACAGACCAGAAGTGAAAGACACTGGATAACACCAGCCTATGCCTAATGTGGTAAAATCTCCCTAATGATTGTCATCGCTAGTCTAAAATCTGAAGTGTATACATTGCAGAGTTTTCGGCCGTTACGAACAAAATAACATAATTTTTGAATGGCAGTAATTTATTTATTTTATTCAAATAATTTGCTACAGTTAAAAAAACTTAATGCATAAGTTAAAAAAAAAATCAAAAAAAAAGATAAAAATAAGAAACAAAATCTTAAGCTATAACTTCTTAGCAACAAGACTAAATAACATTAATAATAAGTATAATATACTATATATATATATATATAATATACTATATAAATAGAAATCAGAAGGTACTTAATAAGATTAAAAAGTTGTCCGAAGGATCACCCTCTTTATATTATTAATCGAATCTAGCGACGAATCGATCAAATGGGCGTTTTTATTAAACTTTTTGCAAAGAATCCGAAAAGGATTAAAAAGCTGATAATTGGTACGGCACTGAGGTAAGTATAGCACATCATGATGCCTCCTGAATCTACCTGGAACGTTAAACGAGATGCCCTGAAGAAGGAGAGTGGCGGTAATAGACCCTTTAATCAGTTGTGATATAAACACTACCCCTAACATTTCCCGTCTTTTTTCGAGTGTGGCGATATCAATAAGCTGAAGCCTATTTACGTAGGGAGGTAATATCAGTTGGGGATTCCAATCCAAGCCCCGAAGGGCAAAGAGTAAGAAGTTTCTTTGTACCGATTCTATTTGATCGAAATGGATCTTGTAGCTAGATGACCAAACCACCGAGTTATATTTGAGAATTGATCTAACAGGGGCCATATATAATCGTTTGGCGATATAAGGGTCAGAAAACTCACTTGGACCATTTTTTTATATAACCAAGGATCGATTTCGCTTTATTCACAGCTGCATCGATATGTAGATGAAATCTTAATTTGGTGTCAAATATAACTCTCAAATCACAAATGCTAGGAACATTATCAAGCATGTGATTGCGAATGTAGTAAGTAGCGGTCAACTTATTAGACCAGGAAAACGACAGCATGCAACATTTTTTTAGGTTAAGGCTCATGCCATTTGTGTCACACCACGTTATTATATTGTTTATGTCAAACTGCAGATTAGTTATACCATCAACAGAGTTAAATGAATGAAAAATCGTTACGTCATACGCAAACATCAAACATTTAGAATATCGATAGGTCCAAGATAACTACCTTGGGGAACACCAGACGGAACCAAAATTTTACGCGACTGACATGCGTTAAACAATACTGTTTGAGTCCTCCCTGTAAGGTATTCTTGAAGCCAAGAAATCAGGGAAGAAGAAAAACCGAAGCGTCTCAATTTGAGAACTAGAAATTATAGTTAACTCTATCAAATGCCTTCGAGAAGTCAGTGTAAATAACACCTGTTTGCTTATACTCAGTAAAAACTTGGGAAATAATACCTATCAGCTCTAAAGTAGAGGTTGACCTTCCCTTTACAAATCCGTGTTGGGAAGGAGACAAAATTAAGCTTAGCGATCGGGCTAATCTATTTGTTACCAGCCCCTCAAATATCTTAGGAAGAACGCTTAGTTTAGCAATACATCTATAATTGCAAATATTATCTCTTGGCCCGCTCATATAAAAAGGAATAATAAAACTTGATTTCCATGTAGCAGGAGAGTGACATGTTTTTAAACTTTCATTGAATATGATAGTCAAAGGTAAAGCAAATAAGTCTGCGCAATAACGAAGAATACAAAATGCAATACCGTCAGGGCCAGGATAGAAAGAGGATTTGAAGGAAGATAAACAATTTAGAACTTCGTCAACTGTGAGTTCAATACATGGAAATATATCAAATGACTTGATGGGGTAGTTATATGTGTCGGGAGGTAATAATCATAATAATCAATTTGCTAACGTGAGTGTCACCAAGAGCAGCAAATACACGAGTTATTTACGCAAAATGGAAGTTATTTCATATAATAATAATAATAATAAAAATCTTAAAAATCCTAAAACTACAAGCTTTAGTTGAAGTTTTCAAATTCTATATTCTGATCGCTTGTAATAATTTCGATTATTCTAGTGTGGATATAATAAAACAAATTTCTAAAATTTACACAATTTTCGTCACAAGAAAATATTCCATTAAATTGTCTTTTTTCTTCTCTTTTTTTTTATTACAATCTTTATGGCATATATTAACAACACTCTGCATACTCTGGGGCATTTTGTTCTTTCTGGCGCATTTCTTTTAGTTTAGTGCTTTCATTGTAACATTCTTGAATTATTAAATGCCTGCTAACCATGCTGGTGTCTAAGACACACTTACGACAACCTTTCATTATCAATTTGTGGACGACTTTGATGTTTTTGTCTAGGATGAACATTATAGATTTATATGAGAGGTAAGAAAAATTCGGCTTTTATAGAATATCATTTTGTTGCTTGTATCTTTTCTTTTTGATTATCTCTGTCCCTTTAGGTGAGTTAGATAAATTATGCTCTGAGGCAAACAGAACATAAATTTGCCAAATCTTCTACCTCTTCATGGTCCCCACTATAAACGTCAAGGATTGCGGCATGACTTCAGGACTAAAAGAAGTTGAAGGCTTCGCCTACCGATGCCTGACGACAGGCATTTTTCGGAGTATAGGAGGAAAACTTCGGGAGTTGTATTTCTATTTTAGAAAACCTCGCTTCTTGATGGGTCGTCTACTCCTTAGGTCATAAGAACATTGAACATGCCAGTAATTATCTATGACAGCTTGAAATAGTTGAATGGGATGCACTATGACGCAAATAGCTAGCGTCGATAGGACATGATGATACTTAAAATTAGGCGGGGAAAGCTTGCTTACGTGAGGTATAGAAAATCTGAAACCTCTAATAAAAACCACGGGACTCAGGTTACCCAAATGAAAAAGTTCTTTGCATTATGTTGACTGCGTCAGCCAATCTGGGGAATGTTTTGTTGCCTAACCACTGGTGCAGTCCTCTAATAAGTATAGTGGTGGTTTTGGGAGTAGCTGGAGAGGAACATCCTCTGACGAGAAAGAAACTCTGGACTATACCCAGGGAAGATTTGTGCCAAAAACTAGGGAACTGATTGAACCCCCTGTTAGGGGGATTGTTCCACAGTCTGAGAGATGCATTTTTTCGTTTTCTGAAAATAATTCGGTGTTTTGGTGTACCGTAAGATTAAACTTTCTTAAATGAGCGCTCACCAATCATAGATATCTGCCTCTTTAGGTCAAAAATTAGATATATGAAAGCCATTAGTTTCGTTTTCAAACTATCAAAATGCTACAGTATATCTTTGAATAGTCTATTATTAAAAATTTAGCTCAAATTTGTTTTTAGTTCTCGCGTTGGAGTCAATCCAATAACTGAAAAAATTTCTCTAGGATTTTACGTGAACATACTCCTATAGCTTATGTAAACAGTATTCAATGGCGAAAATAAAGTAAAATCACTTTCTCAAACCAGGAGAGGTGAAAGCTCTTGGGGTTCACGGCTGGTAACACTATGTAATACAGCTCTCACATGTATGTCACCACTTCCGATCAAGGCAAAGACTGTCTAAAGCCTTCGTGTTCGTTCGAGTTAAGTAATCGCTCGTATCGTAACTTCACACTCCCTCTCTTAATACTTTTCCCGCAAATTTGAATAAAGTGATAATCACCATGAATTTCCGCTAAAGAGAATCTTTAAATGTCAAGCGGAAATATAATATAAATCATCGTGTCTTGCCTGACACCATGACACGAGAATGAGTTTGCTACCACCTATATTGCCTAAATTTTTCAAAGTCACTATAATAGGTATGTATCGAGTTCTCAAGTGCGATTACTATTGCTCCACAGTCCAAAGCTCTCTACGATCTCTTTCGATAAATCACCTGGGGGCTTCTCTATGGTTCTTCCGAATTGGTTTACCCCTATGGTGTTCTCAAAAACTGGATAAGCACGCATTTGCGCCAAAAAAAACTTAAATTTGAATTAATTCAAGCTGAATTGAAAAAAAATGCGAGTAAAAAGCGATTGTAATGTTAGAAAATAATTTATTTATTTAAATGTCTCACATTAAATTGATAAATTTATAACTACATTTATATTTGCATAAATAAAATGTAAGCGAGATAATTATAGTCACGTCTTATCCTACTACACAAGCAAGTACATGAAAACGGCGAAACTTTCTGTTAACCGTCCCTGTTTCGCCAGATCTGTTTTCGCATGATACTCTTAGAAGGGCCATATGTATTAAGTCGATTTTTGTTATACGCAATAAAATCCATTAATTTGTATTCTTAAAAAATCGCCCGATTTACAAGTTTATATAAGTTTTCAGGGTCAAAGTTGATTCATTTTCAAATCACGATGATTACAAACTTGAAGTAAGAATTCATGTTCCCGTTTTTTAACTTTCATCTTTCTCTATGCTTGCCTTTCTCGATCACGCGAAAAATACCAAGGACGATCGGACGAAAGAAACGAAAACCATGATGATTAAATCACGTCCGTGTCTATAACACTAGTAAAGAATATAATAAATATACGTTGTGATGTCTCGGACATCATAACCTATTTCTAGATGTTACGAACGGAATTATGAAATAAGCGATAGCTTATTTTTCAGTGATATATATTTTAAAAAATCGTAAAGTCTCACTTACCTTGCATTTGTGTATGTGTTAGTCTGCGTCAAGATTGTGTTTCCTTCTTGATTCGTTGCGCCAACTGAATTTCCTGTTACTGTTGCATTGCAATGATTGTAACTGTAATCGGTTGTAAGAAGGTTTGTTACAATCGATGAAGAACGTCGTCTGTTCAAAATAGGCGATTTTTGTTGGCGCAAATTCTATAAAATGAATAAAATAAAATGAAAAAAAAAAAAACGCAGAAAGGAAGAGCAATAACAATTCAGTATTAATATATAGTTGTTCTCTCAGTTATTAAATAACTCACAATGATGTTATTTCTAGTTTCATTTGATTTCTGATTAAAATTATAAATAACACCGGCACCGCTTCCAGTACCACTACCGCTTTCTGGATAATTTATAAATTGCTCATCTTCATTGAAGGCAATTTGCTTATTGACACCCATTTTATTTGCACTATTTAAGCTTTTATTGCAATTGTTGCCCAGAGCAGAGTTATTATTATTGTTATTGATACCAGTTGCCATCATTAATGTTGCGGCACCGACAACGTTTCCTATAGAATTCATATTAAATACACTAATACTTCGATTTTCCATACCACTACATAACTGATAATGATTTGTGGTGCCTAAGGTAGTTGCAGTAGTTGTTGTAGTTGTAATTGTTACAGCTACCGTTGCAGTAGTAGTTGTTATTGTCGATATTATCGACGTTGTCGCAGTTCCACATAATGATGATAAATTGGTTTTGCTACTCACTCTCATTAAACCGCTTTGCTGTTGAACTCTTTGCAAAGCAGTCTCTTTTGTGTGAAAAGCACCGATACCGGCATTTTTTGGTGGCTGTGGTAGAGAACGATATTGTTGCTGTTGCTGTTGCTGTTGCTGTTGATGTTGTTGTTGTTGTTGTTGTTGTTGTTGTTGTGTACTATCTTTTAATATTGATTTTGGTATTATGGTGGTATTTGACAGTTGCTTCTGTGGCTGTTGCTCCTGCTGCTGTTCTTGTTGTTGTTGTTGTTGTTTTATTTGATGACTCTGACTCTGATGTGGTTGCTTTAAAATTGGTTTGAGCGCAGTGTATGGAATGTTCGTAGTTGGAGGAGTAGAAGATGTTGAGCTAATTGTGTCACTCTCATCACAACTGGCATCTAAAGAGGCGAACAGTTATTACGAATAAGTAAAGAAATTTCGCAAACATTACGTGAATACAAATACAAAAAAAAAACTTTCAAAATTTCGCATCATTTCGAGTTAACTTTTTCACCGAAGGAAAAGTTTCAATTCAATGGTATATGAGGTACATAAGCTTACGTAAATATTTAAATATTCTAATCAAGTTAAATTGGAAACCGTACGCTTTAGAATTCCGGTCTGTGTGCGTACCCCACATACACAACACACATACACTCTCTCTCTCTCTCTCTCTCTCTCTCTCTCTCTCTCTCTCTCTCTCTCTCTCTCTAACACACACACACAAACACACACACATCAACAAATATCAAGTCGTCAATCATATGCCCGACATATATATATATATATAATGAAAATGTTACCATTGTCACGTGTAAAATTGTAAAATTGATTATACAGCATCCTTCACTCTGCTTTATTGTACTATTGTACAGTAGTAAATTCAGTCATGCGAGCACTAGTGTGTTAGCATTCGCACATCCAGAAAAAGAGACAATAGTTTATGTGTACATTCGTACGTATATATATCGTACGTATATATATATATATCCACGATAAACAACACTATATGAAATGATAAGTATATTTACAACAGCTGTAGTGTGTGTAGTTGTAAATTTTTGCATGCACGGTGAATGCAAAAGCAAAAACGAAAAACAAAGAAACAAAGAAATCAAAAGCATTTTAATTGAATTTCTCAAAACAGGTAAAATATACGGAATGCGGTACGTATGAGTTAATTAGTTTCATCGGTAAATATGTATTTTATTGGTTGTGTAGTATAGAATAAAATCCACACAAGGGTTCTTTTCTCTTTTTTTTTTTTTTTGTGTTTACGGTCAAAGTGAAAATTTAATAAATTTTTTTCGAGGTGATATTTACTATAAGTAGAGGGATTTGTAATGTTGACCAACTTTTAATTCGATTATGACAAATAAGAGTTAAAATCTATTCTAAATAAAACACAAGATTTTATGAAATGAATTGATGAGTTCACTTTAGTGTGAAATGATTTCGATCATTTTTTTTTATTTGCTTTGGCAGATATATTAACATATTTTAGTAAGGCAAAGCAATAAATCACACTACCAATGCATTCGTATAGATATTGTCTGGGAAAATTAGTGTTTATTTTATTATACAGCTATGTATTGTGTATTGACTGCGAAGTCATATAACACGGTATCGTTGTGATTTTTACAATCAATTGAAAATTTCAAGAAAGAAATTCAATATTTCCAATCAATTATGTCAACATAATATGGAACACTTTATAAAAAAAAGTGAATTCACTTTGAAAGTTGACTTGTGTTAGATGCCCTATCTCATAAATAAAACCTCTCTATCTCTACTTTCTAATAAAGTAAATACATTATCGACTACTATTGTGTTTCATTATAAAACTAAAACTTCAGACCACTACGGAATATCTTCTATACGATAAAAATTCCATTAGTTTAACTTTCTAATCAGCCTGTGACGACGAACATTTGGAGCTTTGATTATACTTCTGCAGATAATAAAAGAATCATATTTCAAGTAAAAAGAAGTTAGGCATGCATCTTGATAAATGCCAATTACTACATAAATGAAAGCCAAGTGAATGTAAACTTTAAAGAGTCAAGTAATTCATCATATTTGAAGATGAAGATTACAAATTTTTTTTTTAAAGTCCATTCCTTGATATTTATGCATTTGTTGAAAGGAAAAAAAAACATTTCTTTTAACATTTACATAAAGTATTTACAAATTTATATCGCTTGTATTCGGTTGGCAAAAAATCGTGTCATGATTGTATTAAAAGTCTTCCAGTGATGTTATGAAATATTTACTTTTAATTTTCTATACGACTTAAGCGAATTTTTCTTAAATAAAATCTAACATTTTCGACATACTTTTAATTAAAAAAAAAATAAAAATGAATGGAGCTCACAAAAAGATAGCTGAGATTTGTACTGTGAATTATGTAAAATAAAGCGTAAAGTAACCTATGCTTACAAACGATCAACATTCTGCTGAATCAGCCAATCCTGATAATGATGGCTAAGGCAACGCCTTAAAAAAAATGTATATTCAAGTAATTGAAAAATTACTACACACAACATTCGAAAATTATTTTATATACGTTGGAGGATTTAAAATTCTGAATATTTTCTTTTTGCCTGAATCGAAAGAAATTTATCTAGTGGGATTAAGTAATATTTACGATATACTTTTTTGAATTATCATTGCTAATGACAAGAGAGATTGACGCATGATAGTCGTGCAACGTTGATGATGAGGTGATGGTAAAAATAGTTCGATCCAGCTTATTCTAAAACATTTCTTCCCGAAAAATGCATAGACTTCAAACGGACGGACTGACAAATGAATGGAAGTGCTTAAATCGACTCGAAGAATAGTTCAATCCAACTCGTTTTCAAACAGTTCGTTTCCTAAGCATGACCATATTTCGAATGGACGAACCGACAGATTAATGGAATGGTTTAAATCGACTCGAAGAGTCGTTCAATCCAACTCGTTCTCAAACATTTCGTCTTATAAGCTGAAGCGAAGAATTCATGAACATATTTCAGACGGACAGACAGACATACGAACAGGAATGATAGATTAGTCTATCACAAGTCCTTCTGGGGTTTGTAAGCGATTGGTTAACTCTTTAACTCTCACGAATGGTGTACGATATGAAATTAATTCTTCACAGTAATATCTTTGAAAAACGTTCTCAACTACATGAAACAGCTAAAGCCATAAAGAAAACTGAATTGTATAAAAAAGTCAAAAATCACTTTACCACTCTGCCTGTTTGTTGAACTAAATAGAAATTGCGTCTCTCAAATGCTTTTAAAAATCGTATTATCACATCAGTTGCTTACTTCAAATTGATGCAACTGCATTGAATCAATCCATGAAATATTGGAAAAATTGAAAAAATTTGAATGCAATTGTGGTTAAACCTAATAATGCAATGTCTTACATTGTTTGTATTAACTCGTAGCAAATTTTCAGAGATTAATTGGGTTGCATTTCCTACATGAAACACTAATCTACTATCATCTGATGACTATTTTGTAATTTACTTAAATCATTCAATGGTAAAATTTTCATTACTGAAAATAGCAAAACGTATTTCAATTTAATTTTTTTTTCAATTTTGTTTTTACTGATTAAAACGATCAAGAGTTCTATAAAGGTAGAGACTTGTAAAATTGCGAATAAGATGATGATTAGAAAAAAAGTATTTAATTTAAAACCGAAATTACTTTACTGTTAATCTGTCTTAATAGTACTCAAGATTATCAAGAAATTGATTTGCTAGTGCATTAGATAAAAAAAAAACAAATAAATTCAACAAAATCACCATTAAAATTAAAAACCTTAAATAACGACAACGGCTCACAAATGTTCGTAACCTATTAATTAGTGATGATAAATGTTTACTTAACAGTAAAAGATGAAATGAAATTTTTAAAGCATCTGTTGAAAAGTTTATAAAAAATTTTAAAGATTTAGTACAAGTGCTATTAATCACAACCACATATTCGCAAGATATATGATTTTTTTCATGACAACAATTTTGATTTTTGAGAATCAATTTGAAATTCAAGTCAATCTCGTATTCTTGGGGAAATATCAATTTAACGCCCGTGCAATTTTTTTATGTCGTTTCCTTTTCAAATTTATTCAATTCAATCATTTCACACTTTGGTAACGATTAAAGAAACTATAAAAATTCAACAAAGCTTAAAAACATTTGGCCTAAATATTATAAAAAATTGATTCTTCTCTTACGATAAAACTCACAGAGCCCACAATTACGTTTTTATGCTCTACACTACTTGTGCTATAGCGTATATTACGATTGTTAGGATGTAAGCAGCATCGAGAAGAGTTGAAGGCGAATCTAACCTTTTTTTTTTATATCGATCGTTTTAGAATCATTTTTTGAATCGATTTAAGTTTATCTATCTGTCTGTCCGTCCGTTTTTCTATCCATGTCATATTGTGTTTAATCTATAGATAGCAATTTTTGAGATATTTTCACGAAATTTGGTATAGAATCGTGTTTTAACTTAAGAACGAACACTATTGAAAGTGGATTCGATTTTTCGCCGTATAAAGTCCCATTCAAAAAGTCTTTATATCAAAAAAAAAGCTTACAGTTTTTTACATTTTTGGAAAAAAAAAAGAAAACGAGATCGATTGAAGCAAATGAGTTCATAATAGTAGTAAAAATTAACTGTACCAATTTGTGAACCACGTAGATCTATTGTTTAGACCCGACCACATATAAATGTTGCCATGAAAAGTAAGTCTTTATGTGGCAAGAAAGTCCAATTTTTAGTATTTTATGTGAAAAGAATTATTAATAATTCTTGATAATTTATCACGAAAGTAAATGAAGAATTGTGTTTAGGTAAAGCGGTGTAGAGTAGAGCATTGAATTGTCGACCTTTCTCAACTATAATCTTTCTTTGTATGTGTTTTCCTTTTTTTGGTTTTTTTTTCGTTTTAGTATTTGTTTCAAATTAATTTTTTTTTTTTTTTTGTATTTTTTAGTCTGCTTACCAAAGTCAAAAGCACGTTCCAAAATAATTGAATGACGCTTTTGTGGTGGTTGTTTGATTATCTGTTGACTAGATGTAGATGAAATCAATTGTTGTTGCTGCTGTTGTTGTTGCTGTTGTTGTTGTTGTTGCTGTTGTTGTTGTTGTTGTTGTTCTTGTTGAGGATGATGAGGAAGTTGATTTTTACCATTGGCCAAACAATTTGTTATATTACTCATGGCTGAGCTTCCGGCATTATCTTCGCCGTCTGGTCCCAAACGTGTACTGCTACTACTATAATCGTAATGATAACTTTTTTGCGGCTGAAATTGTTGATGTTGCAGCTTTTGATATTGCAATGCGGACAAAGTAGTGGGCTGTTGTTGAAATAGTTGCTGTTGACTGGAACTTTTCAAAAGTAATTGTTGTTGAAGTGCGTTCTGCTGTTTCTGCTGCTGATGCTGTGGTTGATGCAAACAACAGTATTTCATATGCTTGCAAAATAAATTATTACTGCTACCACCCAGTTTGACACTATTCAAAAGGCCGCCGCCAGCAACAGATACGCCTGTGGTACCTTCAACACCACAGACGGCCGCTTTACGTTCAGGCGTACCGAAGTTATTCAACAAAGTATTACTCGAGCTGAAGGTGTTGTTACGTGGCCTATTAAAACGAAAAGAATTTGATCGACCTACATGGTGAACACCACTGCCATGTATGCCTGCCTCTCCTGATCCTTTGTCGACTACATGACCGCAATTCAAATTATGCCTATTACGAGGATTGGATGAGCATCTTAAACTGCCACCGTAACGTCTTTGTTGAAATTGATTTGTATTCACACGTGGTATCACCTGCAAGAATAACAATGTTTTCAAGATTGTCAACGAACACTTACACGCTCATACACACACACACACACGCACACACACACAGACAGACACACACACACAGCCACACACGTACATACAGTCTCATGAAGTTTATTAACTTAATCAAAGAAACGGGCTACAAATAATTTATAGTTATACTTATACAGCCTTTCGTAAGTAGATAGTTCTTCCTTAAAATATAGCGAACAGTTCGCTAACAAACACATACATATATATATATACGTATATATACATGTGTAGTTGTCCTTAGATAGACATATAAGATCAGGACAAAGAAGTGCTTGCAGACTTTTTATATTGTATGTTTATATATTTATTAACAAGTTTATCGTTTCTTTGCTCAGACTCTTACTACTACTACGTACTATAAATAGAGAGCTCGTTGTGTCATCACACATTTAGGATTATATTCCTTACATTTTTACTATAATGTTCACAGTAGTGTCACTAAAAGAGATCACAAGTCTCAAATATATTCAGTTTATTTACTATATATATATTTATTGCAGTTTATAGAGTTTTATATTAACGTTTTTTCTCTTCAAATTTTCTCTTTAATATTTTTAAGACTTTTTAAGAATAATAAAGTCAAATATCATTTATTAGAACGAAGATTAATGATTTCTTTAATAATATCTTACTACTCTTCAAATTTTAAAAAAACAGTTCTCAGACATTACTCTGTGACATCTGGTAATTCAAAGAAAAAAATAAAGTTTATCATCTCTCCCTAGATATCAAATGTAACGTAATTTAACTGACAACAAATCTATTGCATGGGTATACGTAATTCACAATGAATTTAAATTCAAACTCTTGCACAAGAGTACAGTAATGCACTAAAGGAAATCCATTTTGTGTGTACATGCATACATAACGATGTATTCGATGTTAGGCAAAGGTAAATACACTTGCATATATATATATATATATATATATATGTATATATTCATCTGTCGTTATTTTTTAAAAGGAGAAAAACTAAAATAATTACATTAAAAAAAAAAAAAAAGATTTTTTTTTACACAAGATTACATGTTATTGTATACTTACGTAAAGCATAGAATTAAGTAAAATACTACTTTAAAGTAATAAATAGTTAAAGTCACAAACAAAGTTAAACTCCTTGCTTGCTTTAGATTAAATCGTATATTTTCTGATCCATTATTAATTGAATAAATATTTAAAAAATAAATAAATTCTATCATTTATCTGTCAAGTAAATATGGACATAATTGTAAATTTTTTTTTTTTTTAGAGATCTTAACTTCAACTCAACTTAATTTGATTAAATTTAAGTATTTACGCTAGAGCAGTAAACTAATAAGAAGAAAGTATAAAGGATTTAAACCTAAAGCTGTAGTAACACTTGTCCTCATTCATTCTTAGTAATTTACAAAAAAATATTAAATCTTCAATAACAACAAAACGTTTTGTCAAATATCAGACCTTTACCTATCAAAACGTTTCAATATTGTAGTAGTAGTAGAACTCCGTATATAACGTATTCATACAACACACCCTTGTATTACACGCTAAAAAGCGGTGAGGCCAGTATCTATTGCTCTACTGCTCTTTTCAAATGATTCCAAACTGCCGATATGTCTGATACTTCATGCCTCTGCTATTTTCTGATAGTTCAGTGACTGGGCCAATCAGATTGAGATGGATCTTTGGCATCAAAATTTCCGGAACGAAATCGACCTGTTAGCAAAACGCTACAGCTGTCTACGTAATGACTTCTACAACTATCTTGAAGGTCTCTGCAAAAGTGAACTATAAAAGCATCAATAAACTCATAAGCAAATTTTACAACCAAGACAACTGCTTCAATTAATTTTTCTAATTACGCAACGTAGCAACTGTTGGCTTGGATGAGCCTTCAACGGTGTAAGCTAACTATTCCATTCTAACCTGACCGATGTATTGTTTTTTTTTTTTAAAGTCTTGAGACCGCATGCCGATCTTGGTTTACCAGTTGTAATATTTCATCAACTTTTTTAGTGATTGGCCGACCAGTGTGAGATTTTGACATAAAAATTTTTAAAACGGAAACGAAGGGATAATTCGTAGATTTTTCGTTCAATCACAGCATTCTCCACGTACACTTCACAAATTTTTCACAAGTAATTGCAGTGTTTTTAACTTTTTTTGTGGCAGAAAAGCGTTACATAGCATATTTCTTCAGATATTTCACTCATTATCATATAATTATAACTTTTTTTACACGAGCAAAGGATTAGAGAAAACAATCTGCACAAAAAATGTAAGCTGAAATGACACCTTTTCGTTTGAGACAATCAGATAAGTGTTGCCAGATATATACACGCATCAACGTCGCCTAATGACATATCACCCAATATTTAACGAACATAAGAAATGTTTGTCGTATTATGATTGCTGAAGAAAATTAATTCAAATATAATAAATGACTTAATCGATTGATGCTATTAAGGGCGGCTCATGTATTTGTTTGATCTAAGTGAGATTCATATAAAACGAGTTCGTATCGTATATCTCCCATCGTGAACATATCCCCCGTGTTATAGGAAGGTCTACTGTACATGTTTCTGGAATCGTTGCGGTTTTCTATATTTTACAGAATTAAAAATTATATAATTAAAAATGAATAAAGTAAAAGCATTTAGGCCTCTACAGGAGTTAATATCACCTTGTCTTAAGTGAAAACGAAGTCGTAGAAAATAATTTTTTTTTTTTTAGATTGCTTAAGAACAAAACGGAGGCGTAGTACGCCTCGTAAAGCAATCATATCTTACTTTTGCTTGGTCCTTTTTACCTGTGACGTTGCATTTCTCATTTTTAGTGCTTAAAAGAAAAAAACAAAAGTTATCGGAAAATATGACCCAAACTCTAGTGAGCATCGCCTGATCTGTTTGAAAATTGATTTAAGAACAAAGAAAAAGTTAAGTGGTTTTGAATTTTTTTTTTTTTAAATTGCTCGAAAATTTTCTAAAGAATTCTTTTTTTAAGTCACTCAAAAAGCTTCTGGAAAATTCATAAAATTTCATTTAAAAAAAAGCTTTAACTTAATTTACTGGCGAATGTTACTTTGTATTTAAAATAAAAATTGAAACAACAGTCAACGGTATAGTAAACTCGAAAAACATAATCTTAAAAATTTATTACTTTTGAAAAACCCTTAATCTGAAATGCTTGCATCATACAATTGATTGAATAATTTGAAACAGTTTTTTATCATTAACAAATGTTTGTACTTTATACTTGGCAAGTTATTTAGTGCATTTAACCTATCTATAATATGGGTTTACTACTACGACCATCTTGGAAAATTCGCATATTTTGTCGATCTAAAATTTCTCTCCGAATATAATCATTTCTTCTTATAAAAATCTTAATCAAATATAACGATTGATTACCTTATCTTCCAATAAATTAGAAAATAATTCCATATGGTCTTCATCTTCATTCATCATAGTGAAGTAATTTTTAAATGTATCCGGAAATGAGGCCGGAAATTGTCCTTGTCTTGCATCTAATTTCGTATCCATCGCTGAAAAATTAAAAAAAAAAATAAAATTAAAAAAAAAAACATTAAAAAGCGAAAACCGATAGAATTTGCTACACTTCTTACTCAGGTTAAGTCTTTCAAAATCAATGCAAAATACTTGATGTCTCTGTAATTTTAATTTTATCTTTTATAATTTCTAGATATTTGAATTAAAACCTTAATTTTCTCAATTATCAAAAAAAAAAAAAATTAGGTCTTTTAGCCATACAAAAAAAAACATAAGTTCATGGCGCCAAAAAGTATAAAAAAATTTTGGTTTTTTTATATCACCTAATAAAAGTGATTCAAAAAAGTACAAAAGCATTTTGACCAAAAAAAAAAAAAAGAACAAAAAGTTTCTTTGATGTTAAGCAAAAAACCGAAAGTTCAATAGCATCAAACTATCTCTCAAAAAAGAAAACGTATAGAAAATTCTCTCTTAGACTTTTTTTTTATTTTTAAGACGATTGATAGAGCGTACCGCTCTACTTTACATATCATTTCTCTGGAGAGTTTATTTCTAAAATATGTATAAAACAACGTGTACGAGGACGTGCTATGTAGTATAGCTTATAACTCATAATCATAGTTAACTTATTTTAACCTATTTTTATAATAAATCCCATGTTTTATAAAAACACAAAATATTATAATTATGCACACAGCACTCAATAAACTCTTTTTGACTATGAAAAAAAAAAAACCGAAGGTATGTACAACATATGAAAATAAACCCAAATGGTTTCCTCACCGAAAACTTCCTCTAATTGCGGCCTTTCTAACGCTCTTACTTACACTCTCTTTAATATAGAAGAGGAGGTATACACACGTTTAACACGCAAAAGCCATCAATATTTCATACTACTATGGAAGCATTGTTACAAAGACTATACCAACAACCATTGTACAATACTCCAGCATAACTAACTAACACACATGGCAAAATATTTTTTGCACAGTCACCTCATAGCTATCAACAATAACAACAACGTGAATTAACAAAATAACAACTACTGAGCGCCGTCAGGTATATATTATGACACACACACACACACACACACACACATGAAATATATATCGCGTTATTCACGCTTATCATACATACGTAGTTGCATAAACATACATACATCCATACATACATCCATACATACATACATACATACATACATACATTCATACATACATACATACATTCGTACATTCATACATACATAAATTCATACATTCATACATACATAAATTCATACATACATACATACATAGCATAGATAGAGTAAAGTTAAAGCAATCATGGTGCCGTGAGCACGCAGCGTTGGAGGCAACATTTAGAAAATCGTGTCACGCACGTAGAAAATTATTATGATTCGAGAAACCCCGATGTACGTTCTTGTACATAACACGTACATAGCTGACATATCATCATTTGTTGTTGATTCCCTATTTGGTGTATCAAGTGTAAAAAAAAGTCTCGAAAGTCTCACAAGTTAATTTGAAATTCTTAGAAAAAAATACTTCAGTTTTCAATCGCACTTAATAGTTTAGCTACTATAACTAGACTGGACATGTAGATGAAACGAGCATTGAGAGCAAAATTTAATATCATCGCTCCAAATATACAAAAAAAAAAAAAAACTTATTTCTCAGTATAGTAACTAATGGGACAAAGCTTGCAATTATATGAAAAGTGTAGAATATAGTAAATCTGTGAAAGGAAACTACTAAAGAAAAAAACAGTATAGCCGAGTAAGGCCTAAGTAAGACTATTAAATGCTTGATTCTTAATTTTCATTTTCTTGACAAAATACCAAAAATAAAAAGTAAATAGTACAGTTTTTATGGGACCCCTTGTACGCAACGGATCCAAAACATGGACAATTGCGGTCTAAATTTAGTAAAAGTAATTTGCTTGGCAAAAATCGTACTATACTTCTTCCCCTATTTTTACACCATAAGGTATTAAAAAGTAATTTTTGTTTGCCATATAAAGGTGTAGTTTTCATTAGAATCCCCTACAAACATATAACAACTTCTTCCAAAAGAGTGTGGTCGTAAAAATGTTGCGATACAATTTATTTGCAGTAATGTTAGTCCTTGTGTCAGTGTAGGAATTCAAAAATTTACGTGAATAGATATCACATAGAAAAACAAGTGTAAATTTATTCATAAAATGATTCTGAATCATTTGATATAGTAAAAGATAGGTGTTACATACATTTACATTAATTTAATTTATCCTATAACAAAAGTGGTGTAAGATATATTTACTCATGACTACAAAATATATTTAATGCACCTAAACCGCAAGATTGGCTTTTACTAAATTTTTAAAATTCTTTACTAAGATTCTGTACCGCATCTGTAATAACCACGAAATACATCATCACGGGTTGTGTTGAAGGCCATAAGGTAATATCAGGTTCATAAAAATTGCATGAGTAGATTCGTAACAAGCAGGAATTATCATCAAGAGCCACATAAGGTACACATTATAGTCCCATCATGGTATTCCCAAACATATGTCTCTTTAGTTTATATAGTCGAAAAATCCACAAAATGTCTCGTATATAGAACACGCTATTATCATCTAAATCATCTTTTCAAACTCATTCGTCCTAAGAATTTTTTCAATATCAAAAATGGAAAAGATAATTTAAAAAATTATATTCGGTTGTGTCGAATTTTTTATATTCACCACCTTTATCTCGAAAAAAGGTGGGAAAAGCTAAATTTTAATAAGTAGCCGCGGCAATTTTTTTCTATTTTTTGACGTACCTTGCACCACAGGCAGCTATGAAATACCGCGGGAAACGGCCAAAGAAAAACAGCCAGAAAACTGATGTGCTTCCAGCTTACACGCTTACGGGCGTGGTCTGTGATCGATTTGGCCCATTTTCAATAGCAATGTATATGAAAGAACTTCCAATGTTTCTGCTAAATTTGCAGTCAATATATGTATATAGCATATATAGATAGCAGACGTGTTCTTAGTCTACGTTGTGCTGTGGACGTGCCCTTTGACCGATTTAGCCCATCTTCGCCACAAACCTGGGTGCAAGGACTTCCAATGCTTCTGCCAAATTTGAGGCCGATGTCTTCATATTTGCGGCCAAGAGAATGTTGACCACAGACATTAGACAGATGGACAGATGGACAGATGGACAGATGTACTGGTGGATAAACAGCCATGGTTAAGTCGATTATGAATTAAATGCTAATCAAGAACATATATATACGTTGTGGGGTCTCCGACGTTTTCTTCTGAAGGCTACAAACAAAATGACAAATGACTCACCTTCGGTGGTGGGTATAAAAAACGTGCAATAAAATGAAAACGGATGTTAAAGTTATTCATACGAATTTGAATTACCTTTACTTACGCTATTACGAGAAAAATCGTACCTAAAATAGATCCATAATACCCCTAAAAGTTCCAATACAAACGCTTTTGCTCCTAGAAGTCACTGTGCGAACGATATAAGATATTATAGA
Source organism: Glossina brevipalpis (assembly GCA_000671755.1). NCBI lineage: Eukaryota > Metazoa > Arthropoda > Insecta > Diptera > Glossinidae > Glossina > Glossina brevipalpis. Next base: position 967,772 of record KK351079.1, on the reverse strand, counting down.
TATTCCACTTAAGTTTATTTTAACCTCAGTGTTTTTCTTATAACTTTGTGTGTATTTAAAAATACTTAAGCCTCGGAGATATTTTTTTTAATGTCAGTTGGTTTGTTTTTTGTTTCAAGCAATATAAGGTTTTCGTTGGTTTATCTTTTAAATCATTTTATATATTTATCAAGGTAGGTTTGTGTGTGTGTGTGTGTGTTTTTATGTAAGTATGTATGTATGTATGCATATAGAAATATTTTCTTTATATTTTTAAAGGATTTTACTAAGAAAGAAGACAGAAAGAAGTAAATAAAGAAAAATTAGAAAAAACTCTTTTAAATATTTATAAGAATAGAAATATTCCTGAATTGTAAAATATAAAAAATTGCCATTTTTTTTTTAGATCATAAAATCGAATAGCCGTGAGATTGTTATCACATGCTACAGCCTTAAGCAAAACTTTTCAATTGAAATAAGTTAAAAATTTATGGCCGGGCAAAAAGGACTTGCTAAAAACCCTAAACCGGTTCGCTTAAATAACACTCCACCTGTCTTGCAATTCAGATCAGATTAATTTTCATGAATAGCCCTATATGAGATGGGGTTAAAAACGTAAAATTATCTCATCCAAAGTTCGCTTTTCGGAATAAAGTTTCATTACATTATTTCGTTTACTAAAGTACTTTTGTTTCATCCGATTTTTATCGAGAAATATTGAAAATCGTAAGAAACATACAACAGGTGGGCTGAAAAGTTCTTAGGCTAAGCGGTAATACAATTTTTTGATACCATTTTTATAATACGATTTGTCTTCAGCCTCAAAATATGCTTCAGTTCCACTCGGCTGACTGTCTAACACGTTAGGGCTAACTAAAAATCATATGGATTTAATGCTAGTAGCACCATCTATGTGTCAGTCTACGAACATTTCAGCCCACTTGTTATGTAGTTTCTTTTATGTGAGGAAATTTGCGTTTTTTATATATATATATATATATATATAAACTTTATATGGAAAGAGCTCGTACAAATGGTCTGATTCACTTTATTTGTAACAGAGTTTGTTGTTTGAGCGAAACCATATCAGTTTATCAAGGCTACGCCAAGGGCTACTAATATAAAAAGACATAAGCCAGGCAAACAGACAGACAGACAGACAGACAAACCGATATGTTTAACTTGATACAATAAAAGATGGATCTTTATCAAACTTTCCTGATTGTTGCATATGTTCACATTTACTACAAATAGTGTAGAGTAATAAAAAAATTTTAATTCTTTCAGAAAACAAGTGAATAACGTTTTCAATAGATATTTCAGTAAAAAAAATCAATCGATAAGCAATATAAAATGTTTTCATTTAATGAAATTTAAGAAAAAAAATGTTCACATAAAACAAAATTAGGTAAACTTAGAATATATACGAAATATCCGGACAGATCATCGTTACTTACATATTCTCCATTACGTGATATACGCTGGTAATAGTACGCTATAGATAAAGTTGTGGGTGTGCCCCTTGAATAGATGAAAGAAATGAATAAAATCTCGAAGTTTATAATTAATCTTAGTCTTATCATATGTGAAAATTATTTACAAAATAGAAAACTTGCAAAGGACACTTCTTGTTTTAGAAGTAAACTTACAAAGGGGACTTGTTGTCTTTTTGGCTTTTACTCAAGTTAAGATAAAATTTGGTTCGATTTCTATTTAAGTTTTTTGCAAAGAAAAATTTATAATTAAGTTACACTTGACATTCATTGTTAAGAATAGACTTAAAGACTTCTTTTGTGATTTCATTACGACCAGCATTTTGAAATTGAAATTTGTTCCTTATGCTTATTTTTTCTTTTCTTCTTGGAATCCTCAAAACATTCCATGGTAACGATAACTACATCACTGCGCTGCGTTTACTTTACTGTGTCATAATCACACAACAATAGTAAACACAGACGTACACCTACATCCTACATATTTATATAAAATTCCATTTAAATACTTTTATAGAAGATACATGTGAGGGTTCATTTAATTTGGTCATAAATTATTGCAATATTTCTAGTGTAGGAGAATTTTTCTCTGAACGGAAATTCAAATAAAAGCAGAATAAAATAAAAAAAAAAAAGTTAATTTTTATGTTACTGTTGAAGAATGCAAGAAAATACGCAGAAAGTGTATCACAGCTTGTAATTTGCGTCGTGTATTTGTTATACATTATTGGGTTGTTCGGAAAGTAATCTCTTTTTTGTTCAATAGAGAACTTAATTGCATTTTTTTACTGCCAACTTTACACTTACGTTGTAATACTATCAGTTGCTATAACAAGGATTGTTTGGGTAAAACTTTCTTTGATTTTGCACAATAGTTTTTGTTTGCTGCTCTACCTACCACCATATATGGAAAATGGAAAGCAGCAATTTCAGCATATGTTACTCTTTTATTATCGAGAAGATAAAAATTTTCTATTGAGAGAAGAACAATTTTTTGGATGTGCAAAAGGCAAAAATATGTTTATAAGAAATTCAATGCTACAATTGGTTTACAAAATTTCGTTGAGGCAATATTGATGGTGAAAAGGGCAGACCGATTAAATGTGATGAGAACAAGATAAATCATTAATAACTAATCATGAGATCGCTAGGAGATTAAATTTATCGAATTCATTCAATTCAGTGAAAGGCTTTTGGTCTTTTATTTTGTTAAACAAGCAAAAAAAAAGGTACGAAATTACTTTTCGAACAACCCATTAAAATCGAAAAAATATTTAATAGATATTCTCAGAGTATCTAATGAATATTGTTGTTATTGTTATTGAAAATGCCACTTAAAATCGAAAGAGGTGAGAATTTATGAATGAGTTTGAGTTGGAATCTTTCCAAGAAAATAAATCCAAAGCATAATAAGAAATTAAATTAAAAATACTGAGAGCTTTAAAATTTAAAGTACTTAGAGAAAGCCTAAAGGCATGTCTTACAAAATTGTGAAAATATTTTAATCTATTAATTTAAATTACATCAAACCGCAGAGCATTACATGATGATTAACTGTATACTTTATTACCTACAAAAACATAATTAAAATTCTTTTAAATATACCTCCCTAAACACATTAAAACCCCGATGCTAACCGCAACATACCATATCTAAAATCAAATAATGAATAATTAAATCAATTTATTTGAAATCTAAGAATGTCTGTGTTTGTTATAGTGTGCATGTATGCTACAGTTTTCAATGTTCTCACAAATATTAAAACATTAATATATCAATCAGATAAGACGTTTTAATCATTCATTTATCGTAATGATTTTAGTGACCATCAACTGGAAATAAATGCTTTGAAGGCACCCGCAAAAGGACATGAATATTGCTTATATTTCGTTTATGTTATTGCGTTAGAAGGTAATCAAAAAGCTAATAATTTACTTAAATCAAGAACAATTTCAACGTATAAACTTTACGTTTTCAAGGAGATAATCAAATCATCAAATTGTTTACTTTGTTTCATTTCTCAAATGGTTGCGTATTGTAAATATCATAAATTCAATAAAAATGGATTTTTTTTCAAAAATTTTGCTCCCAAAATGACTTACTTTTTATCTATAATCGGCAATCAGAAGCTTTTAAATCCCATTTTGTGTGTTTTGTGTTATTTAATACTTTTATTTATGTGATAATAATAAAGAACAAAAATATTATTATCATAATTGTGGTAAACTACTTGTGGTATAAGACAATCAATTCATAAACAAGTAAAAACAATATAGATGGCCAAGCCTGATCATTAAGCACCCTACACTACTTTACCTAATGCAAAACTTTATTTACTTTCGTGGAAAACCACGAATAATTATAAATATATTTTGGTGTTGTTCAAAAAATGGATCTACATGATCCAAGTTGGGTGGAGGTAACTTTTATGTCAAATTACTACTTTGGGCTCATTTTCCTCATCAAACATTAAAGATTAGAACATTTTGTCATTTTAAAGGCTTACTTTCCATGAGAACACTTGTATGGAGCGAGATCCAAAAAATAGATCTAGTTGAACCAAATTTACCGCACTTAATCTTATGTCGTATTACTATTAGGAACGCATTTTGAAAATTGGACCTTTTTATCATTTAAAGGCTTACTTTCCATGAGAACACTTGTATGAAACGAGATCCAAAAAATAAATCTACGTGACCCAAATCTGGTTCAGTTGATTTTTATATCAAGGGACTCATTTTCATTATAAAATATTGAAAATTGGAGCTTTTTATCATTTAAAGGCTTACTTTTCATAAAAGAGGTTATATCGAAGATGGTTCAAAAACTGATCTCTTCCGATACACATTTTTCAGATTTATTTTATGCACTAAAATAATATTATCATTTGTACCGAATTTTATTATATAAAAGCTTTTTTCAAATGGAATATTATATGGAGCTTGGTCGTAAAAATAGTCCGATCAAATGCATTTTCAATAGCCTTTGGCCAAGAGACGTTAATATACAAAATTTTGTCAAAATATTTCAAGTTATATATAGTTTGAAAACAATAACACATGGGCAGAGTTCAGAAACACAAACTGACAGATAGGGTTAAATCGATTTAAAAAATAACTTTGAATCGATCAGCATAATAAAATGTAGGTCTAACTTAAACCGCCCTGGGCATTGGATAAACTTATAACACAGTGGCGTATGACACAACAAGTACGAGAATGAAAAAGCTTGCAAATATTCTAAATAAGAGAATATGAGAGAGGAACCATCGAATTATAAGGTGTTCCAATCTGACCAAACGATTTATTCCACTTTTTAGTATCAATAGCTAAAGCGATAAAAACACAAAATTAAGATAAAATATTCAGAATTGTGATCATAGAAAAATGCTTCATCTTCAATCACGACAATGCCAGACTATACACATTTTTAATTAGTTAGCAAAAATTGAGAAAACTTGACTAGGCACTTTTGATGCATTTAACATATAGCACGGACTTTGCTGAGTTATTCCTCTCTTTGCAAAATTCTCCTTATGATTTAAGACTAACTCCAAAGGATTCAAAAAAACTCATTGGTTTCGCTTATTTTTGTCTAAAACCCAAAGAAGACCTAGGGTAGTAGCATAATGATTTTTCCCCCGCCGCGAACTTTTTCCTTGACTTATGATGTACGCATATTTGCATAGTTTGTGTTTTATCATTATTTTGTTCAACCGATACGTGAAAGAATAATTTTATTTTAAAGAAAAACTCTTTAGTTACTCATCGTCTGTCCTATCTCCGACATTTCTAAGGCATTTCCTCTTTTTTCAGTATTTGGTACACTATAAGAAGGTATCTTTTAGTAAAAAAAAAGTTGTACTTTTTCAGTTACTTCATCATCCTTTCTTTGGTTTCCTTCTTTCATTTGGCTAATAACAACAAAACCGACGAATTCAAAGGGCATGTTTTTGCAAGTAACTTAATGCAAATATTCTTTTCTATGCTCGAGCTAAAAAGAACGATTGCATATTATAATCCAGAAGAGATATTTTTCCATATACAAGGGTCTTGTTTTCATTTTCTACTGAGCGTCTTTTGCGATTTTAATTGTAATTTTTTTTTCCTTTTTCCTACACAATTAAAAATGATGCGGTTACATCATTATTGGAACCATAGTTAAACGTGATATCATATTATAATTCGATGCTCGCAATAGCAGGTGATAATGTTGTGACGGATGACCTTGAACTTCATTTGATTGCAAAAGCGTAATAGCTAGCGGGAAAGAAACGAGAAATAATAACAAAAGGCAACAGATGCCAGTTTAACATGCATTTGTTTAATGCGTCGTTATTGTAGATTGAGGACTGACTTAGATATCAAGAATGGCGTCGATCCAATAAAAATTTAATTTAGCGTCAGTAAGTATTTCCTTTTATTATCTCGCGCATATTTTGCATGCTAAATAAATGTTAGTCGCGAGTAACGTATACTGTGGCTACTAAGAATAAAATTCCATTATAAAACATAGAACATAAATAGAAATTTTTACAGAATATGCTCAAAGTACAATTAAATTCTTTCTTTTTCCTTTATATATATAAAAAAAGAAAAAAAACTTTTATCACATTATGCATAACTTTTGTTTTCTCTATTCCTTTTTATTTCATTTTAATTAAACTCTACTTGTATGTAATTCTTTTGGTTTTGTTAATCTAAAGAAAATATATTCTATTGTACTTAACATCCACACTAATTATAATGTGCAACAACCTTTTATAAGCGCATAGCGATAACAAAAAAAAGAACATATGTATAGGTTTACATTTACATACATGCATACATACACACACTCTTATGGTACATAAAAATAAAGCAAACAAAGCTAAAAATAGTTCATACACACACACACACACACACACACAACAATAAGAAGAACATAGAAAGCAACATTTTATGTCAATACTAAAATCGACCTAAGGCAAAAAGTTCAACCATTTTATGCTTTGTATAGTAAACAAACAAACAAACAAACAAACAAGCAAAACAAAGAAAAAGAAAAAGAAGAAGAAGACGAAACAAAAAGAAAAGAAAATATGAGGGTCAAGTACTAGGAGGCAGAACAGAAACTATATGTGTGAGCTTATGATTTTATGCTTCTTATTGTTTTTGTATTATGTTTTTATGTGTATAGATATATTTTTTCTTTCTTAATTGGAAATGAAGGCAACATGATATTCCAGTATTTTAAGCGTAAAGTTTTCAATAGCAAAGTAAGTTCTTTCTAAATAATGTGTATGTTATACATTTTAATCCAAACGCACATTATTGCCGATTATTATTATTTATAAAAAACTCTTAATCTTGAAGAAGATAATTAAGCATTAGCAACATAGGCCATCGGCTCTATTAGATATTAAGCCTACAAGTTTAAAATAAAATAATGTATTATTTTGATATTAAGTTCTGTAGGTGATTTTAGGTTATCCATAGGATTAGTTGGTCCAAATGCAATTCTTCTAATAAAGGAAATGTTTACGCAATCGTGTTTTATTGTAAGAATTTGTCCACAATTGCAGATTGAAGAAGAAAATTTTTTGAAGTACCCATTTATATGGTTGCAATTGTATGGAGAAAGAGAATTCTAGGAAATATTCTAATCTATACTTTGTCAGTATTAGTCGGATATATTCGAGGAACAAGATTTGAGTTAACAGAAGAAGAAAGAAGCTGATGGTGTGTATTAATGCTATTTTGCTGCCGATAAAATTATTTGTTTTCCATTAAATTTTCCAAAATAATATCAAAAAAAAAAAAAAAAATTAATTATATAAAGAAAATATTCATCCTAAAATACTATGGATTTTTCTTTGAAAATTTTCAGAACTACAGATGAAAATAAAATGAGAGAAACGATATTTTGAAAAAGAAAAAATAAAACCTAAATAATTAACAATTTTTGTATATCAACCGTTCAAAGCTGATCAACACTGATCAATACTAATTATTGTTTAAAAATCATATGACTATAGCGATCGGAATAATACTCTGCAAGCTGTGCAATGAATAAATTTGTCTCTTCTTCGATACTTTCACTAATAACGTCAATATTTGCGATAGAGCTTGCGTTTCGTTGCTGTGTAAACCTTAACAAATCTGTTACAAATTCAATTTCATCAAACTTGTTCACAGTTTTCTCTACGATTATGTCGATTTTGATACGCTTGTAATACACGACATATATCCAGTGCAGAATTAGCATATTTTTATTAGGTTTTTACTAATTGAACACATTTAGTAATTAATAATCACAGACCATATTATAAAATAGCAAATATTATGTTAAACACATAATGTTCTACACAATAATTTCGTTTTACATTTGTTATAAAAACAAGGCTAACAAATCCGGACCACGAAATGAATGAACTTATATATCTAGTTTTTTGAAATAAAATTTCTACAAAAAATAATTAGAAACATTGATGTTTATCTCACTAAATAAAGTCGGCAAGTAAATAATATCATTTATTAATTTAACATTTATCTAGTGAAGACAGGGCTAAACATTTAAATTTATTTTCGTAAAATGATAAAGAGAGTACAACAGATCTCAACCCAAATTGCTAAAAGCGGAAATCAAGAATTAGATCAATGGGATGAATAGTATCGAATCAACATAGACACTGCAGGAAAAAAGCCGCATAAGAGAGCATAGATCTTACCAAGTTCCTACATAGCCTAATGTATTAAGCCGCCTTCTTCAGGCTGCCTCCGGCAGTAGTGTAGTCTTCTATTAATGATTAGGAAACATATGGTAGGTGGGTAATCTTCGAAATACTGAGCCTAAAAATAATAATTACATTGATTTGTTTTGAAATATCTTTGCATGCGATTTTGATAGATTGAAGGAATAAAATTAATTTTATTTCTAAAAAAGTTGAATATTTTTTAATTTTCAATTTATATAACATAATATATATATATATATATATATAAAGTTAACAAAAAGTCAATATGTTTATTGTGATTGATTGTAGTTGTGTTTTACATGGTTTTAGAACTTCTCATATGATATATGATTGTAATAAACGTTATACTAATAAATAAAGAGAAGAATAACAATCATTTATCATAGTCGACGATAAACAACAACTAGAACAAGAGTAAATTAATCTTTGTTTCTCTTCCCCTTCTCCTTTACATTTACATGTGTTGATAACATAAAAACTCGTTACGTATATACATCTTAAAAAACATATGCTGCTCATAGATATATTATATATAGTTAGTAAAAGAATGCAGAATGGGTCAATATGTTATATTCATTTTACAAAACGAAATTTGTTTATATACAGTAGCATTATTATACAAAATTTAAAATTATTTTATTCCACATATGTTCCTATTATCCTATGGCTCTTTTGTTTAAACTTTTCTTGTTTCAATAAATATTATAAATAAATCGATAAATTAAATACTGTTTGTTTTTTTTATTTCATTTACTAAACAATTTAATTCGAAATCTCACTTAATTTTAGATTTTAAAAACGGTTTTAGAAGAATTGACCTAAAAAAAAAAAAAATGTATGAAATTTATATTCATATCTGCCCTACTTTTTCATACCGATTACCTTCATCTTAAAAAAAAAAACCAACAACAAAAATGAAAAAGTTGGAATTCCAACACTCAATAAAATTGGATGGGTAGTGGCCAACTTTTACCATTTTTTTTATAGATGCTGTAAAAGCACCCCTAAAATGAATGCGGATTTTATTACCGTTGTATTTGTATAATAGTTGTTGCGTAACAACATAAAAAATTAATTTCCTGCAAGAAATTCCAATGTTTTCGCCAAATGTTAATTTTACAATTTAATTTTATTATACTTCTCTCATCCAATATGTTATTGACGCATTCTTTCCCGTCATAATCGAAATTCATACAATGGATCGTAGAGTTGTGAAACCTTAAATAAAACTTATACTTTTTATTTCTTATAAGATTTTTGTTTGTCTTACGTACAATCATTTTTCAGTTTACTTAAATGATTCATGTATTTGTTGTTGTTATCAATCGTGTTAACAAATCGGAAAGCAAATTATTATATTTCTAGAACCTATTTATTTTTTTTATTCTTAGAGAAATGGAAGAAAATTTTCGTATTTTCAAACAAAAAATTGTTTCATATTTTCTTCTCTTTCCATTACGGATTTTGCTTTAAAAAGAATTTTGACCGTCCAAGGTATACTATATGTAACAGATGATTGAATAATTTCGTTAGTAATGAGATATCACATCATCAACAGATTTATCATCATTACTAAAATACTTTTTTGTCCAATCGTTATTTACGTCTCTTCGTGCAATATTCTCCTCCTTCATTACTTCAACTTTCGCTACGAGTTTCTTCACTAGGCACGCGTTCCATTACTGCTCGTATCAATGGTAATGATAACAATGATAGTAAGCATAATAATGATCTTTTAGTATAATGAATATGATAAACCTAATATCGATTTCGTGATCGTACGGAAAATTTATTTAAAAAAACCTAAATAATTTACAAACATTCCTAACATTTGCGATCTGAGCTTATATTCTTCCACCATTGAATGGTTTTTTAAATTAGAGAAAAATCTCGAAAAGAAAAAACGAGAGTTAATGAACGAAAGATTCTTATAACCCATGGAAACTCCTATGATATCAATCAAATAAGATATTACTCTAACCCCATGATTGATATAAAGGTTTTTATTGTTAGACACACACAGACCACTTATTACCTCTGCTACTAATTCTAGTATTTTTAGTTAAAAGTAAAAACAAATCTTTGTTTATAAAAAAGTTTATTACTTTTAAAAGCTTTTAGTGTTACGTGTGTTTATGATTGATTTCATATTTCAATTTTCAATTTTTCTATTCCTTTTTATGGTAGAGTTGGTTGTTCAGTAACACGCATAATAGATTTAACAAGGAATCCATACACAGATCTGAGTCTATATAAAATTCAATATAAAAAAACTTAAAAATTCCACTGCTAACGAAGCAAACAATGGACTGTAAAAAAAAAATCTTATGTTAATCAAGTTTTTATACATAAAATATAAAAAGTGTTTATAAGTATTGCGAATAGAATAAAGTATTTAGTAAACTTGTATGTCTTCGTCGTTGGTGTTGCTCCCAATGCACCGACAAAATACATGTTTCCTGTAATTTTAGTTCATTTGTACGTCATTTATTTATACTGGTGCTTACACAGTTCTGCTACACTTATTATTATAAGTAAAATAGCGCTCAAGTATTAGTAAAGTTTTCTATCGAAATTGACTTAATGATATGATCGACATTTCTGCTTGATTTGCGATTGGAAGAAGCCTTCTTAAGTCACATTCCCTCACAGCATAAGAGAATATTACAATTTTTTACTTTTACGAATCAAGGGATTTGAAAGGTCCGGTGTACATAGAATTCCGATAAACATATATATTAACAATAGTACCGAACCCCCTTTTTTGCGTAGTCTCACTTGGCAGCGTGGCTGTGATTGGAATCGCACAATAGATAGGTAGTACGACTAACTGTCCCGTAATTGAAGGGATCGTCCGAATCAGTTGTTCGCTAGGAATAGTTAAGGTTCTAAGGCGATTGGCAACGGGTTACCGAAGATTGTTAAAGTAAGCATGTGGGGGAAAGTGGGGATGTGTCTTTTCTATGCCCTTTAGAGCAAACTACCACTACTTTAACCACTGTAACAATGTAGTAAATTTTTATGATTCATTGAAGCAGTATCGAATGTAGGAGCATGGCTGGTAATAGGGTTTTACCAACGACAAGATAATACTATTAAGCAGGGATGCCTGTGGTGCGCTCAGATAGACGATTATATCAGAATCATCAGCAAAAACTGCACTTTTGTACTACATTTTTTTAACACGTCGACGTGTATTATTAAGCGATTCATTTTATAGAATGGCAAACATTGGGCTAAATACATGATGTCTTGGGTGACGGTTCTGTTTTACATATGTTACTGAAACAAGGTTATCAAATCCGGACCATAATATGGATGACCCTGTATAATGTGTGATATGAACTAAAATATTTCACATTTTCAGAAGGTAAAGTTTATCCATTCATTTCATACAATCAATTCATACTCATGTACATTAGGATTTAAAATTAATTAACTGTACATATCAATGAATATGAATTCTTTTATGGGTTTTAATTTAATTAATTAATTTAATTTTTAGTCAATAAATTATTTTACTGCATGTTGTTACAAACACTATTTCTATATTTAAATTCTACCTTAAAGTCAACAATTGTATGTAATATGAATGCATATAAAATAAAATTTCAATTGCAAAAAGTAAGAAAAGTATTTCTTTTTCTGTGGTCGAACGTTTAATACCCATCACAATTCTCTCAAAAATTTACCAAAAAAAAGAAACTAAGCTATGACTGATTTTTTCCATTTTTGATGCAGATACTGTAGAGCAGACCATGTAATACATGTGTAGAAATATTCATCGTATCGTCTATTATAGTTTATGAGTAATGAGCGAAGAACTCCGAAAAGAGAAGTGTGCTCAGTTTATATTGTATTGTAGGCGTATCCTTTGGTCGATTTGGACTATTTTCTGTACCAATGTGTGTGCAAAAACTACCCAATCTTTTTTTATCAAAATTTAAGCCAGACAAACGAACAGATGGACAAGCTTAAATCGACTCCGAATTTGATACTGATCGTGAATATATATAGTTTGTAGAGTTTTTGAAGCTTCCTTCTGAGTGTTGCAAACATTTTAACAAAATGAACAGACACCCAGCTTCCGGTGGTGGATATAGAAATATTAAATTAATATGCAGTTATCAAAAAACAAAAAGCTGCACCTGACGTAACCGTAAAAAGTTGTTAGTTTAGCAAAATTTGCTCTTTATGCCTTTTAACGTAAACTGTTTGT
>KK351079.1:932082-955205 GCA_000671755.1 Glossina brevipalpis | reverse complement strand
TAGGAAAAAATGTATTGAAATTTGTTTTTTTTTTGGCTTTTTCACAAAGTGAAACGTCAAAATAACGTAAAATAAAAGTCACGATGTGAAAATTTCAAAAAATGCAAATGAAATATAGAATAGAACGCTTTTATGAAAAGACCCCTGAAGGTGTTGAATAGAAAATAAAACAAAACTCTTCCTTCCTAATTGACTTTGAATTGCTTAAGATATTTTAAAACCAAAACATATTTTCAAGAGACATTAGAAAAGAAATGGAGATGCATTGCAAGAGGGAAGAGAAAGAATGAGCAATAAAAAAGAATGATATTAAGAATAAATTATTTTTGATTTTAAATGTAATTTAAAAAGAAAATTAATTTATTTATCAATCCCTTTAGAAAATATCATCTATTTTTATACACAGATGTAAACAGATGTAAACGGATGGACAAGCCTAAATTGGCTACGAATTTCCCACTGATACTTTAAAGACTCATCGAAACTCTTTCCTTGGTATTTTAAATGAAGTCATACTTGAAGGAATTAAACTCAGTTAAGCATCAAATTTAATTTATTAATTAAACTATGGCGTATTTTTTCAGTGAATTGACCTGATTAGAGAATAGAATCGCTATTGTTAAACAAGCAAATCAAAATATCATTAAGTTGAAGGGATTTTATAATAAAAATGCGACTCTTAAATGTGAAAAGAATGAATTAATCTTTTAGAAATTAATGTAAAACATTTTTCATCATTTATTAACAACATAATTTTATACAGAATTTATTCAGTTTAAATAAAAAATGTGAAGATATCAGATAACCGACGTTAAGTGGTCTGTAAATATTCTTTCCTCTTAATTACTATAGTTTTCATCGATGACTGTGCCTATATTGGAGATGTTCTAATACGAACTTATTTTCGATTTTTAAGGGATAATACCATCCCTTGTGATTTTTATTGTCTAAATTATCCCTTAAACATTCAAAATTGTTGTGGAGTGGGCGAAATTTTAGATGATCCAAAAAAACCGATTTTTCAGGCGTAGTCAGACAAATTACGAAGAGAAAACCAAAACAAAAAAAACAAAATGCTCTTACACCCATAGAAGAGTTCAAAGCCATTAAAACCAATGTGTGATGTAGAGGTAGAATAAAGTAAAGTTCAAGCTTCAATCTGAAGGAGATGCGTTTTTCTCAATATTTAAGTTTTTTTAATTTCATCGTACAACTCTCTCTCTCTCTCTCTCTCCCTCTCTCTCTCTCTCTCTCTCCCTCTCTGTCTCTCTCTCTGCTCTTTCAACTTTTTCAACAATTGATTGATTGCTTTGAAAATAAAATTCTGTACTAAACATGATTAGATTTGTTTTTTCAAACAAATTTTACGCATTCCATTGCTGGTTTTCTAGCAATTGAAAAAAGAAAAAAGTGAAGTCAATATTTTTTCAAAATTAATTTTTCAAAAAAAAACAAAAAAATTCCTAATAAATTTTGAAATTTTTCGAAAGAAAATACTAACAAAAGATTAAATGAAGTAAAAATAAAATACACTTTGGATACGTCATTTATTTCTAGCATCCCCTACGGACCGTTTCGATATATATCGATTTGTATTCGGTATTTTATGCCTGAAAGGCAACGCAACAGTAATTGTATCAAAAAATGCAAAAACATCTTACAGAAGACATTACTCACCCACATAAAGAACTTTTATTCATTAGGAACATTTTAGTGCTAGAAATTTAGATAACATACGATGAGTGCAACATAATAAAAATCATTTCGCTAACATTTGCATAGACATCAAACAAAACTAAAAAAAAAAAAAAATCGAAATTTTTGGTTCTATATCGAACGAACGCATTGCACTTACATTTACTGCAAATAAACTATTCAGCAGACAGTGTTGAAATGTTACATAGATATGCGTTTCATTTAAATTAAATTAATTCCTGATATAATAGAGTTTTTGTTTACAATATATTTGTGTGTGTGTGCGCGCGCGTGTGTATTGTAAATAGTCTTTTAAGATAGACAAAAAAGAAAAACACAAATTATTTCGCAAAAACAAATCGAAATTCTAAAATATTTGATTTAATAAACATTAAACTATAAAAAATGTTGGCGAAAGTTTTTCTCAGAACACAATAAATAAATTCAAATATTTACATCAGATATCATTCTAAACGATTGGCTGACTCATTCCATGTTTACTAAACTACGCTATATTTACTTATTTGTGAAGCACTAAGAAAAGTAAATTTTTGTGTATTTGCACATAACCAAAGGATTGGCATTAATCGATAAAGCAAACTTACACACACACACACACACACACATACACAAGAAAGCTCTAAGGCATATACTGAACATTATAACGAATTACCTTTCGTACAAAACGCGTGTGCGCGAGTGCGATAATGGCATGTAATCACGTAAAAAAAGAGCAGGAGTTCCGCAAGGATCGGTTCTCGGTCGACTTCTTTACAAGAACGGAGTAACAATGATTTGCTTTGCTAACGACATAGCGATTATAATAAACGCAAAAGCAAGTTGCACAAGTAGACTCGAAAGCAAACCAGGCAATAGTATTAGTAAAAGCATGCCTGGAAGAGAAGGGTTTAGACAGACTTTACGTTGAACTCAACGCAGTTTCTAACCGGCTACAGTTGTTTACGTCAGTGACTGTACAGATTCGGGCAGGATAGCTCGTCAAACTATCCGGAATGTTTGGATACAGGAGAAGCTACGCGGCACGTTATGTTCTATTGTCACAGACTTTAGAACGGTCGACATACTACACAACACTATTGGTAGTAACGTGTTTTAAAATGCCGTGTACACGTGTACGTCAGTAAAGAACTCAAGGAGCTATGACGGTTAGAAAGGCAGCAGATGAAGGGAAGAAACAGTAGCGATCTATAACAGAAACAACTAAAGTCTCACCAAATAAAGCGCACTAATGCAATCAGTCTCTATCAAGTAATACATTATGATAGTCCTGCAGAGTAGATTGGTAGACGAAATGAGTGGGGCGTAGATTTAGTATGCAGTCGTCACGGATGGCGAACCGTGCATACTACTGGCATAGACTGGTAGTAATACCTATGAAAATTTTCACCTACAGCTTGCATAGCAAAAAAAAAAGGAAAAGAAAAACACACACACCCGCACACAATGAATAACAAAACTAGCAAAGAAAATAATTATATTTTTAATATAAATTAGCAAAAAGAAAAAAAGAAAGAGAATTTCTTAGCAAAAGTTAAACAAATACTTCATATTTTATTTTTCATTAAATATTTATTTATATTCATACTAAAGTTATATTTAGTTGCTTGAATACATTTTGATATATGCTTTGCTTTTCATATTTAATTTATCGTTTTGACAACATTTAAATGTGAAATGTTTTTAAAATTCCAAACAAATATAACATAAAATGTAATTTAAAGTTATGCTGCACAGCACGGCAACAGTACAGTTGAAAATATTTTTATATTCTCTCATCATATTGAAACGCAAAAAAGGCAACGAATAGATTGTAATGCTTCGTTTAACTTTTTATCTCTGATGCAACGAATTTTTTCAATTTCTTCCTTCTCGAAAAAGCATCAGTCAAACGAACGAAGGTTATACATACGGATGGTAACCACTATATTTTCGAAATTTCCTTTTCATATAATATATGTCAGCACAACGTATAGTTATCAAAGGAAGTACAACGAATCTCTATCTAGTAGAATACCTCACATTAATTGCTTAAAGGGCTATATGTATATGTAAATGTATATATATATATATATATATATATATATATATATATATATATATATATATATATAAAAAGTAAAAGAGAAATAGACAAGAAAGTTGACTTATCTTTGAAGAGACCAACTGTGCATAACGTATATATTTTGATGGATATTCGTGGACAATGTAAAAGGAACGACAAATGTACTTTGCCAGCAAACTTTTAGAGTACATTTATGGAAATATTTCTTTTTTTAATATTAAATAATAATAATACTTTCCTTCCAGAAAGCACAAATGCAAAAATTTCAAATAAAAATGTTTTCTTTACCTTTGTTTGAAAAGAAAAACAAAAAAAAAATTAAAATTTCATAATACCCCATGAAGTTTAATACAAAGTTTAAATATATTAATATTTTAAGCTTTCTGCATCCAGTTATATACATATATATAGACTTTTTGACTTAAACTCGAAATTTAATTATTTATAAAAAGCTTCTTCTAAAGCCATGCAACTTAGCTAACGACTTGCAAAAATTAAGGCTATTTCTGAAATATTCTTATTAAAGAAGCCCCCTATAATAATTATTATAACCATTGGCACACAATATCTACATACACACACACACACACTCATATATATATAAGAATAAATAAAAGAACAAGAACAAGAATTACGAAAATATTTATATACGTATTTATATAATTATATATAAATTATACTTTTATTTTTACATATTATATATTATACATTTTATGTTATTATATATATGTGTTATATGTAGTTATATATATACTAAATACGTATATAAATATTTTCATTTTCATATTTGTTCTTCTTATTCTTCTTCCTCTACTTCTAATCGTTAAATGTCATAAATCTTATTTATCTTGAAATTTACTCCATAATTTCAATAATATATGTTAAAAATAAGTAAATAAAATACGAATATACACTAAAAGTCAAAGCAATTAAATGAAATGATAAACATTTCGAATTTTTCATAAACAATAAAGAAAAAAAAATACTACATAATAAATGCGAAATAATTTTCGATATATAAAAGTGAAATGAAATGTTAAGTATACGGAGAATTTATGATTATATTTCAAGAAATTTAAATATTCATTAAGTATACATTGAAATTCATTACATTCATAGAATTCAATATAATTGAACTCGATGTAACTGAAATATACATGAAATGAATTCAAGTAACATTAATATATAATATTTCCAAATAATAATTGTTTGCCTATATTTTGTTTAACGATATCTATTGGTCAAAAATTATACAATAATGTAAAGTATAAATGTACTTAATGATTACATAGGATGGTTTTGACTTTTCAATACATAAAATAATAGTTTCTCAGTTATTCCGATGCATACACAAACGTTAATCGTGGAACGCTCAAAATTGCATTTTCGATATTCATTACTTGTGTTGTTTGATTTTAAAAGAATTTTAAATTTGTTGCCGAAGATCATATATCAAAAACTTTTATAAGCTTATTTGGATGCTACTCAATTATGTCACAATTACCGATTTTGGTTTCAATGGTTTAAATAATGTTGATTTTTTGATGTTAATGACAAACATCGATCTGAAGAACGTCAACAATGTTCGAAGACAATGAATTGCAAAAATTATTAAATGAAAATCGAGCTCAAATTCTTAAAAAAAAACAACTTAACAGTTGATGAATCAAATGTTTCTAGACGATCATATGCGATGATAAAGATCCAAAAAGAGTAGAAATTGCTAACGTACGAATTGACTGAAAATGTCATTTCGAATCGTTTCAACATTGCGGCTTAACTGCTTGCTTAGCAAAAAAAATAATTGCATAATTTTATATATGTTATGGATGCTATATTATGTCTCTGCGGTTGTTTTTTTTACGTTTTTGAGCTTCTTTTTGTAGCCTGCTCTTATCAAATGATTCCAAATTGTATGTGTTTGATGTTTAGTACCTCCGCTATCTTCTAACAGCTCAGACACTGTTCTTGTTCCATCAGTTGAAAAATTTTATAGATTGTTTCAGTGGCTGGCCGATTAGAGTAAGATTTTAACATCAATATGTCGACAAAGCCACTTCTAGGTCGTTCGTTGACTTACAACATTCTCACCGTACACTTCACAAATTTTCACAAGTTTTTATTTTCATTTTTTTGTTTACAGTAAAAAAGCATCAAATAACGTATTTCTTCAGACATTTCACTCAGTTTCAAATTAATATAACTTTTTACACGAGTAAAAGATTAGAAAATTATATTCACAAAAAATGTAAGCCGAAATGTCACCTTTCCAGCATTTGTTCTTTTGAGGCAATCGGGTGAGTTTTACCAGATATATAGACAACAACACCATCTAGTGGCAAAAAACTGCGGACACATAACATATCAATCAATAAATAAGCGGAATATCAAAGTATAGTTTTTAGTTCAAACAAACAGACTCGTACCAATATGTTGATTCAAAATACGGTCGAAATATATATTGAGAATAGATCTTCACCCTATCTCGCTATCAAATATCATTCAGATATTTAAGACGAATACTTTCTCTATATTTATTACTATACGACCAAGCTTCTAATCAATATCTATTATGGATTTCAAGTCCCAGCTTTGAATCTATTATGGCTACAATGAGCTAAGAGTATGCATCAGCTAAGAATATCAATGCTCTCGATGAACTTTTTATTTCAATTTTTACGATTATTAACATTTCAATAAAAAATAATAAATAAACAAAAGGACCGGTAAACGATATTTAATACTAATGAAACATACCCTTTTATTTACGTACTTTTTGATAATCACTTTCTACGTTAAAATACAACCTTGTAAGACTTCGTAATGGTAAATGGTTTTTTCGTTCTCAATACTAATGCAAATTACAAATTGACAACAATTTTTGCGTCAATTTTGGTCTCACTTTCAAATTTGCATTAGCACTGAGCATAAAAAAAGAAAAAATTACGTCCATAATCTCTTACAAAGTTGTATTTTAATGTAGTAAGTGACTATCAAAAAATTGCATAATGACTTCTCTGTACTTCTTTTTTCTTTTTTTTTTTCTTTGTTTTATCAAAATTTGAAGTTCATGCTTAACATATACTTTGGAAAAGGAAGCAACAAAAGCAAAAGTGCTTTTCATTCGATCCATAATGCGTCACTACAACTATAAAAAATGAAGTATAGATTTTTCAGAGCAGTAAGATCTGGCTCCCGAAGTGTAATCGTTTCTTTCATTTGATTATGATATTTGATAACCTTCAGTGTAAATAGATTTGAAAAAGTTAATGAATTTCCTGTGATCAATATAAGTGGAACTAATATTTAAATTTTGTACTTATTTAGTGAAATTTTCGATGAAATTTTCGGCAAAATTTGTGACAAAATTAATATCTTAGAATAAAAATATTTGTAAAAAAGAAATAACAAACTATTGTATTCTAAATGCAACCGTACATAACAAAACATTTAAGTTCACCGAGGGAATATTGATGATTTGTTATTGACATTAAAACTTTTAACTGTAAGAGCACACGAGCACTACAAAGTTATCCAAGTTTTGTTACTTTTTGTTTAGATCTCGAGAAAAAAAAAAAAAAACAATTTCACTATAAACAAAAGTTGTTTTGTGTAAACGCAAAACAAGAATAAAAATAAGAGCAACACGTATTGACAAATGTCTGGTAGCAAGGGTAGCAAGAAAAGGGAAATAAAAGGGAAAAAAAAGGAACACACACAACAGATGAATTCATTATCAAGGTATATGAGTTCAGTGAATTACTCTCGAAACTTGTGTCGATTGTTTATACCTTATCGTACCGACACAAACGTTAGTTTGTTTGTATTCAATAGCGTACTAAATTGAACCGATTGCAATATATGTAGGATGTACAATATATGCAAAATATATTTACATAAGATTTTTGTGTTCTTGTGTGTGTGTGTGGTATAAACTTATTTATTTTTGAAGATCCTTAAGTTTTTTTTTTATTTCTTATATTACAAACGAATGTTAGTATAAAAATTTTATTTATTGCATTGTTTCTCTGCCTTTTATCGCATTCTTCGGTTGGCTAACTATGGGAAACCTGTCCATGCGATGTGTATATAAATTTCTTTAGCAAACTTTTTTCTTTATTATGCAGTAATATTTAACATTTGTTTTCGTTCGTTTTTATAAGAAATGAATGCGTATTCGTCTGTTTATGTGCGTATGTTAGTTGCTCTATCAATTTACTATTGTATTTAAATCATGTTGAAGGATTTTATGTAAATGAAATTCTTTGGTTTTTGTGGTTTTTTTTGCTATTTTATTATTTATTTAATTGCTTAAGTTGCGTTTAACGTTAGTGAATTTCGGTTTTTATTGCTTGACAGCCTGGTTATTAGAACACTTTTATCAAAAAGTAAACTTAATACAAAAATAATTCTCTACAATTCTTTGTGTGTGCGTGTGACTGTGCGTGTGTGTTAAAAAACACGTGTCAGAGAATTATACATCTAAACGATTTCACAAAATATGTTTTATATTAATAACTTGTTTTTATAATCCAATGTGTGACGTGTTATGATGTATTTTCGAAATCTCTTCTCTCTGAAATATTAAGCACTGGCCACCGTGGCACAGTGTCACATGTCTTCTACAATCACTCATTTAAAGAAAACGAAAGGTGTGCCGTTATAAAATATGCAACAACCAATTAATTATGTACTGTAAGTATAATCGCATACTTGAGATTGCTGGAGGAGAAGTTGCAATCGAGCAAAAACAATGAGTCAAGGAAAAAAAATATACCGTATGACGGTCAGTCCAATGAGCTTATAAGCTAAAAAAAGCTATAATTTGTTTTGAAATATAATCACTTCCTTAAGGGATATGTGCGGAATAAAATCTATAACACTCGTACTTCTCTAGTTCATGGATGAAAAAATAGAAATATTTTAAAAAGCATTCGATTCTTTTCTTATAGGATCGATATGATATGGAAATCAACTAAGACACCGACACCATGTAAGTCTTTCCATGTGTGTTTCGTTTGTTTTATAACATCTACTGAGCTCTTAACTGAGATCGAACTTATTAGCCTTTACCTTCGGAAATCGTAAATTCACAAACGTATTATAGTTCTAGCATATACTGTTCTATGGTGAACTTTAACAATACAAGATGTGATCAGAAACTATATGAAATGTTACGACATAGCGAAGAAGATAGAAAATCGCTATACTTATTAAGAAGTAGTTGCTGTAAATAGGTTTCGGACATTGACGTTTTTAAAACTCTTGTAAATATAACAACTAAGAAAATTATATTCGACTCTGCCCGATCTTTTATATTCATCACCTTTATTTTAAAAAAGGAGAAAGAAAACTAAACTGTACTAAGTGGACGTGGCATTTTTATGGAATATCGAGGGAATTTGTATTTTGTAGTCTATTGAACAAAATAGCCAGGAAACAGACGCGTTTTCAGCTTATTTTATAGTGTACGCGTGGACTATGATCGATTTGGCCCATTTTCAGTTTGCCTTGTCACTGGCAAATGTTTACCCCAGATATTATAAAGACGGACAGACAGATTGACATGCTTACATCGATTCCAAATTCGATGCTGATCGAGAATATTTATATATTTTGATGGGTCTCTGAAGTTTTCTTCTGGGCATTACAAACAAAATAACAAAATGAATATACCTCTCACCTTCCGTGGTGGTTATAGAAAAAAATTATTTGCTTTGGAGAATTGTTTTGATTTTCGTGTCCATAGTTAGAATTTCATTAGCTAATAGTATCGATTTCGAAAAATAGCATTTGAAATGAAATAAATAAATTAAAATTCAGGAAAAATGAAAAGAACAAAATTGTGCCTGCATCGCCCATTTTGGCTGCCCATGAACGATATAGCAACAAAAATCATAATTTTTAGATAAAAGTAAAAAAAAAAGAAAAACATATTCCAAGCTTTGAATTTCATGTTAAGTTTTAAAAAATACATATTTCAGGAAAAATAAAAATATAGTTTTTGGTAAGAAAAGCTTTCAAAGAAAAACTAGACTTTAGTAAGCCAAGAAAAGCTTTCAAAGAGAGACCAGATTTTAGAAAGCCATTAAATATTCGTACTTATTATGAAAGGTAGCATATAGAAAATCTTATTCCATATTTACTATTGATGCGCTTTTCCAGAAAGAAAAAAATTGCAATGTACAAATTAACAGGATTTCTTGAGATTTTTATAAAGTTCCTCGCGAAATGACGGGTATCCAAGCTTCGCACTAAGCCACATATAATTTATTTATGGTTTAGAAACTTCTCTTATAATTTTTATTGCTATCAAATAGGTTTTGCTAAAAATCTGCTATCACTTTACCTAAAGAAATACGAACAAGTATAGTTGTGTCGGCAATTCGTGAGCAGTAAGAAATCACACGATCTTGTTCGCCGATTCACACCACCAAAATAGAAATCTCTCGCGCAACAACGCCAAAATGAAAAGTGTTGTTCAGCATGTGATGCCATCCACTTAACACCACGTATGTATCTTCAGTACCCATATCTTCAATTTCACATACAAAAAATAATTGGTAATCATGTGGCTGCAGCGATCAGAATGCCCCGCACGACGTGTCATAGATAAATTCTTCGACACTTCCACTAACAATATCAATATTTTCGATCGAGCTTGAGTTTTGATGAGGTGTCGGCCTTAATCAATACTTTACAGGTTCAGTTTCTTCATACTTGTTTACAGTTCTTCCTATAGCAGGTTCGGATCAATGATTACGTTGACCATAATCTGCTCGTAATGCATCAAGCGTATCTAGTACAGAATCAACATATTTGTAGTAGGCTTTTACTATTCGATAACGTTCAACGGTTGTTAAGCGATCGACATTGTAAAATGCCAAATATGACGTTAAACACGTGAAGACCTGAATGATAGTTTTGTTTTACATATATTACTAAAACAAATTTAGCCCATCCTAACCCTATACATCTACATTGGGTGTGAGTTTACGAATATAATATTTCTACAAAGCCAGTTAAAAACATTGACAACATTCAATAGTTATTAAGCGATCCATAAAATTAAATGGCAGATATTATATTAAATATATGATGCCTTGGATGACAATATTGTGATACATTGTATTACTAAAATAGGAGTATTAAATCCGGACCAACAGATGGATGACTCTATATATCTTTTTGCTGTATATCTAACTGCTAATATAGATAATCTATCGAAAAAAGGTTAATATTATTAAAAGATTAAATGAATTTGACTTAGAAATTATGCATCAAAATTTATATTTTATGCGAGTATATTAAAATTCTAATATATCAATTATCAAGCAGATTTTGCTGTCAATTCGACGGGATTGGAAAGGTCCTTTGCATTTTGAGCTGCTACCAAGGAACCAAAACATTAATTTGGAGGTCTACTGTCGGCAATTGGACAAATTGAATGCAACAGTCAAGAAAAAGCGATCAGAATTAGTCGAACGTAAAGGTGTCATTTTCCACCAGGACATTGATAGGCTGCACACTTCTTTGGCCACTGGGCGAAAATTAATGGACCTTGGTTGGGAATTGATGGTACACCCACCATATAGTTCTGATCATGCGCCAACGGATTACCCCTTATTTCGATCCCTGGCCAACTTCATCTGTGGTAAAACTTTCAACGATGAGAACGCTGTAAAATCTTACTTAACTTAGTTTTTGGCCGAAAACGATCAGACTTTCTACGAGCAGGGAATTTTCAAATTTTCAGAGAGATGGCAAAAGGTCATCGAACAAAATGGAAAACACATTAGAGATTAAACTTCATTCCAAGTAAAAAAAAAAAAATAAAACTTTTATTTTATTGAAGAAATCGGTAATTACTTAGTTGCCAAACCAATAAATAAATAAAAATTTTAAAATTTAACGAAATTGCCATTAAAAGAATGATCTTAAAATTTTAACGGCAAACAATTCTAAATTTAAAAAAAAATATTATTTCGCTTCGAAAACATATGCATTTTAATTGTCAGAAAGCATATAATTACGAATAAAAAAATTGTTTAATATAAATATTGTAATATGACATTATTCTTTACCTAACATGAACATTAATGAAATTTTGTAGTTTCAATGAAACGTGATAATGATCCCTTACACAACGGTGTCCTATTTATCAATCAATATGAGGTTTAGTTTACAGAATCTTTTTAGTTTTTAATTATAGTAATTACTTTCACACTGTCAATGATAGATAAACGTGTAAACTATGTATTAAACTACTACTACTACTACTACTACTATTATATACTATTAAATTATGTACTACTATTAAACCATGTATGTTAGCATGCGTTTAATAAGCATGTTATTGGTTTTTGGCGAAACATGCAATTTCGAGAGGCCTTCACAGAATTTATAAAAACAAAAAGCCAAAATCCAGAGTATTAATGCAACATTGCATTACAATAATGTCGAGAATTACACAAAACTGGCCCGAAGGTCTATCTAAAAATAACAAAATTCTAAAACTTTTAAATTTCGCTCTTATTGTTCTTTATGTAGCAATAACTTCATTATAGGAACACGTGTGAGTACATACAGAAAACATTATTGTGAACATATAAAAATGAAGGAAAGTAACATGTTTTGCATTCGATGGTTCTATAAATATTTGGATTAAAGAGATAATTAATTTTGACACAGTTATTCGCAACATTTTGTTTCATCACTTTTGTTGTTTTTTTTTTTTTTTTGCAAATGAAAAGCTGGAATGACCTTCTACTCTACTAGTATTACATTATAATACAAATACGATGCCCTGTACAGCCGTGACCATATAAATAGCAGCACCTCATCACGGTAATAAACACAGGCATTCATCAAAAGATTTATAAAAAAAAAAAAAAAATACAACAAAGTTTACTTTAATTTAAAATTAAAAAAGTGTTAAGTAAGTGAACTAAAACACTTCGCATAATAATTGTTTGAAAGCGATCTCTAAATTTTAATACTTTCTTTCAAGAACTGATCATTTACAATTCTTACCGAACGCTTTGGATCTTTACCGTGTACAAAAATCAAATTTACTGGCATAGAGTCGAAAGTAAATGGCTTCATTGAATCCATAGGATTTTTTTTTTTTAAATTTCTAAATATTTGAATATTTTATAGTACATATATTTAGCCCTCTATTTAATGTACCTTATTCCATGTCCAGAAAGATAACCGCAGACTCACTATATGATACCGTTTAGATTTGATTAATCATTTCACAACACTTTTTTATAGATATGTTCGTCAGTGTCATAGACTCTAGGAAATTGCAATTTTGACAACAAAAAAAGTCGAAAAAAGTACACATTGTTTGGGTATCTCTTCTTACCAATCTGCCCATTACCTTGAAAATAAATTCTATATGAATTCCTTTTGATGTTTCTCTACACGAATTTTGTAAACAATTACTTTCGCAATGAAAACAATTGTTTTTCTTCATTTCGGTTTGAGTTTTTTTATTTAAACCTAAGTAAACATTTAAACGCACCATTAATTCAATAGCATTATAAGTCGTTCTTTTAAATAATTTCCAATGTAGCAGTTTCAAATAAATTTTTTTTTATTCCTGTTTAAAATTATCAAAATTTTCTACCCATCAAACCTGCACTGCTGTGTTCGTGAACAATATGTTCTCCAGTATATGAAATTAAATATTAGAGCCACTTGATGTCTAAGATCTTCAATATCATTTATGAGGAGTCTTCATTGGTCCTTGGCAAAATAGTCCCAATGGATATAAAAGCCGAGAGACAAATATGATATATTCAAAACGGTTATCAGTTCGAGAGCGAAAAAGAGAAACAATGCTTTCATTACTTTTTATCGTAAGACAAAGAATATGCTTTTTTCAGGTCCATCCAATTCGAAAGATAAGAAGTGTTATTAAGTGGTATTTTTAGAAAAGATCCCCCCAGCTCAGAGAGCAGTCGTCTGAAAAATAAAAACAACAAAAAGCTTTACAGCAATGGTTTTCAAGTCGGTACGTATGCAAAACACCAGGTCGCCGGTCAGGCAAAAACAGCATTAATTTTCTAGTTCTAATTAAAACATAAACGATTTAATTTTACTGTTAGTTTAGACTATGATTTGGAAATTATCAAGAGTACTATAAAAGTCTTCATTAAATGACGAGAACAAACGGACAAACTTTAGGCAACGCGTTTCAGTGTATGAGAATTGACGAAAATATGGTTTCATCAGATTAAAATTCTGTACAAAAATTCTGTTCTTTGCTTCGCATGTTTTTTTATTAAAAAGAAAAAGATTTTAAAAAAAAGCAAAACAAAAGTGAGATACATACTTTGCAATAAAAAAAAATATTATTAACTCAGTTCCACAATTTCTTTTCCTTTCAGTTCAATACTTAAACCTTCATTTCCGGTAAGTTCTCAACTTTTTACCGGTTTTTACCGGTATCGCGTATCCTGCCCCTTTTTGACGGATGCTCCTTGCTCGTATCCCTATTATTGCTTTTTCATTATATCAATGTGTGTTCGGTGAGAGTTTCGCTTACATGAGTTGATGTATTTGCACAAATCTGGAATCGAATTAATGCATTTTTTTTTCTTTTTGCAATTATATCTATATGAGTACGTATTTATTTTTCATATTTCATATGTGTTTGTATTATTTCGTGGAATTTGTTTCTCTTTAACTTTGACTTGTGGTCTTTTTTTATACACAACACACAGAAACAAACTTCAGAGATTACGCAAAGCGTATATGTTCTCGATCACCATCAAATTTGGAATCGATTTAAGCACGTCCGTATGTCCGTCTGCACGTCTCTCTGTCTGCGCGTCCGTCTGTCTGCCTGTCCGTCTGTCTGCCTGTCCGCCC
The DNA here is from genome assembly GCA_000671755.1 of Glossina brevipalpis. NCBI lineage: Eukaryota > Metazoa > Arthropoda > Insecta > Diptera > Glossinidae > Glossina > Glossina brevipalpis. The sequence goes on along the minus strand of KK351079.1, from coordinate 940,546 downwards.
GTGTCTCTGTCCGTCCATCTCTCTGCCCGTCCGTGTCTCTGTCCGTCCGTGTGTCTGTCCGTCCGCGTCTCTGTTCGTCCGTATGTCTGTCCGTCCGTCTCTCTGTTCACCTCTCTGCCCGTCCATCTCTCTGCTCGTCCGTCTCTCTATCCGTCCATCTCTCTGCCCGTCCGTCTCTGTCCGTCCGTCTCTCTGTCCATCCATCCGCATGTGTGTCCACCCGTCTCTCTGTCCGTCCATCTCTCTTTCCGTCCGTCCTTCCGTTTATCCACCCAAAAAAAAAACCATGTGTAAATAGATAGACGGAAAAAAAGAACAAAGAAGCAGAAGTATACATCTAGCTAGAGACTCACAAGCAGCTTGTATAGGTCCGAGCTGGGTGCGATTTCCTAAACCATTGCAAACATGGAAAAGCTTGACAATCAATTGATAATCGAGTGAACATGTTCAGTAAGATTTGTAAATTAGCAAACGTTAGAAATTAAAATTTAATTTAGATACGACGTAAGCAGAGCACAGGCATTACGGAGCCTTGATTTGATAGCATTTAAGAAGTCCAATATTGAGATTAAGTTAAATATAACATTTAGATTCTTGTAAAGTATGCTAAAAGGGTAGAAGAGCTAATAGTTATATCTACAATAACTAAGTTTTATGAAAATAATGTTTCTAGAAGATCTAGAACACCGGTTAGAAATATTGAAGTTTACCTTAACTTTAACTCATATAATATCAACGCAGAATTTTTGTCTAAAATTAAATGTTATCAAGATATGAAAACGAAGAAAGAAAGAAAGATTTAGAGAATGTATTAAAATTTTTATATTTATAGGTCAACCTCGAATGTAATCTTAATTACTGCAGAGTAAAACCGACAAGTTAAAAAGCAGGCGTCGAAAAGAAAGAAAAGCGAAACGTATAAATAGAAATAAAAATAACCATCCAAACCGAAGTATCAAATCAAACAGGCATTACAGCGTCAAAGCAAAAAAAAAAAGAAATTAAGCCCACTTTTGCGAGCAAAACAGCAACAGAGCTTTTTATTCTTGAGAAACGGACTTCTCCGAGTGTTTCAGTAATGTATTTATATGCAATTTTTTTTTTGATAAGCTTTTTATATATTTTAGAAAGAAATTGTGAATTAAAAATTGCTTTTACACCAACTAACATATGTATAGAAACATTTTTGACAATTAAAATAATAATTTGTAATTTAAGGTCCTTTACAAAACAAAACAAAAATTTATTGAATAGCTTCAATACGTAAAATATTGCTTATGTTTCTTTTACGCATGCTTAGCAGGCCAAATCACTTGTTCCCTATTGATAGCTATAATTATGAAGTCTGGCAACATTATTCGCGACAAACGAGCGAGCACAAAAAAGTTGCCATTATAAACGTATCACTTAAATGCTTACAAAGTCAGTACTCTATGTCAAAAATTTGGAAAAAGAAAAACTTTGACTCAATAAATATTATGTAATAAATATTAATTAATAATAAAAATTGAAATGTTAAAGCAAAATATAAAAGTTTGAAAGGTGGTTTTAAGCAAAACGATGAGTACAACTACAACGTGCTTGCGCTTAGTTATGCATGCTTCAGCCCATATATATGCATATATTCACCATGTAAATAGCATACACAATAATTTTCCATAACGATGAACATAGAGATATATATATAAAAAATTCAAAACATTTTGTTTCAAAATGCAAACTAAATTAAATTAAAATATATTTAAGCGATTGAAACCAAAAAAAAAAAACTCATTCTTCAAAACTAATCTCATTGCTATGAAAAAAAAATTCTTTTATATCATATATTCTATGCTAAACTATACTATTAGCTAGGTATACATTTTTTTCATTATATACTTGAAAGTTTATGATTAGATTTTTCGTTTAAATTAGCGCTAGAGCATGTCAAGACTGTATAAATAAAGTATGTACTGCTAATAAAACATGTACTCAGACACTTATACAACATATTCAACATTCCGGTGAAAAATGCAAAGGAAACTTAAGACACCTCACTAACAAACGTGATAACATAATAAGAAATATTATTATCCCAGACTATTTATAACATTTTCATGATTTTTTGTGTTTGCAACAATTATTTCAATAAGTAGGAACTTAGGAATTTTCTCATTTTTAAATACTGATTAAAATTACAGGTAATTTCTGAAGTCCATTTCTATGTACATTATAAACACAGGACTGATTAAAAAAATTCATTGTAAAACCTATAATAAGATGCTCCTAAGTATAACTTATAAATGTGCAAATAGTATAATTTACTTAAAGAATTTATTAATTAAATTTCAAATTAGAATAACAGGAAAGCGCACGTAACAGGTTAAAATAAAAAATTATTTTACACGCATAACATTAAAGATTAGAACATAAATTTTCAAGCTTTTGATAATTATAGAACCAAATAATCTTATTTTTAAGCTCAGAATAAAGATACAAAAAGGAACTTAAATCTGCACAAATTTTAAAGTTACTGTAGTTGAGTGAATATATTCATTAAATCGTCAAGGGCTGGTTGCTATATACATTGAATTAAAGTATCTATAAGGTCATCCATTTTTTCGTCCGGATTTAACAACCTTGTTTTAGTACCATATGTGAAATAAAACTATCATCTAGAGCATCGTATATTTAACGTAATATATTTGCAATATTTTATAATATTGATCGTTTAAGAACCTTTAAATGTGCTAAAGTACTAAAAACTTATTATAAATATACTAATTCTGTAATAAATACGTTTCGTGCATTACGAGCATACCAAGGTCTATATAATCGTTCATCTAAGCACATTATAGGCAAAACTACTAAGAAATTTGACGAAACTAAATCTATAATGAGATTTGTTAAAGCTTACACATCATCGGAACGCATGCTCGATCGAAAATATTTTTTACTTAAAAGTATCGAAAACGATTCAAATTTATCCATTATACGGCAGGCAGAGCATTCTGATCGCTACAGCTACTTATTTTTACTTTTCTTTATGCTGAAATTAAAAATATGGATAGACGATGCCACAAACCTTCCGTTTTGACATTATAGTGCAAGAAATTTCCCGGACCTTTCGTTTTGGTGATAGAAATTGACCACCAAGATCGTGCGATTTCTTACCGCTGTTGTTTTTTTTTTTTTGAAGTTACGCAAAAGGCCGAATTTATACAAACAATTCTCACATTCTTGATACTTCAAAAACGAACATTTACTTACGTTTACTATAAAACTACAACAAATGGATAACTCTGTATAATTTTTGTAACATTCGTTGTATGCATCACTGCATTAAAAGGCATTTAATAAATCTAATAAATCCTGTGATGGATACGCATGACATTTTTTGTGGATGCATATATAAACTTTCTTCTTTAAAAAAAAAAAAAAAAAAAAAAAAATTAATTATAAGCAAATAGTCGTCAAGATGTCAAAAGATTTAGCTTAAGGAAAAGATATAAACTTTTGGTTTTTTTCCGTTTCTGTTTCTTTTTTGTTTTTCTTTTTTTACACTTCTATCACTATTTTACTCTTCATTAATTACGAGTGAAAAAGTAGGTTAAAATATTAGCTTTAACCTCATTTCCGTTCAGAACGCGGCTATATATTTGAGTTTATATTCATTTCTTTAAACTAGATATTATTAAAGTTGGCTTACCAACTACCGCCGTAGTTATCAACGAATAAAAAACACTTGACATCATTTGCATTGTGAAGAACCATGCACACCTATACAAGTATGATAAGTTTACAACCAACGTACTTTTCATACCAAACGCAAGATTTGTTGTTGCGAAAAATGCTAAAAATATTGAAAAAAAAAACAAAAAACAAAACCAGGAGAGAGAATATTTTCAGCTTAATTCGAATCTCTTAATACCCATCACATTGTAACATTGTTTTTTTTTTTCAATGTTTATGGACCAGATGTAAATTATTTTTTTTATTTTTTTTTTTTTTTTCATAAGAATCTTATCCTAATCATATATATGCACTTTTTTTTTATTGTAAATGCTTCATTTTTTATTTTACTAAACCAAGTAAATGTTTCTTTATACCTCAGTAAAATGTAAAAGTAAGTTCGGAATTTTTTTTTTCCCCCATATAAAGATTTTCCGGTCTTCCCCTTATTATCTGTATTATATACATTCCTGATGAATGAATTAGTTCTTAATTAAATCAATTCAAACTACAAATAAGACTAAAAAATATGTTAAAAATAAATAAAATATTTTTAGCTTTAAGTTGATTATATTGTAAAGAAGACTCTGAGAATCGCTTAAAAATTATTAGAAAAATTAATGAAAAATTGTAAAATTCCAAACTTTCTCTTCGTGCCTTATTATTGTATTGAATTTCTATTCAACTGAGTTGTAGATATTTTTTACTTATTTATATAGCAATTAGGCTAATTGTTTCTAAATGTATTAGAGTAAAAAAAAAAAAGCCCAAGATGGGCTCCTGAATATGCGGCATCTACCAAATATATTTTTTTTTGCTTTGCTTACAAAAGCTACACAATGGAACGCACCTAAGTGTTACCATCAAAATAAAAAACTTTTTGTAAACGTACTAATATTTGAGAAGAAAAAAATAGAAAAAAAAACTTATTTTTATATCCTTGACATGCGTTAAAATGATACTTTAAAATCAGGTGCAGCAAATTATTTTAATGAACTGAATAAATAAATTTATCTCTTTTTCTTTTTTTTTTATCTCAAAGTGAAGAGAGAAAAAATATTTTAATAATATTTTGGAAATCCGTTATCAGATTCGTATTTGGTTGCTGATGATGACTTTATTCGTTTAACGGTAATTTGAATTTCATAAATTACAAAAATTCATATACAAACGTGACTGGATTTTGAAGTTTGCGAAGTCATACTCCAATGTCCATATCCTCAGCTTAAAAAGTATTTCTCTTCAAATTTCTGACGCTATGCAAAAGTGAGTACATAATAACTGATATAAACCTTTGCACTTTTCATTACTTTAATTATTTAGTTTTTTTATTTATGTAAAAAAAATTACTTCTTGATAATCAAAATTATGATGCAACAGATCAACAGAACAGATCAACATATTCTTTTTTCAAATACTGACTGATCCTTTCATATCGTTAATCTTCTCCGTCTTGTAGATTTCTTAGAATCACGGAAGTTTTTTTATTTTTGAAATCTTTTAATATAACACTTCAATTTCAATTTTCTTTTAAGAAGTCTTCCAGTATTCGAAAGCATCATTATGCAATAACAAATTGCTTGTGACGTGTGAGTAGAGTTAAACTAAAATATTATTTTATATCGTAAGTAAGTGTTCTACGAGTGTTACTGCACAAGTTGTAAGGTTGTCAGCATTGCAAACGAAAATTGTGATAAAAGTAAACAGCGAGACTGGGCACGTAACGTAACGTCACTCTTTACAAAGGCAAGTGATCAGCCGTAGCAAGAATTAGATTGAGAAGAAAATCGTTTTTTATTTTTCTATCTGACATAATGTTAATTCTCGTTTAGTTACATGATCTTTAAGTACTTTTACGACGATAAGTTTCCCTGAGGGAACAAACGTTGGTTATAATAAATAGTACAAATTTTATAATTATCGTCACATATACATTAATACGATAATTTGCAAAATAATTGTAATATCAATAAATTTTCACCTTTTGTTTATATCACCAAGAAATACGCACTAATGCAAATTCCGAAATATATATTTTAATGCCCCGATCTTCACATTGTAACATATTTAATTTATCCGAGAAAATGTACCCCAAAGCCGGACTTAAATGCAAAAGATAATTAATAATAAATAGAGAGAAAATTATTTTTAATTATTTCACTCTACTTCTCGACAAACAATTGTACCCAGTCTCAGCAAGAATCGGGCGGGCATTTCAGCTCGACATGTACTTCTCGTAAATATTCGATTGTTTTGTTTTCTCACAGTTATTTTGGGTTTTTCTGTGTAGGCAAAATTGGTCCACTTTTAATAGTAACTGGTTGACGGATTTATAGATTTTCTAAGAACATCCAGCCCCTATTTATACTTTCATGTCAACTTCCTTGTTGTCTGAGCATAAAATCACGATTTGCCCATACACTTAAAATACGTTTCAGTTTCCCTAATAAACTTTACATTCGATCCAAGTTCTTTTCGCTGAATTACTCTTTTAAAATTTATATACAAATATTAGTAGCCAGAACCCAGATCTGATGAACACGGCGGATCGTGCAGTTTGAATTTCGATTCACGTAAGTTAGATATTGTAGTAATCGCGTTTGCTACACGGTGCAATCTCTTGATTAACTAAAACTCTCTTTTCATTTTGGAGTCATTTCTTAGCAATTTCCTTCTTCCGTCGCACCAAAAGTATCATGTAATTTTCATTATTCATCGTTCTTTCAAAAAAAGTAATCGATGAATAGAATATGACACTTATCTCAAAATATGAAGGCAATACACTTACCAATCGACAGCTGAATTTATGGTCGCTTTGCACGGCTCTCATTAGGTGTTTTGCATTCATCCGACATCGGATTCGATTTATGGCCTTACGAACGATAGATTAGAATGATAGATTACGAACTATATGAAAAAATTCTTAAACAGGTAATCCCTGGATGTTCTTTTCGCACTGTAACCAAACACGACATCCATTTTGAAAAACAGCTTTCTTATATTTCTTTCGTAATTTCCATGAAAAATACTGAATGCGCTGACTTTTGATATTGTCAGCTATCCTTGATGCAAGTTCACTTTTCCATCATCCAGAATAATTTTCCGAATTTTCTGTAATGTTTTCTGGTGTACTCATCTATTTCGGTCGTCTACTGCGTTTACCATAATCCATACATCAGCAAATCACCGACAAATTCCTTTTTTCAACGGAGAAAAGTTTCAATAACATTTCTCCTGGCAATATTGAGTTTGAATGGTCTTTTTTTTCAGTCAGTCAATATATGAAATTTGAAGTTTTCTCTTTTATTTTGAAAATAACCATTAACTACACAAATAATCAATAGAAAACCCACTAAGAACTCGCAATCCAATAATCAAGATTATATGAAATTCACTTTGGTATTGTTTCAGGGTTGATACATTTTAAAATAAAAAAATAAATAAAAAATGAAAATAAATGAAAAAAATAAATAAGATAAAAATAACTTTTATGAGAAACTATATCTATATGTCAGTACTGGGACTTATTGACTTATGTGTTATAGTACATATATACATATATATATATGTATATTGTTATTACAGAATGAAAAATATTTCGAAACCACGAAATAAATCAAATAACGCGACCAAACATTTTGTGAAGCTAAGGGTATACAAAATTCATTTTAAAACTTTCATTGATTTTACTGTTTTTTTTTTTCTTTTTGTTTAAGGGAAAAACTTTCTCGTTTGTTGTAAAAATCAAAGAATTTTGATTTGTAACATATTTTTAAAATTGACAGCAAAAGGAAGGAAAATAATAATATAAAAATTTTACATAGAAGACATAAACTTATATATTGAGAAGAACAAATACCTTCTAGGCTGCTATTCTATGATGCTAACACTGTACTTGTACATTAAAAAGACTTGCATAAGTAAGTACAAAAGTTTCAAAGAGAAAAAAAGTTAATATGTATATACATATATATTAATACATATATATTAATATGTGTATACATATATGTATGTATATATATATATATATGTGTGTGTACATAACATCATCCATTTTGTAGTCCGGATTTTGCAATCTTGTCTCAGTAATGTGTGTAAACAAAACTATCATCCAGAGTACTATGTGTTTAATATAATATTTGCCATTTTACAATATTGGTCGTTGAAGAACTCCCATATATGTTAATATAATAAAAAATCAGTATTTCTGTAGTAAGTACGTTCCATAAGCAAATTATAGTAGACATAATTCCGTACATCTAAGAAAACTTGATGCAAATCTCGATTATAAGTTCATTTTATTTACGTTTACTACAAAATACATGACCCTGTATATATATATTTCTTAATAAAACAGAATTATTTTAAAAATATTTTACTAACTACTTACTCATGTTTTTCAAAGCTTTTATTATAGATATATATATATATATAATATATATATACAGGTAACTCTCCTATAACGCGGTACTTCTATAACGCGGTTTCGCTACAACGCGGTTCGCAAAATGCGGAAAATTTTCTATAATGCGGTACTCCTACAACGCGACTTTCAAGAATTTTTTTAAATAATATTCTAAAAAACTTTAATTTTGCATTATATGTTTATTTAAAAAATTGTGATATCTAGCCTTTTGATTTTCACAAGAAAGATTATTTTAATTTTACAAGAAAGATCGCCTATCTACATGTGTATTGTCTCTTTATAGCATGGCTAGAATTTAATCGACGGCAAAGTTACAAATCTTAAAAA
>KK351079.1:717991-931637 GCA_000671755.1 Glossina brevipalpis | reverse complement strand
TATATATATATATATATATATATATATATATATATATATATATATATATATATATGCATTTGTATATATGTGGGTGTGTGTCTCTAAGATTTATCCATTTCAAACTTTCGTAAAATTGCCAAGTTTTGCTTAATTTTTCCACACGTTTTCACTTATTATACATTATCAGACATAATGTAGATACTTCAAACCACTCAAACATAAATTGCAAATTTTTCTTTTCTTTTCGCCTCTTTTGGTTGTTTTGTTTTCTTTTTCTTTTTATGCTGTGATTGCTTTACACAGTAAGTTGTCTAACAAAATTATGCAGATTTGATCATTATCATTACGTCGTCACCATTCCTGATTTGTTGATTTTTTTTCCTATAGAATATGATTTTCTTTTCTTTTCTTTGAATTTCTTTGCTTTCTCTTTTTTCTTTCTTCTTTTTTTTTTGTTTGTTTGTTTGTTTATTTTTTTTTTCAATATATAACCATTTTCAATAGTTCACTGCTGGCTTCGCGTTATAAATGCTGTATAAAATTTACATAAATTATAATTCCGCCTTTATTCCATTTCTCTTAGTTGGCTTTAATGTTTACATTTACTTGGAATGGAATTTATAATTATTTACAAGCAAAACAATCGCATTCATTTCAATGAATGTGAGTATATATATGTATGCGCGTATATAACTATTGTGCTTAAATTGTATTTAAGTTTGTAATTCAAATGATTTTCTGGTATTAAGCGTTTTTAAAATGAAATCCAAAAAGGCCAACGGAGCGTATAAGTGATAATTAATGTCAAAGTTAAACGATTAGTAAATAAGAAAATTAATTATACGTTATGAAACTTGGGGATGTTTTGTTTTACACCCACAATTAGTTGTTGTTTCATTAATTATGTTTATCAGATTATATGACATCACACATATCTACATATATGTGTGTTATATTAAATATAGAAAAAATGATACAGTTTGCCACTAGACAAATTATTAAATATCTTAAATATCACTTCGTCTAATACAATTCTTCAAATATTTCCATCATAAGATGCCATATAAAAGTGTAATTTTCATACGAATTCTTACATGGCAAGGAATCCGAAAAATAGACGTACATGGTCTAAACTTAACACAATAAATATGAAACAATTTTTATTAAAAAATACTAAAAACTTCATTTCTTTTTTTTTGTTTGTTATAAAGACTTATTATTATATAATAGGAATGTTTATTTAGTCGGAGGTTCAAAAAATAGATCAAATTCGTTACATTTTTCTTTATTCGTATACTTTGCAGAAATATATTACTTTTCTTTACAGATTTTTGCCAAGAAATATTAAAACTCACAAGTTTTGTTTATAAAACGAAATGAGATTTTCTTTAGAAAAAGCGAAATTTTGACAGACAAACGAATAAACATATTTAAATCGATTCAGAAAATTAATCTCAATTAATTAGGATAACAAAATGTATAACTATTTCAAGTGCCTACTGAATGTTGCGTACACATCTGCAAAAATCTAATATAAACTTATTATAAGTGAGATGGAATATATAAAAACACCGCTAAGTACATAAAACATATACAAAAGAGATATAATATGAAATAATGAAATGAATGCAAGAAAACTTACTATTTATTAGACTACATTATTCATGTATTTAATATATGATTGTAAGACAAAACGAAGATCTTATATAAACTAACAGCTAAGAAAATTATATTCGACTGTCTCACCTTTGTCCAAAAAAAAAGGTTCAAAAAAGCTAAATTTGGATACACCATAATATTAAGTAGGCGTGGCTGTTCTTTCAATTTTTACGGATTGCCGCAGAAAATTATATTGTGTAGTATATGAGCAGTGAGCAAAAAATTCAGAAGGAAGAGAGGTGTTTTCAGCTTATATTATATTGTGCGTGTCCTGTCACCGATTTAGCCAATTTTCAATATCAATGTATATGGAACAACTTCTAATGTTTTTGTCAAATTTGAAACTGACATCTTTACTTTTGTTCACCATAGACATTAGACAGCCGGTCATACGGATAGACAAACGAACGGGTAGACGAAAGGGGAAACGGACTTACAGACGGACGGACATGCTTAAATCTATTCTAAATTTGATGCTGATCGAGTATATATATACTTTGTAGAATCTCTGAGGCTTCCTTTTGGATGTTGCAAACAAAATGACAAAATGAATATATCTCCTATGTGTTGGGTATAAAGTTAAAAGGCAGGAAAATATTAATAATATACAACATTTGATGTATCATTACTTTTATGCAATTTTCGAAGACTTGTAAAAAGTCCATTACATACCCTGAGAAGTAATTACTGGTGAATTATTATAATTATAAAAAAGAATGAAAATTATTCACATTTCACAATTATTTCAGCCCTTTTCATCCCTAGCGATTGCATTTCTCGCCTTTTATTGATTCAGTTTGGTTGGCCATCACAAGCATTTGATTTTAAAAAAAAAAATTAAAACCATTATGCTGGAAAAATATTAAATTCGAAGAAAATTGTTGAAAATGTTGAAATTACGAATGAAACCATTCTTAGTAATTTGATTAATTTCAATGATGAACATAAATCCCTCTGCAATTATTATATATGATGAACATAAAACTCTCTGCAATTATAGAGAAACTAAGTTTTCTTCATTTTTCCATTTTTTCATTTTTATCTAACAAATAACTTGATTATTATCATCAGCCAAGCAAGATATTCTTCGGAAATATCAGTTGTTCAAATAAATTATAAGAATTGAAAAAACAAAAGAAATACTTGAAAAGAATCATAACAACATTGCTCTTTATTTCTTAGGCACTGTATTTCTCATATTTTTAAGCAAAATATGTTTTTCTTATCAAAAGAAAAACTTTAACGTTTTAAGTCTCTTCAAGTGAGGACACATTTCTTCAAAGAGTGAAAGAAATTCCTATCATTCATTGATTGAATACAAAATTAACCGGAATGAATAAAATCTGTCAAACACATTGAGGAGCATAACATGTTCGAATTCAATGCTGTTAAGGTTCATGGCTTTTGGCATAATGCGTTTGTTTTTCAATTTAATTGTTATTGATAAAAGTCCTTAACGTTAGTTTCAATTGATTCCAAGAATTCATAAAATACTACATGCAGCTAACTACCTAACAGCGGTAAGCAAAAAGATTTATGAAATGTCTCGTCATAGTGCACAAGCTAATGGAACGACAAAGGAGCGACAAGTGACTGGTCACTGTGACTTCTACAGGTATCACCTGAAAAACATGGATATCTCGGATACCGATTCTTGCAGATACTGTAAAAAGGCAACGCAAACGTCCTATCACTATCTGTGCGTATGTGAGGCAATGTATAGAATCGGATACCAGTTGTTCGACACATATATCGTAACGTCGAACCTTGGGAAGAGCTAGGATTTATTAAAATCTTAAAGCTGAACGGCTAGGGGCGGGGACAAGTAAAATAGGCCTTTTGGGTCTCGGCACTGATTACTCATACGTATATATATATATAATAATAATGTTAATAATAATTTATATTTGTTTTTTAGAGAAGTTCAATCAATATGTTGTAGACATAATCCGATACCTACTAAATATTTCCATTACTAATGTTAATCTTATAGCTATATTTGATGCTTTGCACAATGATTGAAATTAATGAAATTGTCCATCCAGATGATATTAAATGGTATTTAATATTTACATATATGCGTTTAATCGTGATTGTACGGTACTAAAATCCTAATATACACGCAACATAAGCTTTAGTTAATTTATTAACTATTAGTTAACATAGAAGGATTCACAAAACGTATAATATTCAATCTACGTAATAAACTGAATAAATTTTACATAATACTAATTAGGAAATTTTAGTAATTAAGTTTGCTATCAAATCCAGTTGTGTTGCCTAGAAATAATAATAAAAACACTTTTAAAATACCAATATAATATAGGCCTTGTATTGTATATCATTTTAATCCCATTTATACTTTTGCAAAATCCAGAGTTTTTGTATTGAAAATTTTTAGTAAAATCTTACAGGTTGTCCTGCTTTTCTGGTTCATGCTTGTATTTATTCACATTTTCAGTTAATAATCTTTTTTGTTTTTTTACTTTTTCTCTCTTTTCTTTTTAGTAACAATTTTGTTCTCACAAGTCTAGTTATTGTTTTTGTTTACGATTACTATTATTGTTGTTGCTAGTGTGGTTGCATAGTGTTAAAACTGTCTGTTCGTTCGTGTACAGCCAAACTTATTTAACTAATTTTTACTTATTATCTGTACCCACATATCTATAAGTTTGTAAACAGATATGTAAACATATGTTTTAGGAATATTCAGGAAAAAAAAATGCAAAAAAGTTTATAAAAAACGTAAAAAAAATAAAAAAAATAAAAACCCACCCAGACATTTTTGATAATTTTCGAAATTCTTTTAAATCGTTTAAAATAGAAAACTTTGAGATTTAGCAGAGGTTTTTGCATTTTACTATAAAAGGCTGTATAGAATAAAATACTTATGAATATCAATGTGAGGTAGAGAGAGCTAATTGAACTAGAAAAAGAATTAACTAAAATCCGTAACCCTTTACTTAGTCATTAAAAAATAAGAACATTAATGATGAATCTATCACTACTTATGTAATATATTTATTACAAAATTTCTGTCAAATTTATATAATATTTTAATCGCAAAACAAAAAAAAAATACTCATTGAACTGCTCCTTCTTAATTAGAATGAATACCAGTCACAAATTTTACTATAAAAATTTTTTTTTAAATATAAACGCAATTAGCGCACGGATCTGCCCTTATTTTTATTATTTTTTTTCTTTTTTTATATTTGTAATTCTCAATGACGCTATTTTTGTTATTTTCAAAACAATGAAAAAATCTAAATTTTGTGTGTTGATTAAAGATTGCTTTTTGATGCAAAAAAAAAAAAAAAATACTATACGAACTCACCATTGTTATATTAATGCAAACACTTTTCCGCCGAATACAACAATTTGTCGGTGGTTTGCTGACTTTAAATGAGGTCGCGCGGACAGCAAATGGTGCTGGACGTATTGTTTGCTCAAAAGAGAAACATCAACAAAAAAAATATCCTGAAAATTATATATTTTCAAAAAACGAAAAGTGAAGAGCAATCAAGAGATAGCTGACATCGTAAAGATATTAAAAGAGAGTGATTTCAATTCATTGTGCCAGAAAATTTTGGTATCAAAAAAAGCTCTGGCTATCGTCATATACTCGTAGTGAAACTAACCCGTGGTATGACCAGTCAACAATGATATTATTGTCTGAATTGATTTTCAAATTGCTTATCCCTTACATCGTATTTTCAAGATCTGAACCTTAGCGACTATTATTTGTTTTCAAATCTCAAAAGTTTATTCAAAAGAATAAGATTTTGTTCAAATTATGAGATTATTTTCGAAAACTTGCATGTGTTTAAATTGTTTTGACAAATCTTTCTAAAGTGGAAGCATCCAAATATTAGACGGGAATATTAGACCGATTGTGAGATTCTTAAAGGAGACTAATTTGATGAATAAAATGGAATTTTTCAAAAAAAAAAAAACATTTACTACTTGATCCCGGGAATTATTGACCGCTGCATTGTGTGTTTTTATCTTATAATGTTGTTCAAAAGATTCACTTCTGTAAAACTAATAGATTTTGAATAATAAAAATATCAAGATTCTCGTCGGTCTCTCGTTAATTAATATCAAAAATAACATTAGACCTTCAAACTAACTATAAAGTTTTACTTAAACTTTCTTGTTTTTTTGTTTTTCTAACTGTACAAATATGCATAAAAATGTATTGTAACTTTCAAAGCTATCAGAAAATTAGTTTATTTTGAAGGTCTATCTGAAGGCAATCACATTTCCATTTAACAAGGAGTAAAACAAAAAAATATATAAAACCTCGATTGGCATCTTGAATATCTATTAGTTCAAATAACTATATAAAATGCACAAGGCGTTTTATTTCACTATAGGCGTGTCAAACAGCGGAGAGACTGATAATCTTGTATGGAAATTTAATATAATTTTTAAAGTATTAAATAATTATTTATGATATCATTTATGTCAATCAGTATTTTCAAATTTTCTTTATCTTTCGTTTTGTTTTTTTTTTTTAATTTTTCCGCTTTTCAACTTCGCACGCAGGTGTATCTCGATTTTTTTCGGCGATGAGACTTTCAACAATGTACAATACCTATCTGCGGACGTACGCAGATACATGGTTAAACACTTGCAATTTTTGATACTACAAGTATATATATTGAAAATGATAAGCGATACATCTTTCTGTTTTAATATTATAAATAAGATGAATTGAAGTCACGATGATCGGTATTAAAATATATATGAAAAATTGTAATATATTTAATTTAAGGTGTGCCAATCGGTAAAAGGCCACACATATCGGTAGAGTATTTATTTAAATTGTGTCGTTTTATAAGAATTTACTTTATTTATACTATAAAGTAACTTTAATAATTCAGAACTTTTTAAGAACACACTGAATAAGTGCTTCTGTATACTAGAAAAAATATATCTTAAGACGAATCTTACCTATACCTCACTGATGTGATCAATACATCAAAATTTACTAGACATTATGTTAATGATGTCTGTGGTTTATGTGTGGGTGTGTGTATCGGCCGATCGAGATTATTTTTATAGTCATCTCTAGTCAAAGTTTAGACTTCATAAATTATAATTTATCTATTTGTCTTTGCATTTCCCTAATGTTTTTACGATGATTTCTGATTTACAGCTAAACCTTTAGGTACGAAGTTTCCATTTTTTTTTTTTATAGAACAGAGATATGGATAAGACATCCATCTTTCTACCTATCTATTTCTTGTTCCCAAATCAAATATATATCTATATATATTTTAGGAGTCCTATGATGGATATTTGTGAGTGTTAGAAGCGAAGGCAGAAACCTACAATGGAGAATATAATAATTTGCGTCAAAATTGCATACTGCAGCTATAATAATAAGTTAGCTTTCGTCCACACATTTTCCGAACGCAATGAACTCATTAAAAATTTTAGAGAATCTAAATCGAACACCAGCGAACAACATTTAGGAATAAGCAAGCAATGCCCATTAACTTACAATTGCTTTGAAATTGTATATTGACACAGAATCAGCTTACAAGCTTGTCCTTGAACAACACACTTCTAAAATTTAAAAAAAATTATGAATTGTAAATAAAAAAAATTTTAACAAGTTTTAAAAGAGTCCTGTATAAATTCTACATAAGTTAAAGACCAAAATCTATACCAAGGTTTAGTATGTTTTTTTTTTGTACCCAACAACGCGCGCGAAGGTGAGAGATCATTTTGTTTGCAATGGCCAGAAAAATGTAATTGAAAATGTTAGCATTGCTTGACTTAGTTAGCCTAATTATTTAAATATGTCCATCTAGAATGGTCAAATTTTACGGTAAATAAGCATATTGGATGATAGAGACGATCGGTTAGTTATACGTTTCTTTCTATCTTTTTGTCCATCTTTCACCTGCCGGAATATACATTTTCTTATACTCTTATACTTTTTCTCTAAGATATACTTTACAAATAAATTATAAATCGAGACAAGTTGAAAGTCAACATACCGTTATAAATGAATTACAAACCAATGCAAGTGTGTTCATTGCATATGCACAACACATAAATGTCTATGGAACGTATATAACATTTTTGATTAGCGTAAAATTCTAAATCGTTTTATTTCACATACCCGTCGCTTTGTTAATGAAAGTCCGTTAAGAAAATTTAAAAAAAAGAGAAAAAAACTAAAACCGAAACTAAAATTCTTAAGCGTTATTATCAATAACTTTAGAGAGGAGATATCGATCTAAAAATATAATGGAAATATTTAACGCATACCATCCCAAAAACTAAGCCCGAAACTAAGCGCCAGTCATGTTCGCAAATATTAAAAAAAAAAAACTTTTCATTTGTTAATGTCTTTTTTTTTTAACAATTTTTATTCAAAGTTTAAATTTCATTTTATTTATTTTTTAATTCAAAATAACTAAATTGCAATTGCTTATCGAAATCGTCTGTTCACTGCGTTGGACTTATTAGCAAAATACACGGTGTAGTGAAAAGGTCTTTTTAGAAGACACACGTACTCATTGACATCAATAACAATTCATACAAAGAGCAATCAATGACTTACGTATGATAATTATTTCTAAAGTATTTCTACTTGTACATGTAACGGAAGTGTATGTAATCTACCTTGATCAAAACTAATATTTGATCATTGATCTTAAAACCTTCACGCACAATCGAACTTAATTCTACATCACATAGCCTGGAGTATTTGCTATTAAACGAAAATGATTTCTAATCATCATTTTAGTTTAAAAAGTGAAACACTCTTTTTGTTATTACACCCTTGATATTGTACAATACTATTATTATTATTATGATTATTATGAATATTTAAAACAAAATTCACTTACATTTATGTTAGGAGAGTATAACTTTACACACACTTATACGTTATTAAGTGATGCTAGATGAAGTATGGATTTCAATCGAAAAGACTAAACATTTTCCATGTATATGGGGAACTTTTTAATGCCCGCGAAAATTTTAAAACAATTAATTAATATAAAATGTTTATATTATGTAGTTATAATGTACATTTATAAGAAGCAAAAAAAAAAACAAATTAAAAAACATAGTCTTTAAAATGTATACAAAGCTATAGAAAGAAAAATTAGTTTTTTTTATTGTAAAGTTTTAATCATTTATTTTATTTATTTTTATATTTTATTTTAATATAACAATTTCTAAGTTTCTCCAGCTGTTATGTACACACTAACTTCGTAGAAGTTTACCGCTATTACTTCATGCAGTCAACTTTATCGCAGTAAACTTAAACACGAACTGAGACATAAAATATTTTCCTACAATTATTACCTAAACAGTGAAATATATTTCCCATACAATAGAAACGAAAGAAAAGCTTTCATTTCATAAAAGCTTTTGTACTCTTTTTACTACACTTCTATGCGGATTTCTCTTCCTTTACGCTTAACGAGAATCCTAGATATCCTTACAATTAAGAAAACCTTCTTAATTGAAGGTTAAAAACAAAAAAAAAATATTATTTCATTGAATTGAATAAATCGGAAAATATTACGATAGATAAAAAATGGCTTTGAGAGTTAGAGTACATATCTATATGTATATATATATATACATGTACACGTATGTTTCTAAATTTAGTTATAAAATGCGTGTTTAAGACTTTGCACAATGTTAAGTCAAAATTTTTAATTTTAACTTAATTTTCCTTTAAGATAAACAAAATATTCTGTTTCACAGATTGTTCAGAACAGAACAGAGAATGAGAAAAAGCTGTGCATGCTCGCTCGACAGATCTTATTTATACACCATACAAACGAGGATCCAAAAACAAACCTTAAAATATGTCAAATTTGTGAGAATGTACGTAACATCCAGAAAGGCTTAAGGGTCTTATCACCATCCGTGAGTCCCAGTCTGTTGTCAATCTATAAATCGCAACTGTTAAGACATTTTAAAATAATTCGGTACATTCACGTGTTTTGGAAAACACACACCATTGAAAAAATAAATACGACACCTTTTCTAGAAACGATTATATGTGGAGAGGATTCAAGTTCGCTTCAAATTTTTCGCATTCATTTATATTATTATACTAATTTTCTATTAATTTTTGTTGAGAAATATTAAAAATGCAATTTTTTTTTTTAAATGAAGACTTTTTCTCCACAAAAATTAATAGAAAATATTATATTAGTATAATAACATAAATTAATGCGAAAAATTTGAAGCGAACTTGAATCCTCTCCAAATATAATCGTTTCTACAAAAGGTAAGACTTTATAAGGCAGAGATCCAATTTTTAACATTTTATGTAATGAAAATTTATCCATAATAGTAATTTAATAAAAAAAATTATTTATATAATAAATTAGGGCAGGTAGTTCTACTTTTCTTCAGATCTTATAACATATAAGGATTCTCAGGATTCTGCGGCAAAAAGATATAAGTTTTTATATATCGTAGTAAAAGATCAAAATGGATTAATTTGACACAGAAATTTAAAAAATAAAAAGATTTTTGAAATTTAATTTACTAAATTCGTATCACGTTAGTTCAGTTAGTTTTGTTTGAGATCCCTATCACATATAACGATCCCCATAGAAAAAATGCGTTTATTTAAAAACGAGGTATTATTTTTAGTTATTTGTTACGAAAATAGATTAAGAATTGCATTCGACGAACTGGTGTATGATATTTAATGATCGACTTCTATCGACTATAATTTTTTTGTACTTGTTTCTTGCATAACTTTTCGCTTCACTTATACAATAAGAACAACGTAACAAAAAAAGGGATTTCATGGCAGACGACTTTCAATTGAGTTGTTGCTAGATATTTATTTATTTATAGTTTTACTTTTAGCTAATCGAGCCATTGATCCAAAGAAAGCAATTGTTTGCATAAATCAAACCCTCAGAAAATGTTCACTAAAGTTTGAAGACAACAATATATGACTTAGTCGGCTAATGTAGAGAATAATTCTGATAGAAATAACAAACTTACAACTGCAAGATTTATCGCTCGTGTCGGTATAATTTACTTAGAGATTTAATATACTTCTGTCTCAGTTTTATTATATGTGAATGTGTATGAAAAAATTACTTTAGTGTTCGACTTATGCCATTAATTTCGGGGTTTGATTAAAAGCATATCGTTTGTTTCAATTTCATAGCTCGAACTTTATAATGCAAATTTCTTTTTCTTTCTTTAGCGTATGCGTTAAAACACATTGATTAAAAGCTCAATGATTTCCTATTATTTATAAATATGAGCAATACAATGTCATAAACAAGATCGTTTATAATAATCAGAAAACCTTGCTACACAGACACACACGTGCATTCACAAGTTTTGTTTATTGAATACATGTATAGAAAAGCGCAGATTGAAAAGCATAGATTGTATAGACGCATCTGAAGAGCAAAAAAACAAGAAATACGAAAATTTTTATATTTTTTTCTGGAAAATTTTAAATAAACGACATTCGCAATGCTAATGAAATACATCAGTCTTTTTAATCACAATCCACATTACAATACTATAAGCTATACAAGTATATAATCTACAACCGATAAACCTCAACTATTAACTGTAAAAAAGAAAAAAAAAACATGTTAAGCTTTAAGATTTGCAAACAAAAAATTATTGATTTAAAAATGATTTATAGACTTTCATACCCCATACAGATTATTTTTCCTTTACTGATAGATATGTTTGTTTTCCTATTACAACATCACGATTGCATTTAATAACTTGTATTG
Source organism: Glossina brevipalpis (assembly GCA_000671755.1). Classification (NCBI taxonomy): domain Eukaryota; kingdom Metazoa; phylum Arthropoda; class Insecta; order Diptera; family Glossinidae; genus Glossina; species Glossina brevipalpis. The sequence continues at coordinate 920,229 of KK351079.1, read as the reverse complement.
ATTTTATAAAGCTGTTTAAGTTCTTAAGAATCCATTTATGAAACAGTTCAAGTAAGAAATCAATCTTTAAAACCGAAAAAGGTACAAAACATTTCATAGGAAGCACCTATAGATCATCGTCAAAAATAATTTGCATATAAAGGTATAATATTACTGGTACTTTGAGAAAAACACCGGATTATATTACATTAGCACTGCTCGATAAAATCACCCGATTAAGAGGCGCGAAAGTAATCTACAAAAAAAAATACCATTTAAACTCCGATTATTTTTATAAGAAAGACCGAACAGGTGAGAGTTATATTCATTTTGTCATTTTGTTTATAATTCCCAGAAAGACGCTTCAGAGACCCCACAAAAGTATAGGTATTCTCCGATCCATGTCCTTCGTGCCCTCTGTGCAATATTTGTGGTGAACATTTTCCTCCTCTCAAAAATAAAGATATTATCTTCAAATTTAGCAGAAAGAAGATATTGAAAATGGGCAAGCATGGGCAAAAATGATCGTATGTCACGCCCTCAGAGTAAAATAAATTGAGAGCACCTCAGTTTTCTAGGTGGTTTGATCTCTACTCATAGACTACACTATGAAAATTTCCACGCTTTTTTCATAAAAATAAAAAAATTTGTCACGCCCACTTATTAAAATGTGAAATTTCCACCTTCTACCACCTTCGGTGGGTACATTTTATAATTTGGTTTGTAACTACCAAAAAGGAAACTACAGAGACCCCACAGCATCAAATCAGCATTAAATTTAGAATCGATTTAAGAAAGTCTGTCTGTCCGTCTGTCTGTGTAATGTCTATAGTAAACATTCTGCTGATCGGAAAAACGAAGTTATCGGCTTCAAATTGGAAGTTCTTTAATTGGCACGACCACCTATTACAATTTAGTTTTTCCCCCTTTTTTAACCTAAAGGTCATTGGTATAAAAGATTCGGCAAAGCCGAATATAATTTTCTTCTTTATTTCATATCCTTTTGGTACAAACGATGTTAATTTTGTCCGAATGTCTTCAACATCACCTACACACATTGCAATTGTCGAGATATTTTAATGAAAATTTGTTACACACTAACTAACATGCAAATAATAATAACAGGCAAGTAAGAACTCTACTAAGAATGTATTAGAGATCGAATTAGTTTTATAACTCACTCAATCATAAATCTTTTTGTCTTCTTTAATTTATAAAATTAATTTTATTGAGATTCAGACATATTGAGACATTTTCCGTATTACAAATGAAGGCTTTTTCGTAATTTTATTGCGATTTAGACTTTCTACTCTTCTTCTTCTTCTTCTAGTCTAAATTAATTAATCAAAAATAATTCTTTGATTGATAAAAATTCAATTTTCTTCTGCGTACTTCACGAGGGTATATTGACAACAACATTATTTTATCATTGTACTTGCAACATACATGGTGGGCTGAAAAGCTCGTAGGCTGACATATACATAGTTAGCCCTAACCTTCAAAAGACATAAAAATAAATTTGACAGCTGTTGCACTATTAGTATGTGAGTTATAGAATTTTTAGTGAAGCAACTTTTGTCGGTTTGAAAAAACGGATAAAAAGGAATTTCGTGGGTTAATAAAACATTGCTTTTGGGCGAAAAAAAATACTATTGAAGCCAAGGCTTGGCTTGATAAAGATTATTATTACTTTGCACCAGGAAAATCAACCGTAGAGAAGTGATTTGCTAAATTTAAACGAGGCGAAATCAGCACCGAGTGCGATGCACGCAGTGGACGCCCCAAAGAAGGTGTTACCGACGAAAACATCAAAAAATCCACAAAATAATTTCGGATAACCGTAAAGTGAAGTTAATTGAGATAGTTGAGACCCTAGAGATATCAAAGAAACGTGTTGGACATAACGTGAATGAATATTTGGATTTATGAAAGCTCTGTTCAAAGTGACTGCCTCAGCGAGCTCACAATCGACCAAAAACAACAATGAATTGATGATTCTAAGCAGTGTTTGGAGCTGTTCAATCGTAATAAACCCGAATTTTTGCGTCGATATGTGACAATGGATGAAACATGGCTTCATCATTTCACACCGGAGTCCAAACGACAGTCAGCCGAGTGGACTGCACGTGATGAACCGTGTAACAGCTGTCAAATTTATACACGTATCTTTTGAACGTTAGGGCTAGTTAAAAATCATATGGATTTAATACTAGTAGCGCTATCTATGTGTGAGCCTACGAGATTTTCAGCCCACCTGTTATATACTTGTCATGGACATGAAATATTCTGTCGACATTGCCCACTAACCCACTCGATCTATTATTGTACATTATCAGTTAGAAACACTGACATAGAAACCTAAAATAATAGTACTGATCGGTCGTATAATTTCTATATATATGAACTTGAGATGGTGTATTTCCAAACTTCTTTTCAAGGCAAAAACACTTGCATTGTCCTTATTAATTTAAAGGGATAGGGACGGCACGTGCACGTGCAGTGTTTCTAAAAAAAAAAAAAAAAAAAAAAAAAAATGATTCCACACTTCAGCCTTTTATGTTGCATTGCATTTACATTGCATATCGATAACATCAACAGTCAACAGTTCAGAAAAAAGCAAATAAATCGTAATCACTTTATTTTTAGAAGAAAAATAGATCCTCGCTGCACGCGTGACTTTCCTTTCATTTTCTTTTTTTTTTTAATATTCCGTGTGTGTGTAGGCGTGTTTTATACGTTAATGGCTAATGTTTCGAATGCTTCTTGGTGATTATTTTTTTTTTTTTTCGTTTCTATTTGTTTCTTGTTATGCCTTTACTGTAATGCTTTTACTTTCCATAGAAGCACTAATGTAAACAATAATTCAATCGAGAATTTTTTCAAAATTTTAAATCCCTGCAATCTACCTGGAATTGTCCGTCAGCGAACTTTTTTCTCTGTACTTTGATTCACATGTGACGGTAACTGATATATAATCATTGCCCGCTTAAAGCAGTTTGCAGTATAGAATATAGAATATAGGAGATATTTGCGTTATTTTATATTTCAATTGCTTACCCGACTATAAACATTGATAAGACTGTCAGGATTAAATGGAAATTTCAAAAGAAATGTAAGTTAAAGCTTAAAAGTTTTATTATCACCATAAAAAAATAATTAAATTATTTCCAAAATTTATTACGTTTAGTTTCAATGCAGATCTTATTATTTGCCTATTTAATCTTCGTTTAAAAAATCTAATATTTTACCTTAATGTGATATGAATTTTTTTTTCTTTTTGTTTTTCTTTTTGGAAATATTTCTTATCAATATTAATTGAATTTCTGCAAAGGACAAAGTTAATATACCGATATTTCGAATAGTGAATGCACTTAAGAATAAATAGTAACTTTTGAAAAACAATATCTTACACGACATTTTTATTTTTTGTTTTATTAAAGAATTACAACAAGTGTGGACAGAAAAGCTTAAGCGACTCACTTAAGGTTTAAAAATCAATCAATGTTAATCTTTCAATTCATCCGCCGTACACATAGGTAAGTAGAGCTATTATTTTTGCGGTGTAGTGAAACATATATATGTAAGTTAAGAGGATTTTTCGCCTGAATCATTTTTTATAATATTTTATGACGCACATAAAAACTTATGTTATTATGTATCAGTGCGCGCTCAGCCTTTACTGTGTTACATGTATTTTTCAATGTGAATATTAATTTTTTAGTTATTTTATCGTTTTTAGTTCAATGCCTTCGCCAATTAGAAACTATTCATTCGTTTTGTACCTGAAAATATAAAAAAACAAAAACACAAAATCTCAATGTCATGTCCATCACCGCATCAAATTATTTAATTTTTGTATTTATTCTCTCTCTCTCTTAAGAGAAAAAGAATTTAGTAAAAAAAAAAGCTTTTTTCATACGTTACTTATGCATTCCTTATTTTTGTTTATTTATTTTAAATGTTTACAAATAAATTTAAATTTCATTACGTAACCACGTTTCGTTTGTATTATAAAAATTATAAATATTAATAATAAACGGACATTAAATTAGTTATGACAGTTGTTCTTAATCAAAGTTGCTTAAAAATATTATGTACTCAGCAGTATTTCCGCTTACGAATCAGATAAGCTCATATATACTTGAACTTCCATAAATTTTATTAACTTTTCCCGAGACCTTTACAATTTTAACTTAAATAAACATTAATAAATGAGCAAAAAGAAAACATCCGGATTAGTTAATTGTCGAAAAGATAACGCCACTGTAACAACTTCAAAAGGGGTTTTTTTAATCAATTTTTTTTTTATAGAAGGGAATATAATAGGACGATAATATTTGCGGAAAAATTTTGAAAAATGCTATCTCCGTAGCAGTTTTCACGAGGCATCTTTGGTTTAAAGTGGTCTGTCGCACGCAGTGCAACTGGTCCAATTCTAAATTTAAATAAAAAAAATAGTAATGATTTTTGTGTGTCTGGTAAATATTTGAAAAGAGGTTCGATTTTTCATAAAAAAAAAAAAATTACACTCTTTTATTAATAAAAAGGTAAAAACAGTATATTCGACCAAATCCGATCAATAAATATCCTCCACTACTTTGCCTAACACAATTCGTCTTTTTACCACAAAAGAATATAATTAGATTATGGTGTTATCTAAAAAATAGACTTGCGACTATTAAGAATTCACTTTTATCATAAAATATGAAAAATTACATCTTTTTATCATATAAAGGCTTATTTTTCATATGAAGTGATTTCCAAAAAATAGCATTACGTGATCCAAATTCGTTGCAATTAATTGTTATTTCAAATTACTATTAAAGACTCACTTTCATCATGAAATATTAAAGACCAGAACCTTTTATCATACAAAGACGCACTTTTCATAAAAATCCGTATACGAAATATGGCGCAAAAAATACACTTACGTAATCTAAATTTGGTAGAGCTAATTTTTATGTGAAATTGCTAATAGAGGGACTGATCTTCATCATAAAATATTAAAAATTATATATATATATATAAATATAAAGGCTGACATTTCATAAGAAAAGTTATATGAGAGGTGGTTCCAAAAATTGGGGCCATCCGATTCAAATTTTGTACATTTATTTTATATACTAGAACACTACTTTCTATCGAACTTAGTTACATAAAAGCTCTTTTCAAATAGGGTATTATATGGAGCGTGGGCGTAAGAATCTTCTGATCGCATTCATTTCCAAAAAAGCTCATCCATGGGTGAAAAAGACACGTCACTGTAGCAAATTTCATCAAAATAATTTAAAAATTGCGACCTATAAGCTGAATACAAAAATTGTGTAATTGTGTCTAACATTTATTATCCGTCATGATTCAGGAATACTATCCTTCGAATTAACCAGAAAAAGTAATAAAAAAAAATAGGGTAAAGAAAATGTAAAAGGCAAAGAACTTGACCTATTCAAACTTCCACAGAACCATGTCGTGTCCAGTTCGGTAGAGTAAGTTATATATATATATACATATATATATATATACATATTTACTAAATATTTATATATACATATTTTTCTAGATCGATTCAATATCTAGACAAATCCTTCTGCCTGTTTATTCATTTATGTTATTTGTATGATAAACGTTGTTCAGCTTCAACTTTGGGAGAATATTAAAACTCCACAAATCTGCTTGTAGCATAATAATCAATACAGTTAAACATAGTTTAAAACAAAAAGTATTTTAAAGAAATTTTTAATCAGTTTACCTTTGATATTTCACAGTTTACTATAATTTCTACAATATTTCATTTATTCATTTTTTTGAGTTAAACGTAAGAAAAAATTTTGAAGTTAGAAGGTTACAAAATCAATTTTAAAATATCCAAATTTGAAATATTTTTTCGGCTCACATAATTGCATTAAAATTATATAGAGGAAGCTTTTACTTTCCATCGCAATACAAAGTAGTATATGATGGTTTGACAGCTTCAGATAAAACAAGAAAACAGACGTCTAGGAAGAAAACTTGTAAATTATTTAACCTTTTTCTAAATGAACTTAAGAATCTACTCAAAATTCTTCTGGATGTTACAAACCGTACGAGAAATAGAGTATACTTCATCCAGTAATATTTTCAAATCTTTATATTAAATTTTCTTTCGGTATCAAATTTCGATTTTTAACTCTTTTATTTTTTTTTATTATTTTTATCAAATTTTTTGCATAAATTCATATTTATTATCATCGTTGTTCTCTTTCTCTCTTTTACTCTCTTCTTAGTTGTATATGAATGCAGTGGTGCACTGGCTATTATGAAATTCTAGTGAAAAAAGTGTTTTAAGGTGAAGAAAATGAGGAATATCAATTCCATAACATTTCTTTTAATGACGACTTATAAATAAATAATTTCAAGTTGATTGGAGATTCTACAATAAAGAAAAAGATCGCTCGCTAGTTGAGAGTTTTTTGCCGCTTGTAGGATGCTGAAAACACCATCAAAATAGTTTTCTAAATACTTATTCTTTTTATTTTATTTTATTTATTTTTTCGTTTTGTTTTTGTTTTCAATCAAATCTAATCAATCATGTAAGCAAAATTCCTGATAATAATCTCCAAATATACTCAAATGTTTGAATAGCAAATTTACTGTCTCCAGAGTTAAGAGGTTGTATCGAAAAGACTCTCACCATCTCCCATTTTAGAGATAATCTTTCTTGCTTACATAATTACTCTCTTGATTTACTTGTAAACTGATCAGGTTCATTGTCCAAATCGATCGATGCAAATTGTATTTAATTTTAATAAAACTATAAACGATAAATGATACAAAATTTAATTTTTATCAAGAGAATATAGAATATCTGAACGTACTATTAATGTAAATCTTAAACATTTCATCCTATCCTTGAGTTACACAAGTGCAAAAATTATATAAAATATCATTAAAACCATTTATTGTCAATTGTACTTGAATATAATAATTTTATTTGATGTGTTCGTAAGTTTTTTTTTTTTTTTTTTTTTTTTCTTGAAAGAAAACCTAATGGTATGTGGAAAGCAATTTCCATATGAAAAATGTAATGAAAAATTGAGAGAATAACAAAAAAGAAAAAAAAATTTTTAAATATAAATATGAGACTCAGTTTTATACGGTAAAAGCTGCCGTCGAATATTTACGGTATATAATGCCGTGGCGAACACAATGTTAATGAAAAGCAATCCATAGAACAGGATATGAAAATATTCTACTATAAAAAAGTATATAATACATAAGTCTATGAAGGCATGCATGCATGCATGCATCCGTGTATGTATGTATACAACAGCGATACGTGTAAACGATAGGTGTTCATATAATAGAAAACGGAAATAATGTAATTAAATTGCCTGAAAAAAAATGTTCCAATTTAGCTTCAGACCAAAAAATTAAAATGTAATATTAAATTTTCAATACACTTCAGTTAGAGCGGGAAACTTCGTAGGAGATATATTAGATTCCTTGTAAAATAATTATTATCTCAATTGTCGTAAGACCTCGTATCAACTAAGCTATGACGCCCATGGGACGATCCAAACAAGTTTTAAATAGTTCAAAAAATCAAGTTTTCTAACATAGTCACAGACTCATATTAAAAAGAATTTTCTGTGCATTGAATAATTTAGCAAATATTGAAAGTAATTGATTATAAAACAAATAATTGGAATGAAAGGCTTGAAAATAGAACAATGTGATTCAAACATATCATAGTATATTTATATGATAAATAATATTATATTTATATGATGGATCATATTTCCATCATAAAATTCGAAAAATTCGAAAAATATTTCGATTCAAACCATTGTCAATACCGTTCGTCCTTATGTCAAAACACGTCAGTATACAAAATTTCTCTAAAACATCCTAAATAAAAATTATAATTTTTAGATACAACACATCAGTCATGCAAACGGACAGATACACAGATGGACCCGACTAAGAGATAAAGTTAAATCGTTTCAGAAAACTATATCTGCAACTTTTAGGCAGAACACATCAAACATACAGATGGACAGATACGCAGATGGACCCGACTAAGAGATAAGGTTAAATCGTTTCAGAAAACTATTTCTGCAACTTTTAGGCAGAACACATCAGACATACAGATGGACAGATACGCAGCTGGACCCGACTAAGAGACAAGCTTAAATCGTTTCGGAAACGTATTTTCAATCCGTATATATATAATAAGTCTTTCTGGATATTAAATTAATATACCCAAATAGCGTATGGTATAAAAAGCTTAAAGATAAAATAAAAATTTCTTTAAGATTGAATTTTCAATTTTGAAACTCATTTTTCTCGGAATCATCCCTATCTACATCACTCGATCCTTCGATTTTTATTCAATTTCTTTAAGATTGGGTTGATAAACTAACATTTGTCGATTCATTAATGATTTTTATATTATATTAATAAATTAATTTAAAATTTGAAAATATTTATAAAAATGTTCGTAAATATAAACTTAATTATATAAGAGGTTATGAATTGAAAATCAAATATTAAGTTTGAAACAACTATCAATACTTGAATACTATACTTTGTTGATTGGTCTTCTTCCTTATAGATGTTATGTTGATTCAAACGAATCAATTCAGAAGCAATTCTTTCTATTCGCCCTTAAGAATTTGTCTTAGAATTCGCTACTCTCTTCGCCACCTTACGAAAATAGATTACTACGCTTAGCCCTACACTTGTACTAGAGAAATTTAGATTATTTATCATACGTTAAATGTACTTTTTAGTTCAGTTAATAAATGACATCACATTAACTTGCCGACTTTATTAAGTGAGATAAATTTCAATATTCGTAAACATTTTCCTAAACATTTCATTTTTAATGAAACTCAATAAATATAAATTTAATCCGCGTTTAAGATATAGAATGATTTGATTTTTGTCAAAATGAAGGAATATTGACTTTAACCAGCGGGAAATTTTAAATTATAAAATTACAATGAGTAATTGTACGTGCAACCAAAGGATATAAAAGCTGGTAGATTTCTGCCAATATGTGGTGGAATGCAAAGATAAATTTTGTCAAAGAAACAACATATCATGAAATATAAAACATTCCGCAAAGCAATCAATGCAGTGCTTCATTGCAGAAAAAATCTACATTTTGCTCCCTTTTGTGAAAAAGAATCGTGATATAGAAGGGAATAATAAAGAGCAGAGAATATTCCCGAAAAGAAAAGCAAATAATACTCGAAGATCAAGTTATACAATATGCTGCTGGGAATAAAGTATTTGTCATTGCACCTAGGAACTCTGATATACAATAACTTAAGAGAAGTGTAGTCTATCCCTATGACTCTTCAATTGCTTGCTCTTTCCTTTTCCTTTTTTGTTTTTTTTTTGTTTCATATTCTTACGTCAACTCAAAGATGTGTAATTGTGTGTCGCGTATATACACTTATGAGAATAATTTCTTCATAATACTCTTAACTTTCAAATCTTATATAAATTAAATTTTAAAATATAAACAAAGTAAACTAACTTTCGAAAAAATAAAAAAAAAAATATGATTAAAAGAAGCATTTAATAAAACATGCACGTGTTCAAATTATGTCAAACATTTTGCTTTCTACACAAATCTGCATATTTAAGAAACATCCGTGTAAACGTAAGTGCACGCATGCACATATCCCTAAATAAAAAGCATTGTAAACAAAGCAATATAAACAACAAATATATGGGAAAGCAAAATGAAAAACATTCTATAAACGCTTATAGTTTATACTGTTTCACATAAACAATGGCTTAAGCACGTGTGCGTGTTTTTATACCCATCAACGCGAGGATGTGTGTGTTGGAGTGTATTCATTTTGTCATTTCATTTGTAATGCCCAGAGATCCCTTAAAATATACGTATATATTCTCTATCAGCAACAAAGTATGTCCTTCTGTCCATCTATGTTAAACATTCTCTTGGCCGCAAAAATGAAGATATCAGCTTCAAATTTGTCAGAAGTATTGGAACTACTTGCACGCATGTTGGTACTAACAAACGGTACGCTCAAAGTATAAATCAAAAAGAGGACATCTCTCTTTAAAAAAAAAAAAAAAGAGTTGGATTTTTTTTGCTTATTACTCATAAAGCCAAAGCAGATAGACTTATAAAAATGTCCACATTTATTGATTTAGCTATCCTCTCATATCGCTAACGACAATGAAAACAATGGAAAAATAATAGATTATTGGGGTTTAAACTTTTTTTTTTTCTTTTTTTGTGAAAACGTTTATAACATTCAGAAAAATGATTCAGTGTATACGGTACGCATATTCTTGATCAGTATGAAACTCGGAACCCATCTAAACGTATCCGTCTGCCTTTTATGTCCGTATGTCTGTCTGCTAATCTGTGTAATGTCAATGAAAACATCAGCTTCAAATGAAAAATGGATCAAATCAGTTCCAGGTCACGCCCACAGTATAAAAAAATAAGTTTCCTCTGCCTCTGACTCGCTTTTCTAGGTGTATTGTTCACTACCCATAGACTATAAAGTAAAAAGTTGCAATATAGAAATAGATAAAAATTTGCCACGCCCACTTATTAATATATATTATTTCTTTTTATCTTTTTTTTTTTTAAGCGAGAGATGCTGGGTATAAAAAATTCGGCAAAGCCAAATATAATTATTTCATTTGTTTTGTTTTTTTTTTTTTTGAATTTACACTCCCACAACACAAACTAGAACCAGGATATATAAAGGAAAACAAACGCAGAGGAAAACGTATAAACCATTTGAGAGTAAATGAATTCTCCAATATTTGTTTTGAATGACATATGAATATATATATATATATATATATACAAACAAAAAAAGAAAGAGAGACAGAGAAAGATAGATTTGTCGAGCTTTTATTACTGCGAAGTAAATTAATGAATTAGTTGAAATAAGGGGATGTCGTATTATTATCTTCTCGTTCAGATATATGCAAAAAACTTTTAACTCTCAATTGTCGATAGATGACGAAGTAAGTGCACTATTTATATGAATGATTGCGTTTATCAAATCTAACAATGGTTACCTACCAAAGATATATCAAAAATGAAATTTATTCTGCCCGCTTTTCCTTGCATCTATCTGTCGTCTAGTTTTTTTTTTTAATTTTAAAAAGCTTGGGATTGAAAAACATAGAAAAAAAATTGAAACTTAGCATATCTATTCATTATTGCTAATCACACTCAAACTCACTTTTGGAAGTAAACCTAAGCCGCTCATAATCACTTTCACAATCTGAACAATACTTCACGGAAACATTAAGAAAGACCATCTACGCCAAATTATAAAAATTTTTGATTTAAAATACAAACCAGAATCTGAATGAATGGAAAATGTGTTCAGGATTAAAAATCAACTCGCAATTAAAAACAAATTTGCATCAATAAAATTTTCATAAATTTTTTGCTTAAAGCAAAGATTTGATAGCTAAAATAGTCAACTCGAAACGAGCAAAAATGTTTCAAAAGATATTTCAAAAACAAATTACGAGGATTTTCTTATTGATATAAGAATGGACCAAAAAAAGCAACAACACTAAAAAGTAATCGAAGCTGTTCAATCGTAATAAACCCGAATGTTTTCGTTGACAATGAAGGAAACATGGCTCTATCATTTCACATCGAAGTCTAATCAACAGTCAGCCGAGTGAACTGCACGTGATGAACCGAATCCAAAGCCTGGAAAGACGCAAAAATCGGCCGAGAAGGTTATGGCATCAATATTTTAGGATACGCATGTTATAATATTCATTGACTATCTTAAAAAGGAAAAAACAATAAACAGCGACTATTACGTAGCGTTATTCGAGCGTTTGAAATACAAAATTGCGGATAAACGGCCTCATTTGAAGAAGAAGAAAGTGCTGTTTCATCAAGACAATGCACCGTGTCACAAATCAATGAAAACGACGTCAAAACTGCATGAATTAGTCTTCGAATTGCTTCCGCATCCAACGTATTCGCCAGATCTGGACCCCAGCGACTTTTTCCTTTTTCTTAGACCTCAAGAGAATGCTGTGGATGGACAGAAATTGAAACTGAAGCCTATTTTAAGGCTAAAGACAAATCGTACTATAAAAATGGTATCGAAAAATTGTATGACCGCTATAATCGTTGTATCGGCTTCGAAGGCAACTATATTGAATAATAAATCAAATTCTATGAAAATAAAGAATATTTCTATGTTAGCCTACGGACTTTTCAGCCCACCTGATATGTTCAGGTAGAAATTTTTATTATTTTAAATTAAATTTATTATATTATTATATATTTCTATTTTATTTTTACTCATATAACATACATAAGTGTATAAATTTTTATAAATTACTATTTCCATCTACACATTGCCAATCGGCCCAAACACTATATTTATTAATGAAAGTAAACTATTTACAATATGATCGGCTTACTACTTAAGGTTTTCATTTAACAGGTTTGCACGCTTAATTGAAAAAATTTAATAAACCGTTAATGAAAGCGTAAGCGTAATCACTTTCCGTAATGTCGGCAGATTTCTTTTTCTTATTTTTTTTTAAGGTTTTCGATTTAGTTTTCACTTTAAGGTTCGTGCTGTTATTGGTTTTAATGGAAGATTGATTGTTTTTATTTCCACCTGTTACTGATGCTATTGGAGTTTGAGCGGCAATTGTACCAATTTCGTTTTTGCTTTGGGCAGCATCTGTTATACGTGTACGCAGATTAGGTAATGCGGTGACTTCTACTGGTTTGCTATCATTTTCACTCTCATCCTCACTATCATCATCATCGAAAAGACCACCTAAACCGAAACCACCGTAATCAGCATCGGCCGGTGCTTCTTCATTATCACTCTCATCATCTTCATCCTCTGCATAATCTGCATCAGTATCTGTTTCATCATTTTCCTCTTCATCATAATCATCTTCGTCATCATCGTCGTCCCCACCAGCTAAGAATGTTTTAAAGAGATTGAAAAAAAAAATTGTTATTCTCTTCAAAAATATTCTTTATTTTTTTTTTTGTTTGTTTTTTCAAATAATCACATCTCAAGCACATCAAGCACATTCAAGTTAAGTATAATATTATTGTAATGAAAATTTTTTCTATAAAAATTTAAGTAAACTTTTAAATCGAATACATTATTGTTAAATATTCTATAATTGATAAGATAAAAATTGAACGGAATAAAATCTATTTATTTATCGGAGAGTATAAGAAATATTATAAGAGTCTACGGGAAACTTCTATTCACTCCGTTTACAGCAAGTTTCAACAAATATGTTTCGATTCATTTGGCGTATATTTGGAACTCTTCTCTTATTGGACTCACTTTTTTAATGCATGACGAGATGGGTGGCACATCAGTTATTAAGTGAGAATAATTTGAATAATCGGGTCATTATATACATATTTCTGCTTGAACGGAACAAAATCGAACCCTTCTTGAACCGAATGATTACTGGAGTTCAAAAGTGTATTAACTGAGAAAACATCATAAATAGAAAGACTTTTTGTGAAGCTGGAAAATCTGCCCTCCCCGCCTCTAAACCAAAATTGAGCATGAGTAAGAGAATGTTGTTTTTATGGTGGAACATTCGAGGACAAATACATTTTCATTCGAGGACAAATTCATTTCAGCTGTTGAAACCGAAACGAAAAGCTAGATTCCCCGATAGAAATCCATCATCTGTACGAATTTCAGTTTTCTTTTCTTTCAATCGCTTAGTGCGCTAGACCGTACTTGATCAAATAAAATGAATATCTTTAATATGGATTCTTAACATACAATTTTATGATAAGAGCGTTCATTTTTCATTGAATTTTTCCTATCATAGGGAGAAAAGCATGTTTTATTATTATAAAATACACGTAAGGAGCGAAAGCGTTAATTTATGATGCTTATACAAACGCGACCCGATAAGCGCCAATTTGAACTCTTTGAAAAAGATCTTTACTTTATGAATCGCCAAACCCATGTAAAATAACGTTTTCGTCTCAAGATTAACATCTTCACACTTTTCATTTTTCTTAAGACCTTAAATAAAATTTGTTCATTCATTCAAGGGAATACTTGGCACGTTTGCGCCCTTAATACATTTTTATTTTTTTTTTATTTTTATTTACACTTACCACCAAAACCAAATATATCATCGTCATCGTCGTCTTTTTTCTTGACAGGTGCTGGAAACGGCTCAGCTTCGGCTACTCTTAACCCCTCAGGACCAAATTTAAAGCACGATACTCGTAAAGCAGCTTCGATTTCATCATCCGCTCGCAATTCAAAACCTAAACATGCTTTGAAATTTTGCTTGGATCTCGATAAACCATAAATGCGGCCACAAAATTTTGAATAACCACCTGGTAGGCCTACGCAAAATGGCCGAGCTTTTTTACCTTAAAAAAAGAAAAAAGAAAATATTTAAACTTGAATTCGTATATTAATCAAGATTATAAATACACATTATTGGGCTCTTCAAAGATCCCTTCCCCGGTAGTGTACAATAGATATAGAAAACGTATTTAATTTGTAAATATATTTATTAGAAAAAATAATAATAATAACTTACTTGAGATTGTACGGCTAGCCAAAGTGAGATCACCATACTTCAAAGTTACGGACATTTTTTCATCACCTAAATATGTAATTTTAGCGCAACCTGGTCCTTTGATCGGTATGAAGGGTAAATTAAAATCCCGACAGCAATTGCAATGATTTTCCGTACATTTACAGAATTTCATAAGTCCACCAGAATTACTGGCATTTTTTAGAGGGGTCGAATTAAGTAAAGTCGCAGCTGTTGTTGCCGCGATTAAAGGCGTAACAGCAGAAGAAACCGCACTGATTTCATTAATTGAGTCATCGATCAACTCACTGGACTGTGTAGCACTAGTAGTTCCACCGTTAAAATATATATAATCATCTTGATCGCCATTTAGAATTGATTCCGGTGGTGCTACATTCGGATCAATTTCTTCGGGAGATAAATTTAGTTGTTTAAAATTGTTAGAGATTCGTTGAGCAGGTCGAAAAATAGTTACAGCTTCAAAGCTATTAAAGTATGCGATCAAAATTAAAAACAAATTCAACCAGAGACTCGTCATTCTGATTGCCTAAGAGTTTTGGGAATGAATAGAAAAAAGAACGAAACAATATTTTTACTTAAAGTAAAATAAAATAAAATATAAAAAAATACGTTGCATCTTGGGGATTGAATTTTCCTATATTCTTATCAATGCATTCTAGATATAAATCAAATTCCATCTCTTCTTTTTTTTTTTTTTTTTTTTTTCTTAATTTTATTGACACACACTTTGGCGCACAGTTTGCCATCTTGTGATCAATATTAATATAAAGTATAAAACGAAAAATTTAAGCGAATTTAAATCGAACACAATTGATTAAGAGCAGAAAACTAAAATCTATATTTGTCAAGTTTTTGCTCTCTATTCAATTATTATTACTGTCATTATACAAATTTCAATAAATAGTGTAAAAAAATCGCCTATATAGAAAAATCCATCGAAAATCGTAAACCGATTAATAAGTACTACTAACATGCACAGATTGATTGCTTTCAATCGGATCGAATATATACAAGTATGTACCTTTGCTTTCACTGAACTCTTAAGGAGTAATGCTATCTCTTAAATTTTTCTTTTTCAATTTTTTTTTTTTTTTGCCGTCTAAATGATTACTTAAAAATCCAAGAATTATATCGAAAGAGTCTTAATGAAAATCCGAATTCTTTAGGTACCTCAATACGGCATTACCTAAAAATTTCTGTTTTTTTTTTCTTCTTTTTATTTTGCTTAAAATTATATTATTCAAACTGATGGTCGTATTTCTAATGCTTCCAACTCTCACCTTCCAATTAATTTCAAATTTCAGCAGTAATTTTCCAATTATGTACCAAAGTGCAAAGCGTGGGATTTTTTAAATTGCTTTCCTCGATATCGATATTTTTAAAAAAAATTCCATGTATTTCACTAGATATTGAACAGTATTGAATATTGAACAGAATATCTATAGTTTTTTGTTTTATTATAGAAAGAAAATTTCGATTTCTGTACGAATACGTTCAAGAATTTTTTTTCTTTTTTTTTGTGAATACTACTACGCCTCTATCTGTATGTAAATTACATTTTTCAATATTTAATATTTCTTTGTTTTTTTTGTATATAAAGCGATCCTTGAATAACGCTTTTTCCAGAAAAATTCCAATAAATAAAATATTAAAAAGAATCATAATAACGTAAGTTTTTTTTTTTTTTTTTTTTGTTCTTATTTCAAAATGTTAAGGGATTCTTCTAAGTCTCCTAGACGCCGCATACTTACAACTTAAGTGAGTATTTATGAATCCAACTATAAAATTGTTGTTGAAAAGGAAAATACAATCAGATCACACACCACACAAGTAAAAGACCGTTAAATGAATAATCGAACAAAAATTTGATGGTGAAATTTGCATTTAACATTATTTTGGTATTAAACTTATAAGAGTGCGTGCGTAACTTATACACTTGAATAGAAAGTATATGACCAAACAAGTAAATAAGCAAGTAAGTAAGTAAGTAAATAAGTATATATTTGAAAAAGTTATTTTTGGATCTAAAAGAAATCCTTCGATAATTAATATTATTTTTAATTAAATGTTAATAAATTAATCCAACTCTTATGAATATATTAAAAGGAGAGTAAATAAAACTCTTCTTGGGAGTGTTAGGATATATTCTAGCAACATATATATGCATATAACCGAAAAAAATTTCTTCAATCGCAGTTATCGTAAATAGTCATTATTATGACAGAGCCCCTACTAAAATGAAATTATTTTATATAAATAAGAAAATTACATTCGATGATGACCGCAGCTTTTATATCTATATCGACTTTATCTTAAAAAACGTTAAAAAAATAAATAAAGGAAACAAAAAAAAAACATTAAAGCCAGGCTAGGTCATTCATTCAATACCCTACACCAGTTTATCTCATGCAATTCTTCGTTTATTTTTCCATAAAAAAAATAACGAAAATTATTCCTTTCTTCCATGTAAAAGCATGCTTTTCATGGCAGTCCTAATAAAGAGAGGATGGGTCTAAGGTGTGAACTGACGCAATCCACAAATTTAGTAAAGTTCATATTTTATCGCAAAACTTCTAAAATATTTATTTCCTAAAGTATAAATTAGGAAATTTCAGAGATTCCAAAAAATATATATTATCTTGATTAGCATCAAATTAAGAATTGATTTAAGCATGCCCGTCCGTCCATCTATCTATCTGTCTGTCTGCCCGTCTGTATAATGTCTGTGGATAAGCATTCTTCTGGCTACAAAGATGAAGTTATCATCTTCGAATTAGGCAAAAACATTGACTGATATTGAAAATGGGTCAAATCGGTCAAAGGGCGTGCCCATAGTACAACGTACACTAAGAATATCTCTGATTTTAAAAAAAAAAAAGAAGTAAGATTTTTTTTGCTTAACAGGCACATCTATAAGTATTTGCACATCTATTAAGCTTGCTAGACTTTAGTGTTGATGCAAATATCGAAAGGATCGACCACGTCCATTCGATATAATAAGCTGTAAAGACGTCTATTTTCTGACTGTTTTGCTCAGTGCTTATAGAGAGCAAAATAAAAATTTCCACCGTATTCCATTAAAATGAAAAAAAATCTGCCACAAAAACTTATTAAAATTTAGTTTTTTATCGTTTCTTTTTTTTTTTTTAAGATAAAAGTTATGGCAGGGTCGTATATAATTTTCTTACTTGTTGCTATATAAAGCTGTATTTTCCTTAAGAACTCTTATATATGGGAAAGGCCCAAAAATAGATCCAAATTTCATACAGTTAATTTTTTTTCTAACTATTTTTAGAAACTCATTTATATAACGAAATTTTAAAAAATTAGTTTTTTTTTCATGTCATATTAAAGGCCTACATTCCATTACAACGATTAAAAAGATAGTTCCATCCGAACGAAATTTTTCATATTTATATTACAGGTCAACGTGCTAGCTTTTAACAATTTTAGTCGAGAAATATCAGAACATGAAATTTTGTCACATAAACTTCTCTTAAACTGATCATTATATAGGGAGCCCATTTTGAACAGTATAAGTCCTTGGGCCAAAACACGTCATTGGACCAAATTTCAGACAAACGGGACTAAAGCAATTCAGAAAATCGTTCTGAATTGATCGGTATAATTAAAGGTGATACATCTATCTTACGTCCATCTTAGTGTTACATACATCGGCACAAACTTATAATGCCCTATACCACAAGCGATATAGAATATAAATAGAATCTAGGAGCTTTCCTATATAACCGGGTGGACAAATTTACCGTATTTTAAATTTAAAATATTATTAATTTCAGATCAGGTTGCCAGATAACATTTCAAGGATATAATCATGATAAGAACAAACTGATGGACATCATTATGATATAGTTAGAAAAACGTAAAGACATCACTTATGCGATTCTGCTGCTCATATTGGTAAAGAATATATAGATATTTTTTGTGTCAGCATCTTTACCGTGTTCTGATATCTAAACTTTAAGTAAAAGAGAAGTGAAAATTTTAGTATCAAGTTTATTGTTGTAGATAAATTCTTGAATTCGTATAATTTTGAATTTCAAAAAACAAATGCAAACGACTTTTATAACTTCCAATCCATATTACATACATACGTTCAATATTCAATAACGAATATAAAGGAAATTATACTTCATTCGTATGGCGCGTAATCAAGCCATAAAAACTACAAAGTATTTTATAAATATTTGAACTGAAATTGCAGATAGTTTTACTAAGTATTTGTATGAGATCTGAACTCAATATCTGGTATAGAAAAAAAAATGTGTTAATTTTTAATTTTTTTTTGTTTCACTATTTTTGTAAATAAATTTTTACGAAAAATTCAACTTAATCTGTAATCAAGTTCCTACTTTTTATTTGAAATTTTAAAATAATGGTGGTATGACCTGCATACGAAAGATAAATCCACATTGATAAATAAACACGAAATATTTAAGTGAATGAAAATAGACTCTTTTTCTAATCAATGTTTGAATATTTAATAAATGCACTGGAAAAATTAATTTTTATTATATATCCTTCGGATAGGATATATTTTCACTAAAACATTCGGTCACTTTTTCCATTATTTTGCAAATATTTTATAAAACACATTTCTTTTTTTTATTATTTTTTATAAGTTATTTCTAAACATTTTTTAGAGCAAACTTTTTACGAAAAATTCGTTCTAAGCAATGTGTTACATAACTTTAACGAAAAAAAAAAAATATTTTAAATAAATTTATTATAAAATATTTCTTGATTTATAAAAACTTTTATAAAAATTCCTAAAAGGGATTTTATTCCTAAAAGTGCTAGAAAACAAGTATAGGTTTCAAAAAAAAAAAAAAAATTCCAAATATTTTTTTATGAAATTTTTTATAAAAATTTTTAAGATATGTTTAAAAAAAAAATAAAACTGACCGAAAAATATATATATATATATATATATATATATATATATATTATAATATATGTGTGTGTTTATATATATATATATATATATATGTATTTAATTTTTATCGTCGTCTTATAGAAATCTATTTAAATTTATGTATCCTTCATAACTTCCTTATCGAGCTAAAATATAAATACAATGTGATGTGCGTCCTATCATCTGTATTAGTATATCGAGGAATTTTTTTTATCAAATTTATTAAAACTTTTCAATACGTGATCTATACGATTTACCTACTGTCCGTAATATTCGTTTAGTTAAATGTCCACACACTTGATCGTTCGAAAAATTATAAAATTTTTATGCAAATAACCTTAATATTTATAAAACGTTTCACTTTCTATTACAACGTGAAGACAAAAAAGAAATGTTTACTCTTTAGAAGAAAGAAACCGTATACGCACGTTATTATTTTAAAAGCCGTTGACGACAACTCGCTTTGCCTACAGAATCAAAACTAAATGAAATTAAGAAATTCAGTTCAGATATTGACACGGACAGTCAAAACTCAGTAGAAAAAAAAAACAACAACAATCATGGTTTCTGCATAAAGTAAAGCTTGTACGCAACAAATTAAAATATATTTTGATTATCGTTTCCCGTTATGTCTACAGATACGTTTATACTTTTTTCATTCAATAAAAAGTGAAGAGTTAGTTAAACATTTTACAAAAAAAAAAAAAAAAAAAATTCTTCTCTTCTTCCAAAAAAAAAAAAAAAAAAAACATTTCTTGTTGATCTTAACTAGTTTGATGTTGTGTTGTTGTGCTTAAGCCAAAGTGTATAATATGTGTTGTTCGACTTGAAAACAGAAAGAAACCTGCGTTTCTTCAAACGTATGATTACAACCTAGTTCGAGGTTTGAAGAAATACTTTTGCAAATTCAAGCTTTCTTATTGTGTTAACAGTTATATGCACAGTGATCACGTACTGAGTTTTCCTTTTTTTTTTTTGCTCTTTTTTTCATTACATTTATTTTCAATAGAAGAGTTTACGTTCTGTTGCCCGCTACATACATATATGTACATAGAGCACATGGCAAATATTAATATCCATTAATGGTAAACGGAACACAACGTTACATTTACTAGGTCTCTTTCTTTATGCTGACTTGATTTCTTATTTTAATATTCGCCCAACACCGTTTCATACCATATGCGATATCGATCTCGATATAGATTTGGAAAGCGAATGTATTTACGGGTTCTGCCGTGTGGACGGTTTTTCCATCATATAATAAATCAGCGTAATAGAAAGTTACACTATTTTATTTTTAGATTTTTTATTGTAAGCTAGAATAATCCAATAAAATGAGGATCGTATACATTATTCGCTAATCCAACTTAGAACTATAAAATATATGATGATAGTTTTATATAAAATCAAAAAGATAAACATTTTCCGTTAGTAAGTGACTAGCTACGATCTTCCTATATTTCAAGCAAAAATCTACGAAATCTTTGCGTATACTTCTGAATGCTTAAGATGATTAATACAAGAGAAAGAGCTCATCTGCATCCATTCTGACTTTCAAACTGTATTAAAGGTCCTCAAAGGAAATGATGTAGATACCTAGAAGATCGTTTGTTGAAAGCAATGAAAGGGCCGACTGTTTAAGCAAAAGGGAAGCTCGAAAAACCATGATATTTCCGACACACTTTCTGTAGCGTATCAAGTAACCACATTAAGAGACAGGTGTCACAATGGGCATAGAAAAAATTAACTAGCCATTGGAAGCATAGCGCAAAGCAACGACAAACAAAAAGATTCATAAAATCCCCGGCATAACGCACAACTTATTGTAACTACGAAGGAGCGAGCTACGACTGGTCGCGCACTTTTACAGGAGTCATAACTATTTCATATATTATCTGAAAAATATAATATTATATAATATCAGATACCAATTATTGCAGATTCTGTCACGTCCTGTGCGAATACGAGGTCATCAGCAAAATCAGACACCAGATGTTCGGCGAATACTTCCTAACGCCAAAGATAATATGATGCTCGAAAACAGAGAAAATGACAGGATTCATGAAGATCCAAAAACTGGAGGGTTAATGGTAAAGGCGAGTACAATATGCCTTTCAGTTTGCGGTACTGAATGCCCAAACAATAATAATAATAATAATAGTAAATAAGTATAACTGATGATTCGATTTATAAATAAATTTCATTTTTCTGTAGAGTTTTACGCAAAAAAGTACAATTACGATCACGATTATTTATATATATTTTATGGTGTATCGGATGTGATGCGATGGATATATTATTATTATTATATTTTCTAGACTAATGAAATCAATTCTTAGACTAGAGAAATAGAGAAATAATTGAGCACTAGCATTATTGGCTATCGGCTCTACGCGATGGATATAGAAATATAACATTAAAGGAAAATTTTTACAATTGAACAAATTTTCCCAGAACAAAAGATTTGACTGCTTTGGCAATCAGCCGTTAGATTCTTGGTTGCCCTATAGACAATTTTAAATTTTAAATTTTCAATCTTTTATTCGAGTGACATGAAACCTTAAGAAAAACTAAAGATTTATAATACATACATTTCTCTACATTACAACGTTTCCGGCAACTGGAATTTTCCTTTTATATTACATTTACATCCTGCATGATTTGACCGGTAAACTTTTTATTTACGTTTTAAACATGTTGCGTAATTTGAATAAGAGATTGTGGAATCAAATGAAAGTGAAGGTTTTATTTATGTGTTAATTTTACAATTTGTTGTTATTTTGGAATTTTTTTTTTTTTAAGAAATTCAGCAACATTTTTACTTTTAATTCTTCAGTTCTTGAACATTATTATATATATGCGATGCTGTTTATTTTATCACATGGTGAACATCAGGTGGTGGATTATAAATATGCCAAAAAAACATGTAAGCAGTTCTGGAAACAATAATGGATAGTAATGTGAGAATGCTGTTGCTAATCTCTACCATACATATCTAATATCGCCGCTTAGAGAAATCTGTGCGTTCTCTACACTTGCTATAAAACAAAATTCGCTCTTGGCTGAAACTTAAAAATGGAGTTGCTGCTATAAGGAATACATGCAACAGAAGCCTTTTAATATGCATCAGAATTTGCATTTCGTTTGATTTTAGTGATTTTGGAAATGTTTTTAAAGAACACGAACAAACTTGGAAAAGTTGGAAAATATCGACCAGACTTGCGCTTAAAGACAGAAGTTAGACGGTTAACTAATTTGACTGCCGCTTTGGTGCAGATAAATGGAAGCAACTGTAAAAGCATATATTATGGCCAGTCCAGTAAATGCTTAAAGTTCTTTGTACCCTAGAATTCAAGCACATTATCTCACTCTCTCCATGAAGGATTTGTACTAGGTACACAGCCGCTTATGTAATTTATTAAAGGCTCTTGACAGATTGGAAGTAGCTTGTCTTCACTTTGCCATGATTCATTTATCTTACGGAATGTTTCGTTGCAGATGAGCTTTAAAACGATTGCATTTAGTCTAAAATTTGAATTAATTTCCATCGCCTCATTATTTATTTTATTTCCCCTTCCGCGCAACATAGGCAATGATATTCAATAGTTACATTCCTGATTAAATCATCGTCAATATACATTTTACGAGTTTTTAAAAATTTTTAGTTTCAATCTGTTAAAATAAAATTCGAGATATTTCTACCCTGCACCACTTATGGTACACAAATACGACACCATTTCAATTTACGCGGATGTATATAACATTCAGAAAGACCTACGATAGATCTAACTTTTATTATGCTAATCAATTCACAATCAATTTCTGAATCAACCTAAGCGTGTCCATCTGTTCCTCTGCCTGTGATGTCTTCTTAAATATTATTATGTTCAATTCCATATATTTATTATGTTCAACTCGTAATTTTTGGAGATATTTGAACATTTTTACAACCATTCCCCACATATAAAACGTATTTTGCAATTTCTAATATTTTGCGAGTAAAATCGGTAAAAACCTTTCTTTTGATATATAAACCAAATGGAAAAAGTAAGCTTTTATATGGTAAAGAGGCTTAATTTTTAACATTTTACGATGCTAATGAATTGCTAATAGTAGTTTGACATAAAAATTAACTGTAATAGATTTGGACTATATAGAACTATTTTTTTTAGACTTCATCTCATATATAAAAATTGTCATGACAAGTAAATCTTTACATGACAAAAAATATGATTTTTAAAATTTCTTTATGAAAATTGGCCCGTAATAGTAAGTTGACATAAAAATGAATTGTACCAGATTTGCTTTGATTTTCGTACACCGTCGTATATAATGACTCCCATGAAAATTAAGCATTTTAAGAAAAAAATCTCTGGCAAAAAAGTTGAAAATTGCTAAATTTAGACTACGTTGGCTCCCTTTACGTACCTAACAAGATATAAGCTTTAGTATTTTTTCACAAAAATAATTGAAGCACCGTGTTAGATAGATTGTGTAGGATATTTGATGGTCAGTTTTATTTGACTTGTTTTACTTATCTCTTTATTATTTTATATTTTCAAAAAAATTGACCATTTAAACCATTGAAATGGGATTTACTCGATCTTGAAAATATCTAAACAAAGGTGTTAGCTGGTGATCACTTTTTTGTTCGATATCTTACATACTCTTGCTACGTACCTGTATTTTTAAAAGTTATAAAAAAATCAATAATATACAACCCTGATTTTCTTTCTTTTCGCATGTTAATACATTACAAATCATAAATATATTTATTGAATCAAAATTTAACAACTTGCTTTTATGAATTATTTATGCAAAATAAGGCATTTAATTTCCCCCAAATTTGAAAACTATATCGCAAACTGAGACAGCCCTGGTTCTATGATCGTTAGTTCCTTTCTTATTTTTACGAAAAAGGAGAATGTATTAATTTCATCATTAGTTTAATAATATGCAGATATAGACACGAAAAATTACTTTCGATATTTTAAACAAAAATTGAATTCTGTCGGGATTTCCCGCAAAACAATAAGTTTTCCGGAGTTTTCCAACAAAACTTGCTTGTACATGTATTACTTATGCAAAATCGTTATTAGGCCCTCTAAAATTAAAAAATGACCTTACACCTTAAAAGCATTAAAAAATAAAGAAGGTCACGCGGCAAAAATACTACATAATAGAAAAAACGTGCAAGTCAAAAGTTAAATATATCTTTAGTTTAACGAGTAAACGTAGTTAGTCCATCAAATTGAACAGAAAGCAAATTCAGCACGTAATCGAACATTCTTATTTAAAAGTTGGCCATTTTAAAACTTTGTTTGTAATTTGAAAACTTCATGTCGATGATTTCAGTTACTTTCTAAAGTGTCAATCGTAGCATATACTTTTTTTATCAAAACCCTCTCACCATTTCACGAATTAGTTTGCAATTTTTTGTACATAGAAAATTTATGTCATTCACTGCAATTAAATATCATTAAATGCACAAACCTGAATGCTTTTTGAGCGCTGAAGATACGCAGAAACACAATTTTTAAATTGTTATTTTGTGAAAAGTTCTTGATGACAGTTGTTGCTATCTTCACAGACGCATATTTTTCAATTTGTTTCCATAATTTGACATATTAGGAAAAAATGACATTTGATGTTCTCAGCAGTTTTTGTTGCTGAACGTAAAATTTGCCAGAAAAATACTTTAAATTCATTTGCAAAATAAACAAAATCTTACGAGTAGACTACCTCGCCATTAAACAAAATGCTTGCAAATTGTATCACCAGATCATTACAGAGCGTGGTATGTAGTCAGAAAAGAAAAACAAATCAAGAGCTATAGCAAACAAATTATGTAATTTGGAATAGAATAACATAAGTTTTCATAACCGGTAAGATTAACATTGCTTTCCGTTCATTTAGCGAGGTGGTTTACGTGCAATTGCCACCTCTGCTGTGCAAAGCAGCGACAATTTATTTGTGCATCGCGATACGCCTGAAGATAATCCAGATGTACCTTTCGAGTTTACACCGGAAAATCAAAAAGTATGTAAAAGTATTCCATTTTTTGTTTTCTACTATCGCACTCGGCAAGCAAGGAAGAATAAATTCTTCCATTTGTAGCGTGTAGAAGCTATCTTAAGCATCTATCCAGAAGGCCATAAACGTGGTGCCTTAATACCATTATTGGATTTGGCACAACGCCAGTACGGTTGGCTGCCCATTTCAGCAATGCATAAAGTAGCCGAGATTTTAGGTTTGCCTAATATGCGTGTCTATGAAGTGGCCACATTCTATACGATGTTCATGCGTAAACCCACTGGTAAATATCATATACAAGTCTGCACTACTACACCTTGTTGGCTAAGAGGATCTGATGATATTTTAGCCACTTGCAAGGTAAACATTTAACACATTGTATACCATATAAATTTCAACGATTTTCTGACGCAGAAAACATTGGGCATTGGTGTTGGCGAAACTACAAAGGATATGAAATTTACAATTAGCGAAGTTGAATGCTTGGGAGCTTGTGTTAATGCACCCATGATAGCCATTAATGACGACTATTATGTACGATGATTATATTCCAAAACGATTCATTTTTCCTAATGCATTTATTTCTTCAGGAGGATTTAACTACCAAAGATATGGAAGAAATTTTAGCAGATTGTAAAGCAGAACGCGTACCACGTGCTGGCCCTCGTAACGGTCGCTTCGCTAGTGAGCCGAAAGGAAAACCAACTTCATTAACTGAAGAACCTAAAGGCCCAGGTTTCGGTCTTCAGGCCGGTCTCTAAACCTATTTATTAATCCTTAATTAAACATATTAAATAAATTTTTGTTTTTATTTTTAATGCAATTGGCGTCTGAATCAATTAAAGATTCACTGTTCGCTTTTTCTCAATTTTTTCAAGAATAAAATATTGAAAAATGTATTAAGAAATCGAAAAAATGCCTTTGATTCACATTCAAGTTTCTTAAACTACTGCTTCAAAAAATTTTTCTTCTCAAACTCTGCCATCAACAGTATTTCTTTTGCTAAAAATTTTCAAGAAAACAAAACTGAAGACTGAGGTTGGTTCGACATTTTCTGAGCCTTTTTTTACTTAGCACAAGGTCCAGATGAAAAGAAGACGCATAAGTTATAACTATTGTGGTGTAAGGCACTCTGATGTGTTTCAATTCTCGTATAGGATACGCTTGATTTGAGACAAGGCTCCCACTTTGTGCCCATTGGGAAGTTCGTTTTTAACAACAAAATAAAAAAAGACACCTAAATAGCAATTTTTAGAAAGTATACGAAACTTGAACTCTTCCTAAGACTTTTATGCTCTACGTGTAGTGAAAAAAAAAGAAATTATGGGATACATGAGATCGGAAATCGCAGTTTTGTGCCAAATAGCAAGACTTCTCGTATTTTAGTTTTCAATGGAAATTGTTCTTATTAGACTAATAGTTATTTGTATTAGACCAATAGAACTGGAAGTGTTTCTTAAACAAATATTTTCGTTCAAAACAACCAAGAAGTTACAATTATCTCTACTATTATTTATATATATATATATATATATATATATCATCATTATTAGTAAAGGAGAGTAATTTCTTAAGATTTCTAAATAATTGATTGTTTTTGTTCACCGCCTAAAAACATTAATTATGGAAAACCTTAAAGAAGTTTAGTGTGTTTTGGACATAATCTGAAACATAAACTTCCAGATGTCGATTTTATGTATTTTACGCAAACACTTAAGAGAATTAATATAACATTATATGTAAAAGCAAATATAAAACGTCTTTTGAGTTTGTGCCTATTAGATACTGTGAAATTTCATTTTGTAAAAACTTGCCAAATAAACTGAAATCATAATTATTTTTTACCACTAAAAATATGTTTTTATTTTGAACGATTTCTTACACGATCTCTTTCAATTTCGTAAACACAAATTTTTGTTTTAAATTGTAAGGAAAAATTTTGCGCACGAACATCTTTCAAAATGTTACTTAAGAAATAATTTCTTTCTGTTTTAATATTACCTTATAATATTGATATTTGTTACTTTCTTTTTCTAATATATTTTAAAAAGGTGTGAAGAAATCTGTTATATATTTCAACGGAAATTTTTGTTCCTATGACTTTTAATGTTCAAAACTCCAACAAAATAAAAGAAGATACAATACATCTAAAACAAGTCTAGATGAGTCCTTTCTAGCAAACAAACATTGCCTGCTTTTGTTTTTGTTCATTTTTGTTTAACTTAACATTGTATAGATTGCATTGAAATCTATTAAAAATATAAAAAAAAAATTTAAAAAGGCGACTTAGATCTACAAATTATTTAAATCAATAAAATATACCGAATTAATCAAATACGAAAATTTAAAATATGAAACATGAAAATAAAAAAAAGAGTTTAAAAGTGTTATTTGCTTTCTCTTCAAAGATGGATATCAAATTCTTATCGCGCATCTATTTAATATTCATTAGTCAAACGTTTAGTCCTCCATGTCACCGTAGAAGACTCTAAAATTAGTCAAAACTAAATATAATTTTTTTAATATCGAAAACTGCAAATGTACGGAGACTTACCGCTTCTTAGCTGAGGATCGTTTGGATTTACGCCCAATTGGATTATTTAAATTAGTACGCAATGCTGTCTCATTAACCAAACGTTTGGTTTTCTTGGGCTCTTCACGTAGTTCTTTAAATGAAACATTTTCTTGGGATTTCATACGTTTCATAAATTTTTGTATGATATCGTTACAATTAAGATTTTTTTCTGGTTCCCAAGTATCATGCTTGGGTCCAAAACCCTTCCAGCGTATACGAAATACTCGACCAGTTTTCTCCTCAGCATAATCTATAATTTTCTCTACTTCCCATTCTTTATTCGGGTCCTCTTTAGGTTTGATTGAAATATTTTTAGCATTACCTTTGCCTTTTTTAATGGGTGTTCCACCTTTTTTAGGTGAATTTATGGCCTGCTAAAAAATAAAAAAAAACTTGAATTATAATTGAGGTAGGAAATATTTATTAAGAACACGTTTCTGATGCGAAAATTGAATGAGTCTTTCATATGTTAGCTAGAAACGTGAAATATGGGTTATTCAATTATTTAAGGCTATATTATAATTCCATTAGTTGACAGCGCTACCTTTTGGCAACCGATTGCTAAATGAATGTAATGACGTATACATGAACCGATACAAATCCAAAACAAACAGTTCTTTTATTACTTTCATTAACGTTGCACCCAATATTAGCGAGGAAATTGGATAATCAAATAAATAAATAAATAAATATAAAATATATATATATATATATATATATATATGTGCATATGTTAATGTATGTATATGGTATCTTTGACTGCCTTAAGAACGAAATCGTAATATTTGATGTACATAACAAACACTGTAGAGTAGATTATTTGCGAAACAAATTATTTGTGCAAAGTTGCTTCAAAATATACAAATTCTTCGACAAAGCGTAGATTATGTGGCTCTCGCTTTTGTATGAGATTGATCCTGCCTCACATTACGAGACGATCTAATAGGTCTTAGGCTATCTTTCCAAAATATTATAACTTCCAAATTTTAACGGTCCATTTGACAGGTTCTCACTAACGCTACCTTATAACCGCTTCTTAACTATAAATTACTTTTCACTTTAAATCGTTTTAATTGGCTGGTTGAACAGTGCATAGGGTAACTCTATTTATTGGTTTGCCACACTTAGTAACTTTCTAGGCAACTGTACTTTTTACTTCACTTATGCCCTGGATGCCGTTTATAGAAACAAATAGCCGAGTTATGTTTTGTGTCTACTGTGCGCTTTTTTTATACCCCCATGTTCGCGGAGACACATAGCCACTTACCTTTTTCTTATATTTGTCTATAATTTCCGGACAATTTAGCGTATCCTCTGGCTCCCATGTGTCATCGTCCTTAGTGTACCCTTTCCAACGTATAAGAAAATATGAAATGCCACGTTCCATTTTATGACCAACGATATCTTTAACTTCGTACTCTGCTTCCTCTTCCTCTTCTTCTTCGTCTACTTTAGGCGCCGACTTCTTTGACTGCTTACCTTTACCGCCACTTTTCATGTTTTTTTTACCTTTACTACCGCCGCCACTAATACCCGCGCTCTTTTTACCTTTCTTTTTTGGACTTACTGTACCGTTTAAAGGCTCATCGTCGCTGTCCTCTTCAGTGGCACCATCTTTTCTGGGTGCTCTCTCTAATGCTTTTCGTTTTTTTCCTTTTTTGCCGTTTTCGGGCTCGCTATCTTCTGCTTCATTGGAATCCGGTAGCTTATCTTCGTCCTCGTTATCGCCGGTTTCATCACCAGCAGTCTCTTCATTGTTGGTCATCGAATCTCTACTCTTATTGTTTTCATTATTGGCGCCATCGCCAGTATCGGATTCACTGCCGCTAACTTGTTCGTCATCTTTATCTTCAATTGTTTCCTCGCCCTCATCAGTTTTTTCATCATTTTGCTGCTTTTCTTCATTTTCGGCAGCTTCCGCGTATTCTGATATTTTCTTTTTGTGAAGCTTGCCCACCATCTTGACTAATAGTCACTACTACTATTACTAAAAACAATTGTACACAAAAATAATTTTCTTGTAGAACGGTTTTATATTAGCGCACTTATTTACTACATGAAATTTAATAACCAAGTTTAAAAAAATACACAATTTCTTATTTTTTTGTTAGTCGAAAATGAAATAAAATCCAAAGTTTTATTTCCACGAAAATTTACGGGAAAATTGAAAAAGACGCGTTGTTAATGGAAAAATGGTGGATTTTTTCTTCCTACAACCAGAGTTCCCTCCAAGTAGGTTGTCTGTTTGAAAATATTACTATCAAACATAATATCAGATAATCAAAATGATTACTGTTTTTCGCACTTCAGCAGTAAAGTCAGAGATGTCATTTTTACTGCTCTTGGTAACCCTGTTATATGCACGTGGGCACAAGTTACAATAAATAATTTAATATTACTGTTTAAGAGAGGTGATGAAAATAATTTAAATTAAAATGATAAAAGCAAAAAAACGATCCTCTGATGTAACTTTCAATGGAGATGAGTTTCCGGAAAAAAAAGTCTCAAAAATTGAAAGAGGAAACGGTCTTAACGAAACGACAAAAAAATCTTCAAAAGATACTAAGCATGCAAAATCAACCAGTGAAATAAAATTTTCAAGAAAAGTTTTCAACAAATTAGGATCAAATAAAACTTTGGTAAATGATAAACATGCAGTAATTCGAGAGGAGAAAACTGATTGGCGTAAGTTTAAACAAGACAAAAAAGAATTGCGGCTGAAACGTAAAAAAGTCAAAGATTCTTATGAAATTTGCGCGGAAGCCAAGAAAATTTATGAAAAACTTAAAAACCGGCGAACTGGTCAAAAAGCGGAGCTTGTGGAGAAATTATATAATCTTTTCAGTGCGGACGATATATTAAACAAAATGGTAATGGCTCATGATTCATCTCGCATAATACAATCTATGCTTAAACATGCAGCGCCCTCACTACGGGAACAACTTTCTAATCGTTTATTACCTTGGATTGCAGACATGGCAGTTTCGAAATATGCCCATCATTGTGTCTTGCGTATGTTCAATTATGGTTCACCTGAGACTAAGATGAAATTGGTGGATGCCTTTATGGGCAATGTTGTTAAGTTAGCGTGTCATAATATATCCAGTAAAATTCTAGACTTGGCATATTTAACTGTGGCAAATGCTAAGCAAAAGTCTTATATGCGACAGGAATTCTATAGTGACTTGTATAAGAAATCTAAAGATGATAGCGTTAAGACATTAGCTGATACCTATAAAAGCGCTAGCAACATGAAAACTTCAATTTTAGGTGCAGTCAAATCGAATTTGGAACATGTGGTTAACAAAAATTTAGCAGATAATTCGTTGTTGCATACAATAATGTTGGAATATCTAAAGGAGTGTGAAGAAGATAAGATCGAAGAGATTGTAACAATGTGTATAACAATAATACCATTAATGTTAACAACGAAAGATGGATGCCAAGCTGCTATTTTATGCTTTTATAAATCTTCCACGAAAAACAGGAGAGTAAGTCACTTATAATTTTTCAAAGTCGAATAGATTCCTATAGTCTGCTTGTTTGTATTTCAAGGCTATTCTCAAAACCGTAAAGGAACATTTGGTAAAAATATGTACGCATGAGCACGGTCACATTTTTGCTATAACTTTACTAAATGCTTTGGATGATACGAAGGCTCTCAAGAAAGTCATCTATGATACCTTACATCCTCATTTGGAAACTTTAATGGCTACTCAATGGGGTCGAAGAGTTATAGAATGGTTTGTAACACCTGGCGACACCAGTTGTTTCCATCCTTCATTTATTGCCTGGATCGAAGAAGGTTTAAAATACAGTAAAAAAGATAAGGAAACAAGGCGCAAAGAAATTTTAGAGCAAATAGAAGAATCATTGGCCACTTCAATTATAGAAAACGCAGAATTCTGGTTAAGCAATAAACATATTGCGCTAGTGACGGCTAAAATATTAGAAAAACGTAAGTTCATATTCCAATATTTCTTGGGGACTTCATTGATTCTGTTTTGTTTTATCGTTTTACAGTGCCATATAAAAGTTTTTTAAAAGTTGCAACATGTTTAACCAAAGTTGTTGTTGATCCTAATTGGTCAATTACTGCGCCCATTGAATTAAAAGGCAAGAACAAAAAATCTGTAGGTATAGAAAAAATCATCGAAGAGTCTACAAAACAACTGCGAAAAAGCAAACAAGTTAAAATGAAAAATTCTTTCGAAGAAAGCACTGAAAAAGAGGATAATGACACAGTTTCAGTCGAAAACCAACCGGAGGTAAAGTGCATATAAAATTTCAGATTTATTCATATATTTATATATCTTTAATTTATCAACCCAGGAGTCTCTTGTTAAAATGCGGGGTATTGAAGAAGCCGGTCTTCATTTTGTGCTTAAAAAAATATTGAAAAACGACAAGGATCGTTCCGCGAAAAATTTGGATGGTGAAACATTTGGATCATTACTGATTAAAGAGTTGACCACTGAAACATTACAAAAATGGATAACTATTAATCGTGCCTGTTTTATTCTATTGAATATAGTGGAAAACAATTCAGAAGATATCAAAAATCAATTAAAGTCACTTTTAAAATTTAATCACATGCTATTAGAACAGCAAAAATTTAACGGAGCTGAATTATTGAAAAAAAAACTTTTTTAGTATTTAGTTTTGTATAAATTTTTATTTTTTGTTCAATCGTCTTCACACACAAGTAAGAAAAATAAAGCTTACGGTGGAAAAGGATGCCAATACAAAATGTATCCTTAAAAAAATTCTTGTAATGATTATAACTTCAGTCAAGTTGTGGTAAAATACATATACGTAGTACAGGAAGCGATGCTAGTACAAATGCACTATTTCAGCTTTAATTTTAAACTGCTCTTTTCTTGTTGAATGAAGAACGGCCTTTGCGTACGGGAATTTATTCTGTGCGTAATATTACATGCAAGCCGGAATCTGTGTCTACTATTTTAGATAGTTGGCCCACTTTAAGACTGAAGGCAGCCTCCTCAAATGGTTTTTGCATTTGGCCTCGTCCAAACATACCCAAATCACCGCCTCTTTTGGCAGAACTGCAGTCACTATACTTTTGAGCCAATTCCTCTAAAGTGGTCTCCCCATTTTCAATTTGTTTACGATAATCTTCTAAAATCTGACGAGCCTCTTCCTTTGAACGTGTTATATTTTCTTCACGCCAAGAGCTTGGACGTCGGCTGGCTTTATGTTTAACCAACAAATGACAGCAACGGACCTCGCTGGGGCCGCTAGCTGAGATTTCCTTTTTAGCCGGTTCTGTTGGCAAATCCCATTGAGACTCCTTAGTATAAATGTTTAGGTAATACGTAAGTCCTTACAAAAACAAAAGCAGAAAAATCAATACAAAATTTGACTGAATTCATTGAAGTTACAGAATGAAATAGTACAAATGCCCACCCCATCCTTTATATGGACACACACAAATGTAATAAATTATTTAATTTTCTTACCAGTAGAACGGCTAGTGCGTACTTCCCAACCTTCCGGTATATTTTTTTCAGAGTCAGACATTTTTTTGTAATGTTTCTAATGATAGTTTCTAATTACACTTGGATAAAAATGTTTTATATTTATTCCTTAGGACTATGTAAATATAACACAAATACGCACCGGTCTAAATTATCAGAGTTGCAATAAGCATTTTTAGGATTATGATTACCTCAGTCGGAATGAAAACATATACATAATTGCTATGTTAACTGAAAATAATTTTTTATAACGAAAATAGTATTTTTTTCAGGGCTTCATGGAAAGAAATTAAGAAAAATATTTTTGAATTTTCACAGTCAACATACTAAATAAAGATATAATTTTTTTATTTACAAGATTATAAATAATTTAGTAATAAGAAGATCGTTTACGGTCATTCATTTTATTTTGAAAAACCCCATTTTATTATTATGCGCACATGACTATGGCATCACCAGCACTATAAAATACTACAAAGAAGTCAGTTGGAGAAAAGCCGTCGAAAAGAAGTGGTGGTGCATAGAGCGTAAGAGAAGTCGCGAAGGATAAGAAAAAAAACCTAATTAGAAAATTTAAAGATATGTAATTTTCAATAAAAAAAAAACAATCTATATAATCGTTAAATGTGTAAACAAACCATTTTTATGAAAGTATTTTTCTTATTAAGTCACTAAAAAGGAAGACTCATCTGTGCAAAAATTTTACAAAATATCCAAAAAAAAAAAAAGAAGATTTAAGAGAGAAATCGTTTTTGTATTAGGTGAGCCACCAAATATGAAAAGAGGAGAAAATCCAAAATAAAATTTGTTTATCATAAGAAAAAAGTATCTTGGGCACCTTTTTAAACAAAAAGCAACAAAATTTCTTCTTCGGCAAAAAAAATCAATAAAAATTACAAATACAATTTTGTAAAGAAAAAACAAGGCTTAAAATTTTTTTTTGACAACTGGCTTATATACCTCCAATATGAACACACAGCTGTACATATGCAGGCTAATCAATTGAATACGCATATATATATATATGCAGTTTTGCTTTGCTCCACTCTGTGAATGCTTGTTTGCGTTTATCACCAAAGTAAGTAATTTAAAATTTTCTTGAGCTGCTGTCATGCAGTCAGTCTTTGTTGATGTAAACGGAAAACTCAAGCGAAATGCTTCTTTTCTTTTTAATGCACAAATCTAATATGAGAATTAGTGGGACAAAAAATTAAAAATACATTTGTTTATGATTACGGCTTAACGCTAGTATGTAGCTGTATGGGTTTTGTTTTTACCATTTTCTTTTGTTTTTATTATTTTAGGGATGCCTAAAACATCAAGTGTAATTGAATTCTCTCGTATGCTTATATTGTGTACATTGAGTTGCTTATGAACTTATTTTCTGCTCTAACTACAATGGTTAGTATTAGTTAAATCCGCCCCTGAAATTGTGAATGCAAATTATCTTCGAAAATACTTTAAGGCGGATTTTAAAAAAGATGTACGTAATTATAAACAAATAATGATTTGCATAGACACCTTCCGCTAAATGTGTATCTTATAAATTTCTCAAAAAAGTGAAGAATGGATTTAAAAAAAATTGTATGAAGTCTATATATAAAATCAGACCTGATTTAAATGCGTGCAATTTAGATTTGCTAATCATTACCACAGTGTTTTTAAAAGTGTGAGTTAACATTTTTAATATTTATATATATTATATATATATATGTGTGTATTATACATACATACCTTATTATATTAATTCTTCCACTTTGGAAATTCCAAGAGCAAAAAGACTTGTTTCCTAATGGATAGGAAAGAAGTCATGTTCGGCTCGGACTGAATTTTTTTATTGCATGAAGCTCGTATGTATTGTATGTATATCATATACATATTTCAAATCTTTCTTTTTTTATATGTTTTGACCATATTTCAACTGGTTCATATTAAAAAACTCGTGATCGTACTCCACTATAGAATTTTGAGAAAATCAAAGGAATTTCTTCGGTCTAACTATTCCTTTAGCTTGGCAAGAAAAATTCCTTAAGAAACAATTAAAAATTAATTTGGAGTGATAAACTTAAAAATCTTCAGTTTGGAGATTAATTTGGAGATAATTTTCGAAAAGGAGAAAACGTTTTTAATTTTTTTTTAATAATTGCGGATAGATACATTTTCCTGAATTTGGAATTTAATCTAACAAGGATGAGAAGAAAAATTTTCAGATCGAATTCTTTTATTTAGACAAAATTTCGAGATCGTATTCGTGACTTTAAGCGAGATCAAAACGATAGACTGAGGGAGGTAGGTAGGTCGGACTAAATTTTTCACTTTATCCAAAACTATATACACATCATGAGAATGTAAAAGATATTTGTCTACCAATCAAGTTCTTTAACAATACTAATTTGCTTGCTGAACTTTCTCATGCTCGTATACAGTACCGTGGCTCAACGTTCTTTAACCGCATTATTCGCTTTTAGAACAATTTACTTGGAGTTGCATTTCCCGTCACTTGAATTGTTTCTACTTTTAAGTCAATAGCTCCTGCTTTGTCTATATAACTCTCTGACTACTGCCTTGCCTACATGTATAAGGACCGGTCAAGGAAAAAAGTAAATTCTATGTTGTGATATCAACGTCTTACAAGCGGAATATTAATAAGAGGTGAAGTTATTATTTTGATTGCTGTTGAGCTAAATTCTTTTTTTTGAACATGATTTAGAATTTTTTTATATCTTATCCTAATTTAATTTATAATTTAGGGTGTATTTAATTGGAATGTTCTTTGCCTTCGCTTTTATATGAACACTTTAATTGTACATATATGTTATATATTTTAAATTTCACGGTTTTTTATTATTCTTTTCAATTTCTTTCTTCTATTTAACAAAACGTATTTAATGACAACATAACCTTGTCAGCTCAGCCCACAGAGTTCGCGTTATATTAT
Organism: Glossina brevipalpis; assembly: GCA_000671755.1. Classification (NCBI taxonomy): domain Eukaryota; kingdom Metazoa; phylum Arthropoda; class Insecta; order Diptera; family Glossinidae; genus Glossina; species Glossina brevipalpis. The sequence goes on along the minus strand of KK351079.1, from coordinate 883,672 downwards.
TACGGTGTTCAAGCAGAGTTTTGAAATAATCGTTAGTGCACACCTACATTTCGCATGTCATGTCATAATGCTGTCGCCTTAAATAAAGAAAATATGCGTTTTTAATAAAACACTTCTTTAGCATATCGAATGTCGTCTGTTCGCCTTTTTGACGCACCTTACGTTTTTTAGATTTTGATTTTTAAACCTTTATTTGTTTTCTGTTTAAAAATAAGTCTGCTTTTTAATTAAAACGTATTAAAGCCAACTAAACTAATGAAAATAGTTCAAAATCCCTCGAATTTTCATTCTTTTATGATCGTAGAGAAAAAAAAATATGGAATAAATTGATTGCTATGCTTGATTGATAACCATCAAGAACTATGCAGTAGTGGTAAGAAACATAATAGCAGGTTGCTCTTCATTATTACGACCACAGAGGTATCTCAGATTTGGCAAGTATCCTAAGGGAATGGTGTACAATTGTCATCAGCATGACAAGTACAATAGATTTAATCACATACCGGCTTCTATTAGCTTTCCAAATTATAAAATTAAATTTTCAATTTGGTTTTCTTGTCAGTTAAACTGAAAAAAATTAACTAAAATGCTATCAATTTTTTTTTTTTTTAAGGTGACATAAGATTGTAAGTTTGTATAGTTAATTTTATACAGTTAAAGCGGGAATGTAAAATCAAATTTTCATGAATGAAGATTTAAATCAGTTATTTATGATTTATTCGTCTATTTGTCGTTCGTTCGTTACTAGAAGATTCGAGTATCTCTTATTATACAACAATTCAAAAACATGTTTAAAACAGAAATATCAAGAAATTTTTAGTCAATTACTTATCCATTGTAGTAGATATTGATCTGATCTGGTGGCATCGGTTCATTTTGACTACTCCATGTAAAGAACAACTAAGAAAATATGGCAAACATGCAGGATGTTGGCTTTAGGAAGGTAAAGCACAGGTTTTGTCTTTAAATTTCTTTCCGAAATTTCTTTTTGGACAATCTATTGTCCGCATCTATTTTTCGAATTTTTTTTTTTTTTTTTTTTTGTTATTGATTATTGCATAATATCACTGCAATTTAACGTAATGCATTATAAATGAAAATAATAAGAGTGAAATATTATATTTCCTGTTTTATTGTGAAAGTTATGCCATTAAATATATTCGTACCAAGAGAAAAAAGTCTCTATTATTTACGATAATAACAGCGCAGTAAATGCCACAAAAGAAAAATTTGTAACGTTACTGTAGCTGTAATGCTTCGTAGTATTTCAGATTGCAACAGTATATGGGAAATGCAGAGAACTTGCAACAATTAACCTACAACAACAATGATGAATAAATTTAGTTTAATTTTTTTTTTTTTTTTTTTTTGTTGCTTACACCGCCAGAAGCAAGCAGCAATGTTTTCATGCACATTGTTTCAGAATGCATGCCTAGACATTCATTATTAAAGTGTTAACTATCAACTAAAAATGTTCGGAAGTGTAAACAAGTTCGAAATTGGGTTACTGATGAGTCTGAAGAAATTAAATTAACACTTGGCTTATAATATACTTTATAGAATCCTATTTGGTGAAGACTACTCCAAAATAATGCGATGTTTATAAAAATTGTCGTGAATGATAACGAATTCCGAACTATACATTGGGAAGCATTTCTGGTATGTGTTTTCTTTTCTGATGAAATAGTTAAACTAAAAAAAAAAAAATTGTCATGGGTTGGATAGTGAGAATGAACATTTAAAATTTTCATAATGTGAGTCAATTTTTTTAAAAACTTATACTTATATAGGAGATAAGAAGCGCGAGTCGGATTTAATTCCTATTAGTACCGTAAACCATACTATAGTTATGATTGGAGTGCGGCCACAGCTATAGCGATAACATACATTTTATAAACTATAGTTATACCCTCTCTATATTTCCTCCATTTCACCGTTTTTATACACGCAAATGGGAAATCCTTTAAGTGAAACGGAAAGAAAAAAGTTACAAACGAAAAAGTATTTTTATTTCGTAGCAAACTCCCTTCCGACTAAATAAAAACATCATTCATTTATAATTTGATGAATTTTCATCAATTTGGTATTTGATGTTGGCTCGGTGTTCTTCTAATAGTGTTGTGTGTATTGTTGCGACTTTAAGCTAGGCGGTGCAATGATTTATTCACAAGAAGTTTAATCGTTTACGTTTATTGAATGAATACAATGGCCATAATTTTGCAGTTATATTGCTAGAATCCCGAGAATGCAAATTAAGCGCTAGCGTAGGTAAGATTGAGGCAATCGAAATTAAAGTTTTATTAAGAATTGAGGATAATTTTGTAAATGCCTAAGTAGTAGGTAGAATTTCCAAACGTCAATATGGATCGTTTTGATTTATCTCGTTTCAAAATGCATTAAAAAAAGGATGAAAATTCTGTAAACTTTTGATAAAAGTTTAACCGAATGAAGACGGGAATTAAATCGATCGATCGATCTTTTCTTTAATATAATAAAAATTTATTATTAAACAGAAATATTATAATTATTTTCATACTACATTCAAATTCGATCGGTTTGCTAGTTCTATTTAATGATGACTGACAATCGATCGCTTGATGCATACATTTTTAATGTTCTTTTGTCGTGATAGAGGGATACATCTTTTGAATTATCCAACATACTAATATTGCAATATAGCACAAATATCTGCACAAGCCAATAATGTTTCGACGGAAATGTAAAAAGAATAAGCAGAATTTTTAAGTCATTTAACAACATGGAACCAAAAAAAGTTTTCATTTATAAATCGAAATTACATATACAATATCGATTAACTATCACAGAATTTATGGCCACAAAGCAAGTAGTATTATATAGAAAATTCTTCCAAAGATATTCAATCGAGCAAAATATATTTTAAATTGTTATAGTAAATGTTGATTTAAAATATTAAATAAAATTCAAGTATCGTTAAGATGCTATTAAAAATTTATAAATTTATGAAAAATTATTGGTAAAAAGTTTTAAAAAGAAATCATCTGAAAAACTTTTTATATATAAGGAAAAATGAAATCGGACTTTCACACTATTTCTTTTTAAAATTGCAATAGCGAGTTTGAATTATTACAGTCATCATATAATAAATACCATAAAAGATATAATAGTTTTTCAGATTCGTACGAAATACTATCGTTGAAGGCCTGGTCTTCTCCTCTGCTTATATTAGGCTTAGACATTTAATATATTTTTTCATTTTGGAAAATCAAAATTTGAATTTTAAATCTGGCTTATCCTAGCCGTGAGATTAAGTTCCAAAATCAACTCAATTTGTCGATAGATTCACTTAAGCATAGCAAAAAGTTGAAGAGAATTCAATTCGTCCTTAATACTAGAACTATCGCCGTATAGTGTATACCCATTTCTATCGAAAGTGAGTTTGTCAATTTGACTTAAACTTTGCTTGCAGGGTTGCCACAATCGTAAAACTAAAGACAAAGATTATATAGAATCTATTTAGGGAAGATGATCACAATAGAATAATAATTTAATTTTTATTTATTTATTTTATTTTAAACTTCATATATATGTAAAAATAAATTTACAGCTTACGATTTAAGGTAAGCGGTAACTTAGACTATATAATCCTTTCTACGTTGGTATTTTTATTAACTCTATTGCAAAGGGGGTTTAGCCCACGTATGATGACTGGTTAGTGGCACTTCTTAACAACTCAGCTACGATTACGGACAATAATTTAAGTTTTTCTTATTTTTTTCTATGCCATACGATTCGCGCTTGGAGATATTTCCAAATAATTGCTACTAAGAATAGAAGTTAAATTGACTTAGTTTGGTATCTTGAAAACTAAATTGATTATATATATATTGATTATATATTTAAAAATGAAGATACAGATATTTAAATTTAAATTTAAATTTTAAATCTTAAATTTAATAAAATTTACATTTGGCACAAATTAAAGTATCATTCAAAATCTATTATTAGTTTCATAAGCATTCTTTATTAAATCTCGAATATTAAAATGAGTCTCTAATTGACTTACTCGGTAATTCTAGAGTTAAATTTTTTTTTTTTTTTTTTTTTTTTTTAAATCATTGACGTGGTTTTTTTATGACAGTTTTTCACTTTATCCAATACGCCTGTTATTCAGGTATATGTAAGTTAACATAACTTATTCACAGAATAAGTTACATTTACTTGTACGTGTGTACCGTTAAGATTTAAATATGTTATAATAGTAATAGAAGCAAATATTCGGCTTTACTATGTTATAGATGTACGTGTAGAGGTTTGTCGCGTTATGTAGTACGTGTTCTCAGATAATTTGCAAAAAATATTTTTATTTATTTTTTTTATGTTTTAATATTAAAAAAAAAGAAAAAAATAAAATAAAATAATAATAAGTTTTCGGTCGTGAGAAGCGCATATAATTTCTTTCTTGTTAATATTAAAATAAATATAAGTTAGTAGGCCAGGAAATATGAAAAAAAGTGTGCAGGTGAATACATGTTATCATTCCTTTGCACTAGTGTGTGTGTGTGCTACGTGTGATTTATGTTATCGATAATAATTAATTAAATGAGTCTTCTAGCTTGCTCGTATTAAATGGAAATAAAAATATTGAAAAGTTTATTAAAATAACTGATAATTATTCCATCTGCGGTTGTAGATCATTCCTAACATGACTGGATACAAATATTTCTGTAATCATTTTCTTATAAACTAATTGTATTGTATAGATTTATTATAAGAGTTATGCATATAAGTAAGGAAGTTGTATTCATCTTATGTGTGTTACTATAATTGCTGAAATTGTGTAAGTCTTTTTTTCAGATTTATTTTGAAATTTTCAAAACTATATTACTTAACCTTATCTGTGTTAATTGTACATATACCACTCGTTACAGATGCTATGCAAAATGTTTATTTGTAACGCGTAGAAATAAGTAGGAAAAGCCTCCATGAAATGAAGGCGTTCTTGATCAGTATAAGGTAGAGGAATGATTTAGGCGTGTTTACTCTGTCCGTTCGAGTTTATAAAAATCACAATTATAAATTTAAAAAAACTATTTAGAAAGAAAAAAGAAACTTCTCTTTCAATTGGTTTTTTATATCACATGATTCTGTATGAAAGTACCTTTCAAACAAGTTGATTAAATTCAAATTTTGCTTTCCGGAACTATTGTTAACAATTTTTTAATAATTTAGAATTCGCCTTAGCTTGTTTGAAAAATACTTTTATATAGATTCATGTGATATATATAAGTATAGTTGGAATTTTCTATTTTAGCCACGCTAAAGTCTCAAATTTGACTAATATTGCGATTGTCGACTGCCGTCAACATATCGATTTTCAAGCATTTATTGAAAGTATTTCATCAAAGAACCAGGTTCACTTTTATATAATATTAAAGGTTTTTTTCATATATATGCGCATGACGTTTACAAAAGTCTCTTAGCTATCATAATTTGGACGGACTAGGTTTCCAAATCCAACCATAGCTTGACGCTAATTATTATCTACCATCTATGTTAATCCTTCTACAGAGCTCTGTTAATGTAGTTGGTAAATGTCTTTGCTAATTAAATTTGAATTTATCTTCACACCCTTAGGAGGTGGTAGGCTTAGGTTAGGTTGTATTCAAAAATCAACAAATGGAACTAAATGTTTAGCAATTATTACTAGAAAAAGTTATGAACAGTATAATGAAATATATGCGGTAAACGGATCTTCTTTCGACTGAAAATCTATTTATATAAAAGACGAATCGAATATTTTTCTTCTTGTCTTTTTCTTTTTTTATCATTCAAATGCTGATCGGCTCTGAAGTGCTTAACTGAACCTCTCTCTGTCAAACGTATTTATTCTTCGGTTACGTAATATTCCAAATGATTATAGTTTGTAAAAAGTAAAATAGTAATTTATTAAATAAATTTTTAATCTTTTCATAAATCAGATTAATTTGCACATAAATTTTTCGGTTATGATGGGTGTACAAAGAAATTGAAAGAATTTCGGAAGAATAAATGAAGATTTCTAATACTTTTTCTTAACAATTTTTTAACTTTGCTAGATATTGAATTACTTATTTTCGTGAATATATTAAGTTGGAGAATACGAAATCCGTTATTTTTATGTGAACTTTACGAATTTATTCTTCTTTTTGAATCTAGCTATATGAAAATTTTTTAAAAGTGTTTCATGTGATCGATCTTTAACTCTTGGGCGATGCTGCCACTGCTAACATACCGGTCAACTTCGATCTGTTTATGTGATTTTATCGACATTGTCGACGAGGAGCCTACCTGTGCGAAGTGCGTCTTTAATATCAAATATACTCGAATGGAATTGAGAAAACCAAAATTGCCCATAATTGGTTGTTGAAGTATCGGGACCATAAACACCATACTGTCAACAGAGGCCTGTTAAGCGACTAACAGAATCCTGTTAAACAAAGTCTTGGAAGGATTTGTATCAAATATAGTTAAAATAGCATTATTTCGATACTTTTTTTTAATGAATATTTAAAAAAAAAACATAAATTTTTGTTAATTATGTAAAATTTGATATAAAAAAGTTTTTCTCTTGTTCAAAAAGCCGAAGTTTAATTGCCCATTGTGGTCAAACCAAGTACTGTGCTAAAACGAAATTTGTTTTGCGTAATTCCTTAATGAATACCATTTCCAATGATGTACAGCTTATAGCAAGTTGCTTTCGGAAAAATTTTTTTATTGGACTGAACATTTATCTTCTAACAGGATTCTGTTAGTCGCTTAATAGGCTTCTGTTAACGGTTTTGGTTTGTGACTTTGGTAATTATATTTAAATATAACCTCACACCCTTTATATATAAAATACTAAAATACGTCGAATTTTCTCTTTGTTGATTTGCATTTTTTTTTCACCAAACAAAAAATCAGAAAAAAATTTTTTTAATTCAAAATGTCACGTTTCCAACGATCATAAATTTGAAATTTTTTTATTGATACTTTATAAGTTTTCGATTAATGCAATCATCTACCGAAAATATAATGGATTTCTTTTTTCCCAACCTATTATAAAATAATTTATAAATTTTTGTTTTTTGATCCTTAATATGTCTTCTGACTTATACGATATAATTCGCAAGAAATTATAATTTTTCTTTAACCTAAATGGTTCAAAATTCTCTGCAAGACGACTGTAAAATTTTTACTTCTTCTATAATCGTGGCTATAAACCGCTGTAGATAAAAAGAATTGTTTACAAATCACGGCGTATATATACATTTATATATACATACATACATATATATATATATAGTTTAATAGGTTTGCATGAAAGTCACGCACTTGATTGAGCTTTTATGCTATTAATGCATTCTTTTTTCTTTTAATTTTCTTTTTTTTTTCCCTTTTTATGAACACGTTTCAAGTTTACCTTTAAATTTACAAGCGCGTGTCTTTCTTTTTTTATTATTTTTTATATATTGTGTACAATAAATATTTTCTCCGTTGTTTTCTTATATGTAATTATGAAATGTTACGTTCAATGTATTTTTTTCAAGAGCCCACTTTATGACCTCTTTAGAAAGCCTTTTAGTTATCTATACAGAATTGTGTACTGCGCCACTTTAATTGATATTTCAAACATTATCGAGCATTTGCATTAAATTACTTCAAGTTTTGTAATTTTCTAAGTAAAGTTTCACTTCTTGTACATTTATTTGTTCGTCTTGTTTGTTATTTTGTGTTACAATTTTATACGCCCTCCATTTAATTACTTTAATCACTTTGCTTTGATTATATTCTTATATCAAAGCATAACAAAAACAATTATTTCCAAGTTTTGGATAAAATTAGAATGTGGCACTAAAACCTACTATTTATGGTTTAATGAAGAAATTGTACGATGAACACAATAGGTGGAGGTAAACTTAAACCGTACAGTACTATAAGATTAATTGAAAAGACTGTGCTGTTGCTTTTTAAAAAAAAAAAAAAACATTGTAGCCAGCCCGTCCAATGGAAATTTGACGATGAGTTTAAAGCAAATTTTAGTATAATGCTTTATATATTTGATAGGTTCATTCAAAATTCGGTTAACACGACGTTTTCTTTTATAAGACGATTACCACCGATACCATATATACGCTTATAAAGTAGTGTTATAGTTTGCTTTTTGAAAGTACGTCGTACATAGAGTGACATATGAATTGTGCTAAATTTAAGATTATATAACTTATCGATCAATAATTCTCAGGACTGGTATATAAATATATATATATATATATATATCGCCTTTAATACTAGAAATACTATTATATTAGTCCTCAAATCGTGCTCGTCAAAATTTCATATCAATTCAGTAAAAAAAATAGTAATTTTCCGATGGTTTACGGATTTGAAGGGTCGAGAAAACTTTAAAAAACTTCTGACAATTGTTCTCGACAATGGAAAAGTCTTCGAAAATAGCTGACATTATAAGCATTGTAAAATTTAAATTGCATGAAAATCTAAACACGATAAAGTTATTTTCTAAATGGGTAGAGATTTTAATTACAATGGAACAAATGCAAGTTAAATTTCAGTTAATGACTACAATGGCAAAATTGTATGAATTGAATGAAGTTAATTACTGCCGTTGTGACCATACTCTCGAAATCTGCGTCTCAGCTACTATTACTATCTATTTGTAAATTTCAGAAGCGTACTTTAACGAAAAAGATTTTACACTTTAATGAACTTGACAAACTGTTCTATAAAAAATATTAGAGAAATGTTAGCCTGATTGTATTACTTTCTTGATTAAGTTAATAAATAAAGTCGAATAAAAGTAAAAAAAAACTGCTTTTTTTATGTAGTGCAATTTTTGGTACTAGGTTCACTTTTCAAACCCACTTCTTTATAGAAATTTTTTCAAAAGAGAAGCCTTTATATGTCTATAAAGTGTAATTTTTAGCATTTTATGACGAAAACAGTGAACTGGGACCTTTAATGGGATTGGTTTGGCTCGATCATAATGTTTTAACTTTCTTTCTGAATAAGTTTAAATGTATGACTCATGCCTTAAAATCCTGCCTAAACTTAGAAAACTCCAAACACACAGAGAGCATTGAATTTTCCAGATGGGAATTAATTCAAAGAATTTGTATGTCTGATGATTACAATTTAAAATTTTTAACTTGTTGTCCGTCCATTTAAAGGGGGTTCTTCAAAAGAACATCTGTTGCTTAGACATGAATGAATCGTTGGGTACTAGAAGTTTTTCATTAACAGCTTTTTCATATCTTTTTTTAGTTGCATTTTATTTTTTCATTTGTAGATATTTATTTTTCTTAAATTTATAACGAAGTTAGTGCATGTGCCTCCTCCCTATGCACTACTTTTTATATATAAGATAAGATTAGTTTGTAATTGGGTTTTGGTTTTACAAACTTTTCCACAAGTGCTAAAAATCTACATTAGAAGGCAGTTGACGAAACTATTCATTTTTTCTTGTATGAGTTTTTTTTTTTTTCCAGCACGTATAGAATTTTTATTATACTATAGAGTTCATAAAAATCAGAAGTTTTCGACAATGGACAGAAACAAAAAATTTTGATAGATGGGCATTAGTGCTGTGTATAAGAATAAATTAATTATCGTGCAATTATTTTTCAAATAATTTTTAACAAAATTGTGTATGACTCACTTCATTGCTAATCTTACCCGTCCGTGTCCGTTATTTGCTACAGTCGTCTTTAACAATTTCTAATAACTAACTAATAGCAAATGGAATACTAACTTTCAAATGGAAAAGAATTTTTTCATTTAATTGTGGTTAATTGTCTTAATTACTGATGTTCCCTTTGCCAGTTGCCCGTTATTAGTTGCTAGTATGGATGATAAATGAATGTGCATATTTTTAAAATGTATAAAAAAACTATTTCATAAATTATAAGCAGAAAGAAGAAAATGCCAGATTATTAAACCGCAAAATTACTAGATATACTATATATCTTAGAACTCTCAAAAGGTCCATTGAGTATATTAAAAGTATAATGTAAAGAGCATTAAGGTAAGAGTGTCATTTTAAACCCACCAACGAAGGTGAGGGGTAGGGGTCATTTTGTTTACAATGCCCAGAGGGAAACTTTAGATACCCCACAGTTTATATATATTCTTTGTCATCGTCAAATTTAGAATCAATTTAAGTCTGTCCATCCGTCTGTATGTGTAATGTCTGTGATAAATATTTTTCTGACCGTAAAAATGAAGATCTCTTTGTCAGAAATATTGCAAGTTCTTGCATGCAGGTTGGTATTGAAAATGAACCAAATCGGTCAAAGGGCACGCCCACAGCGTAATATAAGAAGAGAGAAGAGAGAAGAAAAAAAATTTCTTATAAACCATAGCAGACAGATCTATAAAAAATTTCCAAATTTACTGAGTTATTTATATATTCTGCTAGCGGTACAAAAAATGTAAAGGTTCGACCGCACCCATTCGATATAATAGAATATTGGAATTTAATTTTTGCAGAAACGTTTGCCACATTAAGAAAGAAGCTTCATTCTTGATCAGTATCAAATTCGAAATCCATCAGTTCGTCTGTCTGTCTACTTATCCGTGTAACATCTGTGATAACCATTTTTCTGGTCGCAAACATTAAGATGGGGATTAGCGAATCTGTCACGCCCACTTAATATTTAAGTTTACTAACTTTTTTTTTAAGATAGGGGTGATGGATCTGAAAAATTCGTCATAGTTTATATATTCGATTATTTTGTAACGAGAATTGCCTTTGATCGCCTAATGGGTCGTTTTTAATCAATTTTATACCAGGTGTGGGACCAGCTAAACTCATATTTTTAATACAGGAATGTAGACGATCGTAAGAAATTCGTTTGCGGTTATCTTCTTAAGCTCTCTTCTTTGGAGGTACACACATTTTGTTTAAAGTATATATATATATATATATATATATATATATATATAGAGATTTTTGAGTGAGTTTGACGGGATTTTTTCGGTCTTTGCTCGCCTTTTGCATGATATTCACTCGACTAATCGATTGTTTCGTTGCTGTGTTTTTGTCGTATGCGTAGATTGAAGTCTCATATCTCGTAATAAAGCCTTTCATGGCGAATTGATAGTCAGAAATCATCCTAAAATGTAAAAACGGCAAAAATACTATTAGTGTCAGACAAAATCAGGCGCACCTGAAACATTAATGGGGTTTATGATGTGAAATTTGGCACAGATGTCTGTCACAGTGCATGCAAGTTAGTACAAAAAATATTTATGATATTCAATACATCTGCACAATTTAACTTAATTTTTGTTCACAGCTTTGTATATATATATTTGTTTTTTTTTTTTTTAAATAAAGATGGAAATTTATATAATTAGGCCGTTGCCGTGTATAATTTTCTTACTCTTGTTTTACTTACATCTCTTTAAAACCGGAAAACTTTAATTAATTTCAGTATTTGTCAATGACATCAGTAGGTCTTGCCCATGAAGTGAATTCACTATGAAAGTGAATAAACATGAAATTTGAACCCACGCGATTTTGGTGACTGTTTTATATGTGCATACATTACCTGTAAAAATTTAAAATTTTCTTAATAGATAGTGTTATCAACAGGTTAAAATATGTTCCACTTTATTGTACTGGCATTATTAACCTTATTTATGAATATTCACAGATCAGTAGTATTTTTCAAGTATTTAAGGGATAAAACTCCTCAATAACAACTTAAGAAAAGACGCTTTTTGAAAAAATTTCTTAAATGAATAGAAAGTTAAAAGAGTAACAATATTTGCGCGTAAACGCTTGGTTTCAGTCTTATATCTACCTAAGGATCATCTCGATTAAGTTCTACTAGTATATTTTTGTTCGGAATTGCTTAGAATTAATCATGAACACTCTCTAAAGACATTTGTTAGTCCATTAAAGATGTTAGAAATCAATAGGCAAGAACATCGACTTGTAACTTCCCAACCGGGTTTCATTTGACAGAAGCAGTCGTTTTCAAGCGTTCATGAAAAAGTGTGAAATTCCTTTGAAAAATTTATTGCAGATAATAAACTTTTTTGCACATATTCTCCAAGGTTCAATGCATCTGTTCTAGCGATTAAAAAAAGTTTGTTCTTAAAGAATTTACGGTAATAATGTTACGTCTTCAATTTGTACCAAAGATAAGATAAAACTTATAGGAAAATTCACTTAAAAATTACTATTCCGGTTCAAGGTAAGGGCGCCTAGATCAATTGATACATGCTGAAAACCAACAATTATAAATAGATTTTTTTGATAGATTTTCATCATTACCTCATAACAGGTATATAGATCGGTATGATAATAACTTTCAGCTGTTAGGTGTCATAATTTTTACCAGTTACTTTTGGATTTTTACAAATATTTTAATAGACAGTTGTTGTGAAGACTTGGTCGGAAATATCATCAGGATCAAGGATCGCGGGATTAGATATTATCGAGTTGCTGTTCTTGAACAATTGTTACATTTTAAGAAAAGGTGAAATTTCGTTTCAATTATCCCATTAGACGGATAACTTTGATTCATAGAGAATAAAAAGAAAAAAAAACAAGTAAGAAAGTTATATTCGGCTGTACCGAATCTTTTTTATCCACCAACCTTATCTTAAAAAGGGCGAATAATTAATTTGTAATAGGTGGGTGTGACAGAGAAGGAATTTCCAGTGTTTCTGTCAAATTTGAAGCCGATATCTTCATCTTTGCGGCCAGAATAATGTTTACCACAGATATTACACAGACAGACAGACGAACATGCTTAAATCGATTCTAAATTTGATGCTGATCAAGAATATATATACTTTGTGAGGTCTTCGAAGATTAATTTTGGTAGTTACAAACCAAATGACAAAATGAAATACACCCTTCATCTTCGGTGGTGGGTATAAAAATTATGGGATTTGTTGTTAATCGAAAGTAATATTGTGATTTAAAAATGAGTTCAAATTCGTAAAAAAAAAATAATTCGCTCTACTCTACACTACAACTTTGACTAAAACATAATAATGCAAACATCGGCAGCAAATAAATGGTTTTCCACAGTTTCCGCTCTGGATATTTCGAGGTTGCAGACGCACCTGAACTGGTGGATATTAAATATTCCCCCGAAAAACGAATATATATGCGATCTACCAGTATTTTCAAATAATTGTATATTGAATATAAAAACCGAAATGCTTCTAACTTGGCTTTATGAAATGTTTAAATTGCAATTAACAAAATTTGTGCAAATAAAACTATTAGAGTTCGTAAATTTAATAGTTCTGCTATTGTATGAGAAGAACATATACACGTACTCGCCTCGTTCACCGTTGACTTTCCACTCCCGTTGTTAGATTTATAAAAAATAAAAAAAAATATAAATAATAAGAAAAAAATTGAAAAGAAAAAAAATCAAGCACAAAACTAAAGTATTAGTATTGTTTACAGACAATGTTGTGTACGGTACGTTATATATATATATATATATATATATATATATATATATTAGTTATACGTACATGTTTACATATGTACGCAGTTAGATACCTAAACAAACATCCACAATGTGTTTGAGTTGTATGCAATTAGATCTAATTACCTTTCATATTACGATGACACTGAAAAAGTCCAAAAAAAGAGACTGACTATCATTTTGTTGCGTGTTGTTGTACTTCAGCTTATCAAATAAAAAAGAAGCTTTTTAATAAACTACACTCATGTGTGTAGCATAAAATAAAAATAGAAAGTAAAAAAGTTGTTCTTTTAATTAAGGAGAGTAGAAAGGAATATTTGATTAAAGGTTAGTCCTTGCTGGCAAAGCATGAAAAGTAAAATTGGCTGGGCTAGGGCGGGTTTACGGTTCTCGATATCGAAAGCACTAGTAGTAATAGTAGTACTCTCAAATAGTTGATGATACTCGTTTATCATATGAATTTTACACGATTTTGAATTTCAAATTTAATGTTTTTACCATTTAGAAAAATAGTTACTAACGTATTTCATATGAAACGGAAAGATTAACAGCACATATTGGATAAAATTAATTTCTGAATAGATTTTCCAAAATGTTAGAAAAAGTAATTAAAAAAATATAAATTATTTCAGGTGCTTTTACTTGTTAGTGGCATAAAATAAAAGGGGAACTGTGAAGATGAGTTAAAAAAAATTTCTGTAAAGGATTAAAAGTCGAATTCAAAAGCTATCGAAGAGTATCTAAGAATTATTTTGGAAACATGACATTTATTGCCTGTTTGGATATTATATATCACCACTCGATTAAATAAACAATCATATATTTAGTTCAATTTTATTGCATATTTTTTTCAAATTGTCAAAATTGTTTTACAGTTGTGTATAAAAATTTATAAATTTTATAATTTGTCCTTTGTTCAATTTAATATTTCACTTGGCTGTATAATTTTTGGCTTTTGATTTGAAACTTTTGATAAGGTGTAAATATTTTCACGAATTTTACATTGAATTAGTTGCTACTTCTTTTTCTTCTTCTTCTACGAATTTATTTGTATTAATATTATTGTCATGCACGCTATGATGATATCTTAAATACAACGCTTGTGTACCATCAAACCAATGAAATGATCGTATTGTTTTTGTATATCGTATCGTGGAAAACTCGATATTGAAGCAAATTCTGGATACTCATTGCCTACCCACTATGGAGATCGTTCATTTTCAATTTCAACAAAAATCTTTGTATCAGTTTTTAGAAGGGCGTGCACGCAATAATCGTTTATTCATTTATTTCCTTTTTTTTCATATGACTCGTGAATCTAAGGATATCATCCTCTATAGGTGTATAAATAAACATGGTAATGATCAGAAAGAAGTGACAAAGACAAGCTTAAAATATGAATGCCCAATTGTCAAGTGTTATGCCCTAACCGATCGAGCATTCACATGTCAATCGTAATTAAGGTATGCCGATTTGATAGTTGCGCTTATTATCAAGACTACGTGATAGCTCAATAATTGTCTACGATTGCATTAAGCCAAATTTTCTTTTTCTGAAAGAATTGTCATTATTTCACCTTGTTTATCATCCATCCATGGTTCTGAGCGAAGCAATTTTATTTGCAAATTCAAGATTGGTTTTCTGTTTTAATTTTTGTAACTCTTTAAAAATATCGGCAGTAAGTAGACGAACGGATAATCAAAACTAATTCTACTTGTAATTCCAAGTAATCATTAAATTTTTGCCGGCCGTATTAAATTTATAGATAGATGTCATTGCTGGTCGGTAGTTTCATTTTCATTGAACGAACCTTAGTACATAATATGCAATAATATGAAGGAAAACCAAATTAATTATTTTTTTTTTAAATTTTAGATATATGTTTGCAAAATAATATATTTTAATGTAATGTTTTTATGTAAAAATTATATTTTTGATTGTTCTCCATAGCCCGGTATCTTTTCAGCCAACCTCTAATATAAAGGTTTTGGTTTTCGAGAACATGTATCCTTTGTGCTTGTGAGAGTTTGCCGTCTTCCGTTCTAGATTTTTTTGTTTCAATATATAGAAAAACTTTACTTTTATATGTTCAAAGTGTCACAATATATATGCAGTTTACCATTAAGCCTATTCTCTCTATCTGACTCTACCCATCTCCATCACAAATCCAATTTTCACAAATTCTCTTTCAACTAATATTTGATATATAGGACGTAGTTATTGATTTTGCCTATTTCTGTGATCCCTAGAAAAAGATTTTTCTTCACCGTTTACATGATTTTTTCTAAATGGTCAGCCTTATCGATACCACTTCTCATTACACACATTATAATTTTTAATAAAGTCTGGTTTGGCTAAAATTGTTACCTTCTTTTCGTCACAGATTAAGATAAAATAAAAACTATATACAGAGAAATATTGTGTTCAAAAAAAAAGATTACTTTTCAAATTTTGTGGACTCTCTATCTCTCTCTTTCTATGTATATATATATATTCGATTTTCGAATTTTTTTATTTTTATTTTTGCTTATGTTCGTACCCACGTACCAACAATTTTGCATTTATTTTTGACAGATACAAAGGTTAGACGTGTTTTTGGTGTGCTTTGGCGATTTTTTACTATCGCGAAAAAATTGCATCAAAGAATCTGCATTAAATTTTGTGTGAAAAAGTGCTCCAACTCAGTTAAAATTTTGATTGTGACAATTGGCGAGTTTATTTTGAGCAAAAAAAAAAAAAAAAAATTAAAATGTTTATAAGCAGTACAAGATTCTCACAGAAGGCCGAGAAGATGTTAATGATAATGCCCGCCTTGGACGTCCCAACACGTCAAAAACCGATGAAAATATTGAAACATTGAAGAAAATTATTATGGAGAACCGTCGAATCACGATTAAAGAGAAGTTGCTAACGATATTGGCATATCGGCTGGCTCATGTCATGCATGAACGTTTTGGGCATGTTACGTGTGGCAGTGAACTTTGTTCCAAAATTGCTAAAATAAAACGGTAATCGAGCCTTAACCATCGTATTCATCGGACTTGTCCATCTATATGTTTCTTGTTCTCAAAACTGAAAAGAGCCACGAAAGGATGAATTTTTGCCACGATTAAAGAGATGAAGAAATATTTCGAAGATTAAAAAAAGGTATATTATATATACTATACTAAAAGCTGTACTATATCTTTGAAAAGGGCGACGTAGATATTGATGAATAAATAAATATTTTTCGAAAATAATAAAAAATCGCCTCTTTTTTTAAGCACATCTCTCCCATAATACAATACGTAAGCATTTACAAATCGAATTAAACATTAACCAATTTGCAAAACTTATCACCACGTTACAGATATATACGAAAAGGTTTAAAATTGTAAGATATTAAGAATACTAGTTGGCCGATCGGGACCATTCTTGCTTAATTCTTTTCGTTTCCGCTAAGAGTTATTTAGGCCAGGTTGTATCGAATCTAAGAGACAGAGGGAGAGAGAGAGAGAGAGGGCGGGAGGGAGGGAGGGAGGGAGAGAGATCGAGTGAGAGAGGGATGGAGGGAGAGAGAGCGAGTGAGAGAGACAGAGAGAGGGAGAGAGAGAGAGAGAGGGCGGGAGGGAGGGAGGGAGGGAGAGAGATCGAGTGAGAGAGGGATGGAGGGAGAGAGAGCGAGTGAGAGAGACAGAGAGAGGGAGAGAGAGAGAGAGAGGGCGGGAGGGAGGGAGGGAGGGAGAGAGATCGACAGTTAGAAAGAGAGAGAGAGAGGGAGATAGTTAAATAGAGAGAGAAGGAGAGAGAGATAGATAGTTAGAGAAAGACCGAGAGGAAGCTACTTAGAGAGAGAGAGAGAGGGAGAGGGATAAGTAACAGTATTGTGGTGTCAATGACGAAACTTTACTCGTCCGATATTTGATTGCAAGATGGATATACGAGCGGTATATTGTATGAAAATTATATTCTTGGCAGTAATCTTTAGATTCTTAGTTTCATTTAAAATTGTAAATGTACGTTCAATTTAATGGATTTTAAATTAATTTCGTTTGACGAAAACCGTAAACTCAAAATTGTAAAGCTGTAAGTTCTTAATCGTAATTTTAAAAGACCAACAAACAAACAAATATGGGCCAATCGCATTAAAAGATTCGAACCGAGATGTTTGCGCAACTTCTCTTTCATTAATTTCTTTCTTTAAAAATGTGAATTAAAAAAAAATTCTTGAAATAAAAAAAAAGTTAGACAACCTAAATAGCAATGTGTACACACACATACATAAACATAAAAACAAAGCAAAAGCTAAACAGAATTTCATACTTCAATTTAATATTTTAACATTTTTTTTTTGGTTTTTTTGTTTGTAATTCTTTGACTATTTTCGGTAGAAAACTTTCAGAAGTAGTAGACGAGCGCACGTTACAGCAACGGGTGGCTTTATTGGCATTTGAAAAGCAACCAAGCACAAATGTGAATTGCTGTTAGATGCTTTTAAAAGAAACGAAGATGATGAAAGGGTAGAGAGCTAATGGTACACACACATACACACACATACTGCATTGGTGTTTTTGGCGTTCGTAAAAACGCGCAATAATGACGGTTTTTAGTTTATTTTTGGCAAAAAAACACACATAAATACTTTAAAAAACCAGAAAGAACCAGCAACAGCTTTCATATTTGTATCGTAACTAGTGTTTATGTGTTAGTGTAGCTGAGTATATTTTTTTTAAAAATGTTTTGTGCGCGCACGTAAACAGGTTTCTGACTAATCGATTTGTAAGCATACGACGGCATTTACCTATGGTATGGACGCGTAGAAATCCCTATATATAAGAGACTGAAGATTACGGGCTCTAAATATATTGATTTTTTTATCTTCTTTTAAATTTCTCTTTCATACTTAAGAAATAATATTTGTTTTTTCCTTTTTTTTTCAAATTCTTGTTTAATTAAAAAATTTCTCTCAAAGCCATAGTATTATTATTCATTATTGTATTATAATTATTAAATTTATAATATATAGTATGCAAATTATAAATAACACTCATACAGTGAAAGCATGAAGTACAAAGAAGTACGCTTGTAAAGCAAGTCTTTGATACCTGTCTTCTTAATTAAATGGATAAAACTTGTACACAATATTTTGTTTTATTTGTATTCGATCGGAGCTATATTTTCATATGGAACTTTCAATTGATCATCGTAAGAGATGTTTTTGGATTGGATTTTAAATCAAAATCTGCTATTTTAAGTATTGTAAGCTCATTTGTAAGTAGATCAACCTTTGCTTCTTCAAAATTCAAACTTTGCTTATCAAATTAAGAATTAATCAGTCAATCAATCAATCGTTAAATTTGAGAATATATCAGATTTTAGATTTTTATTTTTATTTTAATTTTTTTTGTTTATCATAATTAAGAGAACGTCCATCAAGCGTTCCGACCTCTGGCTAAATGGATGCAGAAGTTCTCACTTTAGATGATTTAACATATATATATATATATACATAGAACTTAAGAGGTACATAATATGCATTTCTGGTAGATACACCCTAGATTCCCAATTTTTAGTTTATGTATATTATAAAATAATTGTTTATGTATATTATAAAACAATTATTTATTATTAAAATAATTATTTAATTATTAAAATAATTATTAATAACAATTATTATTATTATTATTATTATTATTAATAATTATTTTTATATTTAATAATAATAAATATTTTTTCTTTTTTTTAAATATAAAAATTTACTCTGAATAGTAACAAGTGTCGATTTTCCTCTACGTACATTTAAGTACACCGACAACATAAGAAGACATAACATTTTATAGTAAGTAATACAAGCTGTATAGACGAAGATACATACACATACCCATGCAGATATTTTTATAGTTATTTATTTACATGTATATATAAAAAACTTAAAAACATTAAAGCATTCAAACATACGTATACAACTTGGTATGCAACCAGCTAGTTTAGCTCACATAAACTTATGAATGAATCAGACTGGAAAAACGACGTTGCCATATTTCGTATTCATTGTATTTACAATTTAGTATTATTGTGCTCACAAGTGCATCACACTCTTCTAATCTATATGAAATGCATGAATAAAGCAATATAAGCATACATTTAAACACTCTTAACAATGACAACATAATACAATCGTTGTTGATACTTGTTACGCTCGCTATTGGCGTATGTAAATATATTAATACTGTCGTACATTAGGTCTTAAGAAGTTTATAAATCAAAAAAAATGTTGTAATTAGCTTGAGCTTATATTGATTTTTTCATTCATCGCTTAATTGAAAGAGAAAATTGAAATAAAATACTTTCAGTTAGTTCTTATTGTTCTATACAAATTCATTTTAAAATATGAATGAATTCGATTTCATTCCATTAAAATTGTAACAAATAAGAAAATTATCATGACCTTATAAATAGCTGTGGAAGTCATAGATTCGATTTTTGTTTTTTAATTTTCAAATAATTTTCTACGATTTTTATATTTTCAAGAACGAAATATTATTAAACATATTTTTTAATTTCTAGTTATACTCTCCTCTATTTATGATATAGGGTATTATAATTTCCTGCGGATGTATGTAACATCCGCCATGATTTAAAATAGAGCCAACTTTAATTGAGAAACATTTTCTGAGGGGATTTAAGTCTGTCCGTCTATTTTTCAGTCTGATGTCTGCCCATGTATTTTTGATTTCAAACTATAGGTCGCAATTTAATGTGTTTCGGCCGAAGAATGAAGAATGAAAATGGATTCGATCGGATCATTTTGTATGATCATGCTTCATACAACGCTTCGTCTCAAAAGAGTCTTAATAAAACTAACTACTAATTGAGCATACAAAATAAATGTGAAAAATTTGGATTCGATGGGACTAATTTTTGAACCTTTCCCATATAAGCTTTCTTATGAAGAGCAAGATTCAATTTTTAATATATCATAATGAAAATGAGTCTCCCTAATAGGAAATTGATTCAAAGATTAATTTTAGCAACTTTGAATCATGTAGGTCTATTTTTTGGATATCACCATTATATATATTTATAATTTTTCGTGGTTTCCCACGAAAGTAAGTGACAAAAATTGTATTAGGTAAAGTAGCATAGGGTATTGAATGGTCGGTTTGGGCCGATTATACTGTTTTTATTTGTTTTTTTACAAAAAATGTTCTCAAATTTCCATCTCCTTGATGCCGATTCCATGATATCATGTGATTAAAGAGCATAAAATTAACATTTCAGCTTACCGTTTAATAGTAGCAATCAGAGACACTGACATCTTAGCCATAATGACTTGTCAATGAAGAGCGTATCTGCGAAATTTCATATTTTTATCTTGATTTCGAACAACAGGTATATAGGTTAACGGACCTGACTGTGTCGACTTAGAATCCCAGTCTGTGTTGGAAAATATACGTGATTTAGTGTATCTTTCTTTGTACCACCATTCTCTAGTCGTTATAACATTAAAATTATATGGAAAGCATGAGAAAAAAATTATATTTGGTTTAGATCGAATCTGATTGTTGCGAAAATAAAATTCATTCATATAAATGACGGTATCTGGGTGAACGTAACACGTATGGAACATAGCATTTTCGAAGTTAATTTTTTTTTTTTAATTTAGTTTAACGACATCAAGGAGAAACGAATTTAAAATTAATATTTAAATTTCTAGAAAACATACTAAGATAATAATTCTAATTTCAGCAGACGAATTAACGGATGCGTTCAGATCGTTTTTGATATGCAAACTGATCAAGAATCTAGATAGATTAGAAGCTCTCCGATGCGTATTTTTGTATCATAAAAATTACATAAGAAATCCACTATAGATTCTGTGGTAAGTTTAAAAAACGAAAATGTTCATATGTTGTTGTGAAAAATCTGGAAACGACAGGCACGTGCGGAATATTTATTAAATTTATGCTAATATTTTATTTCAAAACAAAATTGATTTTCAAACGGTGCAATGATGCGTATTAACTATGAACGGAAACGTAACGTTTGCTATGTGGATATCTAAGATAAACAAGTCGCGCTAACCGGAAATTTGTTAACCTCTCCGCCATTATTAGCAGGCATTACTCCTTCTAACACTGGTTAAAATCGATTACTAATTGTCTCGCCGTGGTGAAGCTTTCATTTGTACAACGATACAAAAAAAGTGCTTTTTTTCTTGCACAGACTCGAAGCGCCAGTTGTCTTTCCCTTATGGAATTCGTATTTCATCTAAAACTGACAGAAAATTGTACCAAGCAATCGACACTACTTTGATTCATCTATTCATTCATTTTAGAAAAAATAAATCAAACTAATTTTTACTTCCAATATCTAAAACATGTTAGCGAAAGGTCGTAACATCGGTATTAAAAAGATTCTATATGTCTCTATTAGTCAAATGTATACGTAGTCATCGCATACTCTAATACAGGTGACGTTGGGTATATCGCTAACTTAGATATTAGTGTAAGTATTTGATCGGTTTTGGACAGTGTAAGAAAATAAAGTGTAAAGAGAAATTCAGGAACCAAATGAGAGACGTATTGTAACGAATTATGGAATCGCATTAATCGAATCGAGTACATGTTAGTTAATTCCGACTTTTTTTTTGTATATTGTACAAGCGTGTACGCGATATGAGGAGGCAAAGGTTCTACCTAATTGAAAAATTAATCTGTGCAAAACATTTATAATTATCTGTACTATATTTGTATTTTGTCGTCCACTTTTGTGTGTGTCTATAGGATCTGTTCAAGCGTTTAACAGTTAAAACAGACATCGCATACATGCAACACATAATTGATAGTTCTCAAAAATGAGCACCAAATTTTAGCTTCATCATGTCAAACTTTGTGGCCGCAAGTCTGCCACTTAAATTGAAATCGAATCTTAGAAAAAATGAAAATTCTATATATTCCTTACGAAACTTTCTATATAAGCATTTCTGTGCATGACTCTTCAAAAAATAATAGCAAACCTAGTACACCGCCTATTCTTGAAAGGTGGGTATAAATATCTATTCAAAGCCGTAACTATTCTTGCCTTCTATTTGTATCTTGGGAATAATCATTACGTGTCATAATTACATTTTTTCATTGCGAGGGAGTAGATAAGAAAAAAGAAACAAAAAAGAAAAAAGCAAGAAGATCCCTTCATTTCCTTTAAAAGAAGTGAAGTAAACGACTAGAATATACGATATGCAATTAAATAATTGTAACGACAGTACATTATGGTTAACACTTTGTGATGTCAGATAATTAATTGCAATTATTACTATATTTTCTAGCATAGTTTTAGGATTTCATTTTCGTTTATTAATATTTAAGAATAGAAGATTAGATAAGCGTTATTATTTAAAAATTTTATCTATATATATAGGAAAATAATAATAATAATGTAATAAATCAAGTTCAAAGTGTTCGATTATCAAAATGTACCTAAATATGTTACATCCGCCTGACAAGAAAATTTATGACTTTAAAATCTCAAACAACCAATGGATATGTTTCCTAGCCTGGATTCCTGACTGAGAAATCGCTTTGATAGCATGAAATTTGGAAGTTTAATCTTATCAAAAAAAAAAAAAAAAAAAAATAATAATAATAATAATAATATTAATAAGTAGGTTAGCACCATATAACTAAGAAATAATTGAAAACATTAAGTTATTATATCACAAAATAATTTCACATTTATTAAAAAGAAAAAAATCTATATAATGATATTGTTGTTTATATAAAGACAATGTAATTAAGGACTTCCATTTATTTCGCATTTGTCCTTATTCTGTCCAAATTCATTAACGCATTCAGTATTGTTTATGCTTATGTTGGGGATCATTACTTTTATCAAGCCTGGAAATATTTCGGCTTGTATGGAACCATATTCCATTCGTTCGCCATCGACTGTTATAATACCATCGGAGTCTTGAGGTTCTATGCGAAATGCTGTTACCCGTAATACTTGAATATGTGAGGTAGGGGCTTCAATTAAATGAGTTCCAGAACTCATATTTAATAGAAAATTTAATAATTGAACCCGTGAAATGCCTGTTCTAATTATTACTAAATAAATGATGCCATCGTTCAATTGCGAATCGGGAGCAAATAGACAATCGGCTGCTAAATGCGTAGTGTAAGCGGCATGAACCATAATAAATTCCCCTTCTATAGTATTCCAGGATTCTGGCAGTGATGAATTTAAAGATGGCAAACTCGATTGAAGAGTTTGTGTCTCGAGTTCAGCATTAGCTGCCTCAATTTTACCAAGGACACTGGCAGTAATGCTGCGTTGTGAACGCGTGCTTTGTCCGGCCAAGGAATAATAAGCAGTTCTACGTGATTCGGCTGATTGCCAACTGTCTCCGTTACATTTTTTGCTTGAGTGTGAAATTATATCAACAAATTCATTATTCTCTAATATAATATCGTCGGAGTCATTTTGGTCGTCTTGGAAATCATGGTATTGTTTAAGAATTGAATGAGGCTTTGCTTCTGTTTCATTTATTGTTTGATCGGTTGAAATGTTCCCCATTTCGTTTTTGACTATTGATTCATCTTCTCGCCAAAGCAAATAAGACACTTTTCCTTTGCATGCTCTCAAATGTAGTAGACGATGTATAGACCAAAGTGTGAATCTTTGAGCTCCTATCGAACGCAATTTTTCACTTTCGATATCAATGTCAGCGATTAAACCCCATCCTATCGAAAGGAAAGAATACATTTCTAAATATTTATCTCTGTTGGCTAATTCAACACGAACTATATCCAAAGGAGCATTTTTACCCGACACGCATGTTAATGTTGCATTAAGAATGGGCTTTGGCTCAAACGGTTCATTATATAAATAGGCTATAGTTCTGGCCAAACCATTACCTGAACCGCATGGTATGATACCTAATGGTAAATGATGTGTCAAAGTACGCCAATCTAATCGTTCCATGATACCATTTAGCACTTCAAAAAAGAGACCATCACCCGAAGCTACTACAATACCGCTATAATGCTGTAGGATATCTTTGTGTTGTTTAATGAAATCGCGAGCATAATTAGCATGCGTAGTAACTATGAATTCGTATTGGATTTCTGCTTCTTTTAAAATCGGGGCTACTTCATTTTGAAACAATTGTCTACCTTTGCCAGAACCAGATTTGGGATTTAAAAGTATTAGTAAAGGTTTTTTATCATCAGAGAGTTGCTTGTTTACTTTAATGGCATTATGCCAACGTTCAGCGCATTTTAAATTCTCTTCAAAACTTAGAAATGATCTGAATCTTAAAATTCGCACTACACGTTCACGTTTTAACGGCTTTTCTTTGCGTATATAAGCAAAAATATATAAATAAGCACTAAAATCTTTCGAGTCATTATCGCTGTTATTTTCACTATGATGTTGAGCTTCATCGTCATCACGAATCCGTTTACAAGAGCCTAATCCACCGCGAAGTCTTTTGCGTATCCGATTATCACAGTTACTTCCGATAATGTCTTCTATACGTATCAGTTGTTCGGTGAAGTGGCTTCCTTCACTTGTTTCATGTCTCAAATATATTCCAGTATCAGTTAATTTTACTTGAATTTTTAAATTGTGTTTCTTTTTACTTTTGTTATTATTAACATAGAAATTCTCGATTAATTCAATGGATCCATTGTTATCATTATAGACCGTCATATTGGCAAAGAATTTTTGGCTATTAACGCTAATAGAATAAATAAATAATTTATGTTTTTTCTTAATATTTATCAAAAGGTTTATTTACATGTATGGTTTCTTCTTTCTTTTATTGACGGTATTTATATATACTTCAGCACAATTGTTGATACAGTTTGCCTGATGTATTATAGGCTTCAAATTTAGATTTCATACTGAAACCTAAAAGAGCGTATGACAATAATTAATCAAAAATTTCAATGGATTATTACTACTTTCATTGCAATATATGTGTGTATATTGATATCAATCGCTATATAAAATGAAAGTAAAAGAAATAATATTGAAATTTCAAGTTTAGTAGAAACTTCCTTAATGTAGACGAAAATTTCCTTTGTTTTTTCTACATATATGTATATATATATATATATATATATTATTACAAAATCTAATCATATAAACCGAATAAAAGTATAAAAAATAACGATGTTATCAGCAGATACATATATGTTGTATATAAAATATTTACTTACACTTATAAATATGTCTAACGTTTCGTTATTTTGACCAATCAATTTAACTGTCTTTAATGAACAAAGGCTTGCAGAGTAAATATATTCACTATTACGGTTTTTCTCCTTTTTAAATTTTTTTTATTTTTATTTCTATTTTTATTTTTTTCAATAAAAGCTAGACGCTTAACAATACCTCTCAACAACTGGCAAGTTGTTTGCCAACTAAGTTTATAAAATTATAGCTTTTGTTATTTAGTGTTAAAACCACTTAATTTAACAAAACTCTCTTGCATACCCCGAGTTATCTCTCGCATTTATTTTTACTCTCTTTGTGACAAAGATCTTTTCGATTTCATCGAATGTCTCCTCTCTGACTCTTTATAGTAAGCGCTAATAAGCCTGCTTTAAATTATTACGCATCGTACATTGCTCATATTTCGCGTCTCTTTTTAACTGTTCGTTTGCGAAAATTTTCCTTTTTCGCTTTATCTCGTCTTCGTGCTAATAAATAAAATCAATTTAAGCAAGCAGGTTGAATTACCTGTAAGTGATTTTGTTTTTAATGCATTTGCTCTAACACGCGACTTGACTTACGTTCTATATAGTCAGCTGTTTATAAGAGAAATAAAAATCATCTAGTAATTGTTGTTATTAACAGTTAGCCATGCTCATATTTCCTCATGTATGTGTGAAATTAATTGTTATTGTAAAATATAAATTAAAAATTGTTTACTTTATTGATTTACATATAAATAAACTTTTGGTAAAAAATTTCACTTGAAAATCATTGATATTAGATGGTCTCAGTTCTCATTAAAAAAAAAAAAAAAGAAGGAGAAGAGCATATATATTCGGCATGAAGGACTGGTTTATGGTAAATTGAAAAAAGGTGGTTTAATAAGTTCTAATAATAATATCGTGCTTCCAAATATATTTTATGCTCGGTATAATAATAGAGATAGCGTTGAATAATTCCAAATGTCAGTGTTTTTAAACATGAGAATTTTGGCCTTCTGAAATCTCATTATTTATCTAATTATAGAGGCGCGTTTTTATTGCAAACTAAAATGAAGATAATATGTATTTTTACAAACAAACAAAAAAAAAAAAAAAGTACAAAAATTCCATTAATATTTCATATTTGGATTTAAGTAATATTACATCATTCCTGAAACGAACGGAGAAGGGAGGAGATGACAGTACCAATTTTTTGTAGCCATTACCGAAAGATGAAGGTGTTCTGGTCTTTTCGTTTGCAACAACCCAGAAGAAGGCTTCAGAGATCCCACCAAGTGTATATATTCTGCATCAAATTTAGAATCGATTTAAGCATGTCTGTCCGTCCGTCTTTGTAATGTCTGTAATAAACATTAAGATGTAATTGAAATGTCGAATCCAAATTAGGTAGAAATATTGAAAGTTCTGGCATGCTTTTTGGTATTGAAAATGGATTAAATCGGTGAAAGGACACGCCCATAGTATAAAGTAAACTGAGATCATCTCTGTTTTTAAGAAAAAAAGATAGAGTTTTTTGCTTATTACACATACATCATTGAAGGCAGATCTATAAGAATTGCCACATTCCATACCATAAGCTAGCTAGCCTCTAGTATTGATACAAAAATGGCAAGGAGGAACCACGCTCACTCGATATTCCAATTTAATTTTTTTGTATAAGCTTCAGAAACCTCATAAAGTGTATATATTTTTGATTAATATAAAATTCGAATTCATATCGAATATCCAAGTATCCATCCGTCCGTCTGTCTGCTTATCTGTGTAACATCTGCGATAACCATTTTCTCGGTCGCAGCAATTAAGATATCTGGATGAAATTTGGCAAAAGCATTATAATTTTTTTTACATATATTGTTGTTGGAAATGGATTAAATCGGACGCAGGTGGCCACGCCTGCAGTATAAAATAAGTTGAAAACACATCTCTTTTCCGGGTGTTTTGCTTATGGCTCGTAGATTACACAATAAAAATGTCCACGTTATTCCGTAAAAAGTAGAAAAAATCTGCCACGCCCACTTATTAAAATTTAGTTTTTTTAACCTCATTTTAAGATAAAGATATTGGGTATAAAAGCCGAATATAATTTTCTTAATTTTTCTATATAGGAATTGTTTTTCGAATTTGATTCTAGAAGTTTGAAAAGAAAAATTAAACGCAGCTGAGTACACTAAAAGAAAACGCTTTAAACTGCAATACAAGAAAGAAAATGATCTAAATTTTTTATTATCTGTGAAAAGTCTGAGCGCATGATATAAATAAAAAGATTTGAAACAAACTGTAAGTGCCTTAGATAAAGTTCCAAAATTGTGATTTCCATAAATAGACAGAAAGGAAAAAAGAATGTCATTTCCGCTCTTCACACTGACAAAGTATGTGTGAAATTAATTCACATTTCGCATTTCTATGTGATGTAAATGTTTCACATCGCGGATGGATAATAACTCTCTAGGAAGTGTATAGACATCACAATAGCTTAGGCCGTAACTCGCAAGCTGGTTTTTGTCAGAAAATATAAAATGAATAACAATAATTTCTTTCTAAATCGTTATAAATCCTTTTGATAGATTGTTCGTTTTTTAGTTATTATGGTTTAAGCGCGTTAATCGTGTTTGCAATAATAAACATTTAATTGTGGGAATTATTTAATTAAATAATATTTTATCTGCGTTCTGGAAATTGTGTGCAAAGAATTATAAAATCTTTCAATGCTTTAGTTAAGCTATAAAATATAAAGAAATAATGAAACAATACCTAATAAAACTTTATTCGCCAACACCTAATTAAAAATATATATCGGTTTTGATAAAATAGATGATACTTTTTATTAAACGAGACTATTTGATAAAGAATTCAAAGAGTGAAATGTCAAGATAGAGTCTACTCTAAAGGCGAAAGGTATTCAAACGTTAAGTCACTCTTGAAAAACATGGGATGACCTATGAATGTCTCCTTGCCCTGGCCAGCTTATAAAGAAATTTATACAAATACAAAGATAAATATATTTAATATATATATATATATATTGGAAAAAAGGGCAAATTTCTAAAATTGGATCATCTCATCAAGCTATAGCCGGAAGAGTAAAATAATTGAATGAAATTTTTTTATGTAAACCAATTTAAATTGCTGACGCTGATACGCTTCATTTCCACAAAAAGAAAGTCCAGTGGCGAAAAATCGCACAAAATTGCAAAACATGATATTATATAAGAAATGGTCGATCCAATCAATTTTCAATAGGGTTAGGTTTGGAACAAATTTTGTCAAAATATCTTAAAACTTGCGATGTATTCAGATGTCGGACGAAAAAACTTAAACCGAGAAAATCGTTCTGAGTCCATCAATATAATGAAAGGTGGATCTAGCTGAAAACCTTCTGGGCGTTACAATCATTCCCATATACTTGACGTACCCTGTACCACAAACGGTGTATGATATGATTATATTGGTCAGCCAAGAACTAGCAGTACCGTAGATTTCTTTAAAAAAAATTAATTTTTTTTTATTATTTTTTTTGGATTAATATATGCTTCGGATCTTTTAGAATATGTGTATTTCAACTTTTTCTTAAGCTTTCCAAAGAGAATGGCTGCTGGGAAGTTACAATCTAATCTCTTGCCTATTGATTGTTAACTTCTCTAATGAACTGACATATGTCTTTATAAAATGGTTATGATTATTATTTCAAAGTATTTCCAACCAAAAACGCGATAATATCCCTAAATAGATATGAGACTGAGAGTGAGAGTGATTCCGCCTTACGCTACCCTTAATAATCTCTTCAAATATTGTTATTCTATAAAATTTCCTACCATCCAAAAAGAATTGTCAAAAAACGTCTTCTTTTAGGCTGTTACTGGAGGCTGGTGTGTGTTATCCCTTAAACTCCTAGCATGCCAAGATCTTTAAAAAATCAGGATGACTTTTTTGAGAGAAACTAGGCATTACTAATTTGTGTTGTTGTGTTCTTTCTTTTTGTGAAAGGGAAATTTCTATATCAGCCTATTTGAAATAATGATACTACCTATTTAGAGATACTGTTGCCAAGTGGACATTTATTGCAGTATATAACAGCTTTCGTGGCGTTTCCACTAATTATCATAAAGTTTAACGTGACACTGGAAGCATTGAAAGTACTGCTGATGCTTATATTTTTTATTTGTATTTCAAAGTACGCTCTTTGCGTATCAAAACGTTTGCGGTCATCATTTGATTTCAAAAAGAATTCTCGAATTTAAAAAACCCAACATATTAATTAATTGTTTGGAGCCGTAAACACCTTTAGAAAAAGGCCAGAAATTTTTTTACTTTTTTAGTTTATTGGAAAACTAGAAACCAGCCTCAATAGTAGCAAAACTGCTAAGACTTTGTTGCTTTTCGATTTAATACAAGAATTGAGAATTGAGTTTAAAGATTTTTGGAAAAATATCGAAAAGTTTTTATTGCTTTCGACGATACCCATTTAAATTCATTCATACATATTGAATCCGTTACTGAATTTGAAATGAAATCCGTTGATCAAGTCTCTTTATTATATCCCATCATCATCAGTGATATTTATCTCCACTATTATTTGCGGGTATTAGCGGATACTTATATTTTCGTTTCTTAGAAACGTTTGATTAAATGACTACTTTTAGACAAAGGGCACAATGATTAGTGACGTGAATGCATAAAATAACAGAAAAAAAACTCTAAATATTAAAAGCAAAACATTTTAGAAATTCTCCAAAAATTGCAATTGTTTCAATGGAATGAATTAATTTACTGGCAAATATTACTCAATAGTACATTACGTTTGCCCAAATGTTACGTTATTTCAATAACATTTATTATCTCAATATACTTTTATAACAAAACTTAATGTATTAATATTGTGAAATGCATTCGATAAAAGAAATTGCAATTAACTTCGTTTTGATAAAAAAAAAAAAGTAAAGTAAAGTAAAGTTCGAATTCCTCGCTTTTTTTCTGTTCTCATTAGCTTTCGCTAATTTGGCACGGCTCTCTACGATTTGTTGTTCTTTAAGTGCGGCCCAATAGAGTTCAAATATTAACACAACGGTTAGTTAAACTAACTATTGCAATAAATATTGATAGTTTCTAGATATTTGATCGCATCTCCATTAATTTATTTTTGGAACATGCGATTTTCAACAAATATTATTTTAAAGAGGGAGCTAGAGATCAGAAAGCAATGGAATTATTTTATTCTAAACGTTCAAAAATATAAAACTGTGTTAAAATTAATCACTAAGTATTTATTTCATTGAATCAGATTTTATTATACTTCGAGTCTAGAAAGAATTTATCGCATAGTTCGTTACAACTCGCCTAGATAATTTACGTACGAATAATCTAAAAATACGTGATAAATAAATATAAAAAAGTAATAAAATTATTTTCGGCTGTGCCGAATCTTTTATACCCACCACCCTTATCTTGAAAAAGGGCGACAAACTAAATTGTAATAGTTGGGCGTGGCAATGAAATAATTTCCAATTTTTCTGCCAAATTTGAAGTCGATATTTTAATTTTTGCGGCCAATAGAATGTTTACTACAGACTTTTCACGGACGGACAGATGGACATGGTTAAATCGATTCTAAATTTGATCAAAAAATTTCCTTTTGGTAATTACAAACCAAATGATAAAATGAAATATACCCTTCGCCTTCGGTGGTGGGTATAAAAAATAAGTAATTAATAGACGGACTAAATAAAAGATGAAGAAGAACAATCACATCATTAATTCGTTTTATGAGTACTGTGAAAGCAGACTAGAAATTATTCCAAGTTAAAATAATAGTCGTTAGTGTAATAGCTAACTGGAGTTTAAACCTTCGACAATATAACCCGTCATAAATTGGTTACTACGTCTCATGGCTAACAAAAATATTTATACTTTATGAGTCATCCGATGTTTGGTGTAAATAGTGTCAAAATAGTTTAATATTTTCATATTTCAATGATTTGTAACAAAAATAATGACTTCTTGCGTTGTGGTGTAATACTCGTATTATTCGTAAACGTAATTATGAATTAAAATTTTTATATATGTAGTATAGTTTAGAGGTTCTTGACTAAATCATGTGGAAATCTTGTAGAAAATTTCTTTATTCATCATAAAGTTTGATATTGAATAGTAGTTATAATGATCTTTAAAATATCCCATGTTCCCTATACACTTCTTTCTGCTCACATTCTGCTCACCGAATTCTTATAGAAATATATAAAGAGAAATTATTTTACAAATATGATTAATATATATATATATATATATATATATTTTTTTTTGTCAACAATTACAGAAGTTTTTTTTTGCTTACTAATATGAAATTAGTTAATTAAACTCGGTTAACCTCATTTTCGATACTTTTGAAAACAAATAATTAGAGTCGACTATGGTTTAATCTCTCTGACCGTACCAACTTTTAAAAAAAATAAAAATGTTATGCGTTTTTTACATTTATTTTCTTTTTTATTTTCTTTGTGAAACCATATCCCCCTTATATTAATATTAAATAAAAATAAAAGTAAAAGTTTGTAGCTCCGCTCTGTTTCAAGGCGCGGTTTCTAGACATTCAAAATTTCCCCCTTTTATCTCCAACTTTTCTTTTTAATTCACACGTTAGGCGAATAGATGCGGTTACCAAATTTCAAAATATTGTTTAAATCATTAAATAATACTCTAATATTTATTTTAAGTTAAAAAAAAACCAGTTAAATCGATTTTTAAATTCTCAGTCATTACTTACTAATTATTTATTTTTTATTATTAATTATGGTCTCAAATGATCAGTTGTATATTGGCTTTGTTGTATGTTACTTATAATTGCCAACTTTTTTTAAGAAATTTTCTTTTTAACTAGTATTTACGTGGTTTTTTTTATCGTAAGTTTATTTAACTTGGAACGAAAAGCCAAAAACCGTGTAAGAAGACACCTCAGTACTTCAAATTCATTTCAACTGAGCTTAAATCAACAATAAAAAAAAAGTCACACATCAAATTTCTGTTTTATCAATAAATTATGTTTTGTAACACAAAACCATCCAAAATTTGATGTAAATATTTATAAAAGTATAAAATGTTTTTCTGTTTAATAAGAATGAACTTAATCATCTCATTGATAAATACTTACGAAAAACCTGTAGCCTTTTATATCAATCAATCGAAAGTTTGTAAGTATGTCTGTTTTGTTAAAACGTTTTTAAATACTTGTAGAAGAGTATTAGAAAAGTCTTTAAAGTTTATCAGAACTATTAAGTTCTGAATTTACATAGGTATATATATGTATGTCTGTCTGCTTGTCTGGTTATCCGTCCTTTCATGAAAGCGCATGAAAGACTTGATTCAGTATAGAATTTTGGACTGCTCCACTTTAATTCTGAAATTCATTAAGAAACTAAAACCCATTACTGAATAGAGTTCTTAAATCAATTTTAGAACAGGATTCATAAAACAATCTATAGTAAATACACCATTTTCAATAACTTTCATTAAAATCTTCAAATTATACCATCATGGGTATCATTCGAGTAGCTTTGTCTATGATTCATAAGAACTCTTTGTTAAAACTTTTACAAAAATATAACAATTTAATATATTTATGATTTATTTTGTTGTACTCAACCTCATAGAGTGCCTTCGTATAAAGTGCCATATAAATGTAGTCAAGATGAAATTCTGCGTCGATTTTCCCCGCTTATCGAAAGACGGCCCACAGCATTTATGTGCTTAATTAATAACCAGAGATTAAGTATAAGAAGTAAAAAAAAAATTATATTCGATTATGCTAAACCTTTTCTATTTATCACTTCCATTTTAAGAAAGTTCAAAAAACTAAATATCAACCCTCTATAATATATAATACATTAAGTAGACGTGGAAAATTCATGAAATTTTTTTTTTTTTTTTTGCCAAATTTGATCCCGATATCTTAATGATAGCGAACGGAAAAGTGATTATCGCAGGCATTACACAGATACACAGGCAGACAGATGGACGGACGGATATGTCTAAGCGTATTCCGAGTTTGTTACTGAACGAGAATATATATATCTTATGGATGTCAGAAGTCGGCGTAGTCGATCCTTTCCATTCTTGTACCTATACTAGAGGATAGCTAGTTCAATAAATGAGAACATTTTTATAGACCTGTCTACTATGTTTTATGAGTAATAAGCGAAAGCATTAACTTTTTCTTTTCTCTTTCTTAAAAGTAGAGGTGTTCGCAATTTACGTTGTACCGTCGGCTTGATCTATTTTGCTCATTTTCAATACGAAACTACGTTCAAGAATTTACAATGTTTCTGCCAAATTTGAAGTCGATATTTTCATTTTTGACGCCAGAAGAACGTTTACTACAGATATTATACACGCAGACAATCGGACAGACGGATATAATTAAATTGATTCTAAATTTGATGGTTATCAAGAATATGTATGATTTGTGAGGTCTCTGAAGTTCGTTGCGAACGAAATTAATAATGAATTGTTGTTCTCCATTCTTCGGTGATGGGTATAAAAATAAGCATAATCGGACCATCGTCACGCCCCAAAGCAATGCAAAAAAAAAAGAACTGTAATTTGCAATCTACAATAGGCATTAATTTAGAGCTTAGATAACTATTTGAAACTTCAACGTAAAGACACGCCTACAATAGTCCAAAAAATTACTGCAGTTAACAAAAAAATTTCATTTTACGCTCGAAAAGAGGGATATTGAATTAAATCTCAAAATAAATACATCCTATATTAAAAGTCATTTCAAAGATCAAAACGTGAATAAAGTTTTAAACGATTAGATCAAAAACGTTCACAATTTACAAAAATCTTTACAATTTTGATGTATTCGAACAAGAGCTGACGGATATAGAACTTATGCCACAAGGTGAATATAACTTTTTTTACTTGCTTTTTATGTCTCTTACACGGTAGGGTGGATATAAGAATACTTTTTCATTACATACTATTTTCACTTGACTATGTACTATTTTGTATTCGTTACTGATTATTTATGAATTCTTATCCATAATCATTAGTTATATAAATTAAATTTTACTAATTACCTTGTGTCACGTTATTCCACAAGTTCTATTGGCGTACACCTTTTTCTTTATTTTTTTTTTTATTTCTTATAATTTAGAATGATAATTATTCTTTACATTTTCTTTAAATTTTATTACTCTATATATGAATTGAAATTTGACTTACGAAACGAGGATGTAAAGTAAGGCGCCTACTACTACTACTACTGATCCATTCTTAGTTTTTTCGTTCATTTTATTGCTCATATGATTGGTTAACGTACAACTAGTTTTTAGCATGTTTGTGTAGTTTTTTTTTTAAATATTCGAGTATTATGCAATGAATCAAGAAAATCTAGCTTAACACATAGTGACTTTTTTATGCTCCTTACAGAAGGTATATTAGGTTTGTTAAAAACGCTTAACCTTTGAAAAAAAAAAAAACGCGGAAATCGGATATACATTTGGAATCAGCAGTAATGGAGGATTTGGTTTTGTTATGTTCGTCTATTCCATTATCTGTCTGTCTGTCTGTCTGTCTGTCCGTCTTCTTGCCCTTTTATCTTCTTGTTTGAATGTCTATAACAGCACAATTTGGTTCCAAATTTTTTCACTCTAATTTAATTCGATTAAGTCCGAAGCATAAAAAAAATCAATCCACCGTTTCAGAAAATCAGGAAGCCAGTCACTTGTATGTATGTCCTTAACTTAGTATCACGATAATGATGCATTTAATTAATATAACTACAATAATTTAAATAAGCTAAAATTGATAAGGAAAATATTAAATGCTTTTGGTCCAAACCGTATAAGACCTCTCCTAGACCACTACTTTTAAATGTAATTTGTGTTGTAAATTTTGTTTTCAGCTTTATTTTTTAATAAATTGCAGTTGATTTTTAAATGTATCTCTTAAGTTGACATTATACTTTAATTCAACAAAAAGAATATAAAAAAAAAAAAGAAAAAAAAAATCAAGATTAAATTTATTTAAAAAAGAAAAATGTTTTTATTCATTTTAAAGCAAAGCTAGTTTTATGTTACTATTGAATCTAAATGAATATGTTTTCACTGATTTTTACTCGTATGGATGGATGGATTGACTAGTTTGTGTTAAAGCAAAAAATTGAAAATTCATAACAACTGACTGCATTAGGGTCAAAGCTATTGTTGTATACTTTAGAGACGGAAGTATAAAGTTTATATGCGCATAAACGTTTATATGCGGTCTCAGCTTTAAAATGATAAAACACAAATATATTTGTTTACACATAAATATGTATAATTTTATAATAACAAAATAATATATTCGCAAACGCAGTTAGATATCTTTAAACATCTCATTGTTCGGTTTTGTATTTTATTTATCTACACATATTTATTGCGTGCTCGGCTTACATATATAACGTGATAAGTTATTGCTTATCAGATGATTTATGGGGATTTTTTTTTTAAATTAAAAACGGTTTTAACAAAATAATTAAGAAAATTAATTTTCTATCAAAAATTTCTACATCATATGCGTTACATTAGATATGGCAATTATTTATGAAATATAGAAAAACTTATTGAAAGCTTCTTAAAGCCTAGACTTATTTTATCAGTCAATCTATCTGTCTGTCAGTCCGGCACTTAGCTGTATCCGTCGGTCTCTTTGTAGAAATCCCAACTTCTAGAAAGAAGAACAGACGAAATTTAAAGTCTTGGGCCATTTTAATAACTACTAAATTAAAGTAAGAATTCAGTAATTTTTTTTTTTTTTAACGCTATAGTCTTTGTTTAATTTAATTTTCTCGTGTTTAAAAATCAACTAAATTGAATTAGAATTTCATTTGCACAAAATAGTGTAAAATTAATTCTATTTGTGGGCTGCCCTTGCTTGGTAATACACGATACTGTAGTCATATATCCTAAAGGTAGATCATTTAATTTAAAAAATATCAAAATTGATATAAGATTTCGTATTCATTGATAACATAACGCATTGAATAAAATGAAACAAACACATTTCTTTTTTAGTATGCGAATATGAAATGAATTGAAGCAACAACTTAAGCCTAAGTTAAGATTTAAAATATAAACAAACAAAAAAACTTGAATAGTTATAATCGAGTTAGGTCGACTTTTAGATTTCCTACACTAGTTGGTGTATTACTATCCAAGGTTAAGAAATTAAAAAGAATTAGGAATTTTATAATATCATAAGAGATATTAATTTATAAAGAACTACTTTCTGAAAAAGTCTGATATGGAAGAGTGTCCATACAGTAAACTCTCATTTGTGGTCCAAGTTGTTTAGTATGTTTTATTTATTTTTTTTATTTGTTTTTTTTTTTTTTTTTTAAATAACTTATTAATTTTCATATATTTGCGTCATTATGTGCCAAAAATTGTAAATTCTTGCCGCGAGAAGACATATTTGGGAGTTTTTTTTTTTTTCGGAAAAATAGCTTCATATGGCCCGAGCCTATTTGTCCAATTTCTGTTCGGGATCAGATTTTATTATGAAATATAGAAAATTAGATTTGGTTGCCATACGAATACATATTTTTGGCAAGAAACACTATAAGGGAGGGAAAGATTTAAAATATGGTCCCCTATCTCACTCAAATTTTTTGTTATACAGGTTTATCCATTTCATGATTCGGATATGGCAACCTTGTTTAAGTAACAAAATTAAAACAGAATTTTCATCGATGGTTAACAGCCGTTGAACGTTATACAATAGTAAATATTTAGTACAAAAATGCTGATTCTGTGTCAGGTGTGCGTTTTATGCATTATGAGCAAAGAAAGATCAACATAATCGTCTGTTTTAACCTAACCCTTCAGAATATCGTTTTCGTCGTTTGCTGTCCACTTGGCTGACTGCTGATCTGACTCTGAAGTGTGGTGCTGAATTCATGTTTCATCCATTGCCACATATCGCATGAAAAAATCCTTTTTATTTCGCCGAAATAGCTTCAAATATTTCAAAAAGCTCTTTGAATCATCACCATGTTGTTGTTGCTTTTTTTTATGCACTACCTTCAATGTCAACTATCTCATGCAACTTCAGTTTCCGATCATCCCGAACGATTTCATGCACTTTGTCACATGTTTTCTAGAGCAATTCCAGATTCAGGACAACTAGAGCGGTCAGCATTATTCGTGTCCGTAGAATCTCGTTTAAAGTCAAGAGAAACCACCGAGAAATTCAGTAGTTTCAAATCGCTTTAACACTTTTCAAATTCATTCCTAGTTTGAACGGTACTCTCATTAAAAAGCAATATTATATCAACGCATGAACTTCATATTCCATTGTCGCTTACACAATTGCAACTTGAAGGCTAATGCTCGGAATATCAAATGAAGTTTTTTTTGACACATTTCGTTTAAAAGACATTACTATCTAAAAATCATGTGGATTGGTCAATAGTGAAGAGATTTATATATTTATACACTACTTAGTTATCAAGTGACGTATTAATTGAGTATTTGAAGACATTTAATTTTATATGTAAAAACCTAAATATTTATAAAATAATTGATTTAAAAAAAAAAAAACACCCTTTTCTTGATGATCAATAAAATTTTCATCCCATTGTTATGACTCGTCATAATTAGGTAGTTTACTTCTAAACGCTTCGTTTAGGTAATTGAAAAATCATTACACATAACGAATTAGTAATGATTAGCAAATGATGATTTTAAATCAGAATAAAACGGTACCAGCATCGATATCTAACTATAGTTTTTATTATTATTATTATTATTATTGTTATTTTTATTGTAATTTGCTGAAGAGAACTTCAAAGCAGATTTTGAGTTATTATGGAAATTGGAATAACGTCACTTTTGAAAAGAGAAGAAATTATATGTTACTTAGTTTTTTATTTAACTATTTTTGATGCTTCTTAGTAAATAAGAAATTGTAATATGCTATGCAAGCATAAAAATTTCACGGCATTATTGTAATTCGTATATGATAACAATATTCACGCACAACTACGCCGTATAGGATAATATATAGTAGAGTCCCAATTAACATAAGCTAACGGAACGAAAGCATGTTTAACATAGACTAGACACAATTTAACATTCTTAACATTAACATTAAGAAATCTAATAAAATAAGAGAGAAAAGATTCTTCTACATTTATCTTATAAGTATATAGAGCGTCTTATAACATTCTATTTGAAAGTATGATTTATATGAAAAAATTTGTAATTTTTAATATTTCTTAGCAAAAATAGAAAATAATATTTTAAGGATCAAGCCTTGTCACAAAAACGTTCTTGCAAATCCAAAATTTAGAATTTTATGGTGGAAATTGGTCCAAAATAGCGATTTAATATATAAATTTCCTCTGTTACGTTTGGACCAGATAAAGTGCCATCATATTCTTATATAAGAGTTTTTTGAAAAACAAACCTTTAAATGTGGTAACAAGAGCTAAAGTTAGCGGAAAAATGTGAGTTCTTAAATGTACTAAGTATGGACCAGGTTGATTCAAGTAACGACGTTTGATTTTTGGTGTATTAGGATGAAAATAAGTAAAATATTGTATATTAGGTTCAGTTTTCGCTGTTCGAAATTTTTGTGAAAAATTAACCGAACTTGTTTTGGTCCAAGGACGGACCCTAATGAAAATAAATGCAGTCGGACAATTGTTACGATCGCTTTCGAATGTAAGGCTTTATTTTAAAGAGTCGTTATATGACGATTTTAAAATCCCTGAGAAATACTACTTCGATCTATCAAGTCAGATTTAAACATTTGGATCGGTAGTATCGACTTCCGATTGCCGTTGTACAGCAAGAAAGTCTAATTTTTAGTACTTGATAGAAAAATTAATTTTTTATAATTTGGACTATGTCAGTTCAAGTTTTGGAGCACCGTAAAAAGCTTACCTTTACATAGGGAGAAGATATTTGGTATTTTGTCATGAAAATAAATCAAGACTTGATTTATGATATTTAATGGCCGACCTTGCCCGCCAATAATATTTTCGCTTGTTATATGAAAATAAATTTCCGGAAAATTAGAAATTAAAGGGATTATCAGTTTCGATAAAATGTCGTTAACGTAATTAAGTTTATTTTTGCAATCAATTTATACAACAATACACATTATTTTCGCTCTAATAGAAAAACGAAAACCCTCATCAAACCGTTAAAGCTAAAGCAAACATTGGCAATGACCCTTACAACGAGTAATACAACCGCACAACAAGAAACTAATAACAACAGCAGTAGCAATAGCAACATCAGCTCTGCGAGTAGCAGCAGTAGCACCAGTAGCAGCGGCAAAAAAATGGATTTAAAATGCGCTGCAGAAGAGAACTTACCCACCTCAGAAATGGATTTACTGGCTAAATTGGAGGCGGCCAATAAACTAATTGAAAGTGATGCAAAATCATTAAATTCTTTGCATTCAACACATAGTCGTAAAAATTCGGACACGAGTCAAATAAGTTTAAATTCAAGTGAGTTTATAATTGCAATTTATTAAAATTAATGGTAAAAGTTGCGTAAAATCAAATATATTTATATAAAGATGGTCACACCTCGGTGGCTGAAGAAGATATCTGGACTACGTGGGCAACTATTTTAAATGACTGGGAAGGTGCCTTGAAACGTAAAAATCCTTGTGTTAGAGAATTGGTACGCCGCGGTATACCACATCATTTTAGGTGAGCTATAATTGCGAAAATAATTAAATAGAAAAGAAATTTAAATCAATTATACTGTGATTGCATTAATAGAGCAATTGTTTGGCAACAATTATGTGGTGCCACCGATGCCGACAAGAAACAATATGCAG
This sequence comes from Glossina brevipalpis, assembly GCA_000671755.1. Classification (NCBI taxonomy): domain Eukaryota; kingdom Metazoa; phylum Arthropoda; class Insecta; order Diptera; family Glossinidae; genus Glossina; species Glossina brevipalpis. The sequence goes on along the minus strand of KK351079.1, from coordinate 843,156 downwards.
AATATATAAAGGCCACATCAGCCTGTGAAAAGGTGATAAGACGTGATATAGCTCGCACTTATCCAGAGGTTGATTTTTTCAAGGAAAAGGACGGCCCTGGACAAGAGGCTCTTTTTAATGTTATTAAAGCGTATTCCTTACATGATCGTGAAGTGGGCTATTGTCAAGGTTCAGGTTTTATTGTGGGTCTCTTGCTGATGCAAATGCCTGAAGAGGAAGCATTTGCCGTTTTGGTGCAAATTATGCAACAGCATCGCATGAGAGACATGTTTAAACCATCTATGTCCGAATTGGGTTTGTGTATGTATCAGCTGGAAAACTTGGTGCAAGAACAAATACCCGAAATGCATATACACTTCCAGCAACAAGTAATAATCAAAACAGTTATATATTTTGTAATAAAAAATTTTGTTAATTTTAAGTATTTTATTTTTTTATTTACTATATTGTTGTAGGCTTTCCAAACTACTATGTATGCTTCCAGTTGGTTTCTTACTTTATATACTACATCATTAAGCTTAAACATAAGCTGTCGCATTATGGATGTCTTCCTAAGTGAAGGCATGGAATTTATATTCAAAGTTGCATTAGCACTATTGTTACTAGGTAAAGATACTCTATTATGTTTGGATATGGAGGCCATGCTTAAAGTGAGTATTTATTTTGTTTTTGAAAAAATTTCCTTTCGTTTTTTTTTCTTTGTTTTTTTTTTTTAATAATAATTTTTCAAATTTTCAAGTTCTTTCAAAAAGAACTTCCTAAACGTGTAGACGCTGATTCGGAGAATTTCTTTCAATTGGCTTATTCCATTAAAATCAATACAAAACGGATGAAAAAAATGGAAAAAGAGTATCAAGATTTGAAAAAGAAAGAACAAGAAGAAATGATAGAATTAAGGCGACTACGTAGAGAAAATCGTCTTCTGAAACAACGCAATGAACTTTTAGAAGCTGAATCAGCAGAATTGGCCGATCGCTTGGTTAGAGGCCAAGTTTCAAGAGCCGAAGAAGAAGAAACTAGGTATTTAAGCATCATCTGATACATGATTTCAACTTTTACTTTCATCCTTATTGCTTTTAATAGTTTTGCTATACAAACCGAACTTATGCAATTACGCCGCTCCTATTTGGAAGTTTCCCATCAATTGGAAAATGCGAACGAAGAAATTCGCGGTCTAAGTTTACGTTTACAGGAGAATGTAAGTTCTTAATATCACTTTAAAGATAAAAAAAAAAAAAAAAAAAAAAAAGCAAAAGAAAAACGACATACATTCGTTTCTTTTCACATTCTCTTGTGTTCACTCACATTCGCTGTATCTAATCACTTTACATGTATTTCTCCTAAAAATGCGTGGAAAATGGCTAAACAATGTATTTTTTTTTTCTTCTTAATTTTTTCTATCCTACTTTTTTACTTCTATATTTATACAATAATTAACAAATTATAAATTATTGTTGCTACATAATATATGGTTGAGGTGCTTAAACATCATGTTAAATATATTTTTTGTATACACATTACGCAAATAAAAACACACAAAACAATTGTAAAAAACTACCAACAACAACTACAACAACTTTGAAAACAAACCAGAATGTATCCCTCGACAGTGTAAGTAAAATATGGACTTTTTCTGTCTCAACAAAAATGCATGCAAAAAAAAACTAAAATCTATTTTTAATTCTTCTTGAAAATATTTTATAGTTATACACTAAAAAGTTGCTATTATTCAATAATATGAACTTCTAACACAAGTAAACTGAAATCGTGCAATGGAGGCCTTTCAAAAGTTCCCTCCTAATAGCGTTTACGTACCTTAGTTAATGTGATTTGGAGCATTGGAAGTTTGTCTTATGTTCTAATTTGTTCTTCTTAATCTTTTCTTTTCCGATAAGAATCAAACTTCGCATGTTAACACGTGAACAAGAAATTAATGCATTTTTTAATGAATAACTACTAAGAAGCATCTTAGACTTAAATTAGTGATAATTATGTGCACAATAGTTTCGATTTTTTTTTTGTGGGCCGTACACTGATATAATCGAAATTTTTAAATTAGAAGAAAAACAATTAATAATCTTGTCAAAACAATCGCCAATCGCCTTTTATTCAAAATATATCTATAATGGATCAAAAACCATCATACTCATTGGACCGTTTCTATATAATTTTTCGTAATCGACTTTCCGGTCCCCACCACAACTTATTGAACTTGTGCGATATTGCCATAAAATGTTTCTTTCTAGAGGTGGTTTGAGTTTCGAGAACGGGGAATAGTCATACAGAGATAAATTAGATGAACATGGAAAATATGCAAAAATTCACGAGCAACTCATTTCGTACAAGATGTTGTTTTTAAGGCGTTAGAAACAAATTCAGCACAAGCTTTTTAACTTTGTTCAACTTATTTATCAGAATTGCATGAATCAAATCTTTTCGCATATTTATTCTCTTAGCTATTAACTCAGATATGCATCGTATGCGATCATTTAGCGGAATTTTTTCACCAAATCCGATCCTATGTTGTGTATTCAAAAATCAAATTTTGGGTCATCGTCTATTGATCTAAAATCATCTATCTGTATTACTTGTATACAGGGAATAAGCAATCATCTCCATAAGCTTTTTTCATTAATTCAAACATTTCTGTGCTTGATTTTACAGATTTTGAAACAAAATTTAATATTAGTTCAGCACATGTTTAGGACGAGCTAATATAATTTTAAATATGAGTTTTTTTTTTTAAATAAATACGACCCGTCGCTCAGTGGATATCTTCTATACGTACATAAACACGGTGATAGTGATGGTAAAAAAAAGTGAAACGAAAGAGAGAGGGTGTGGTCGAAGATTAGAAGTTGTATTGATCAACTGGTAAATGTTATGCCTTCACTGGCTGCGACCAAATGTCAATCGTCATTGATCGTTTATCGATTCTGATAACCATCTCGTTTTGTGAAACATATATACGGCTTTCAGATTTTATATCGTTTGAATAGCTGACTTTTGTAGTTTTTTATCAATTAAGGGGAAATCTCTGATACTTTTCTTAACATTTTCTGTACATTGATTCTATATAAAAATATTTTCAAGCAATTTTCTAGAAGTTACTACAATTATATTCTTAACGGTATGAGCTGTAATAAATAGACGTTTGAATTGGTCTCCTTCAAAACGATCGAATTTCTAAATTGTTTGTTTATTAAATATTCAATTTTGAATAATTCGTTTCGATTCAGTTTTCATCGCTTTTAACCATTAGTGAGATTATTTCTTATTCATAATATAGTAGCACTTTTGCTAGTTACTCACATCTGCTAACACTATTTTTAATATAGTTTTGAATATCGCATGTGTTTTTATACCAACGTTGTCTTTTTCGTAAGCAAACAATTCAAGTACCTTTATCGATACAGAATAATTCCCGCCAATCATCGTTAGATGAATTGTGTATGAAAGAAGAGGCACTAAAACAACGCGATGAAATGGTGTCTTGTTTATTGGAAGAGTTGGTTAAGGTACGACAAAGTTTAGCTGAAAGTGAAGATCAAATACGTAGTCTTAAAGCCAAAATTGAGGAACTTGAAGAAGATAAGAAAACATTACGTGAAACTACACCCGATAATTCGGTAGCACATTTACAAGATGAATTAATTGCTAGTAAACTAAGAGAGGCTGAGGCAAGTCTCTCATTAAAAGATCTCAAACAACGTGTTCAAGAGTTAAGCACTCAATGGCAACGTCAACTTCAGGAACAACGTAACGATCATAATTCACATCCTGTAGATTCTACGCCAAAGAAATTATTAACAAATCTTTTCGATTCATCCAAATCTAATGAGCATACACAAAAACTCGAAGAAGAACTTATGACAACGCGAATTAGAGAAATGGAGACATTGACTGAATTAAAAGAGTTACGTTTAAAAGTAATGGAATTGGAAACACAAGTTCAAGTGTCAACCAATCAGCTGCGACGTCAAGATGAAGAAAACAAAAAGTTGAGAGAAGAGTTAGAAACAGCTTTGACGCGCGAAAAAGAAATGGCTAATAAGGCTAGAGAACAACAGCACAGGTAAACGATAAATATTGAAAGGAATTCGTCGATGTCTCAATAATTTTTAATGAATTTACTTTTGTACAGATATTCGGATTTAGAATCTCGCATGAAAGATGAACTGATGAATGTTAAAATTAAATTTACTGAACAATCTCAAACTGTGGCTGAACTGAAGTGACGAAATGTAACCGAATTGAACTGGCAAGATGTGGCTGAACTGAACTAACGAACTGTGGCTAATATGAACTGGCAATCTATGGCTGAATTAAACTGTGGCTGAACTGAAGTGACGAAATGTAACCGAATTGAACTGGCAAGATGTGGCTGAACTGAACTAACGAACTGTGGCTAATATGAACTGGCAATCTATGGCTGAATTAAACTGTGGCTGAACTGAAGCAGGAGATTTCTAGATTAGAAACTAAGGTCGCTTGAAAAATATTAATGAAAATGAAAACTTCATATAGACAACGAAATTAATGTTTTTTTTTTTTTTTTTGTTCTCTTCTTAGAATTCAGAAATGTTGGCTGAAGGTGAACTACGTTCTAATTTAGATGAATCCGATAAGGTACGTGACCTACAAGATAAAATTGCCGATCTTAAAGCAGAGGTATGCTAACACAAATTTCATATTACTTTTCTATAATTTCCTTTATACAGTTTTTGAGCGAAATATTGAAAAATCTGTGTAAATGACATTTTTTCCGTTTCGTACTTTTAAAAACACTTGGCTAAGAGCTATCGAGACTTTTTTCAAGTTCTTCTACATATTTTTGGTTTTTTTTTTTCATTACTATTTCTCTCTTTGTTTAACACGCATTATTTGCTTCCTTTCATTCATTGGTTCATCCATGATTTCACGTATAAAACATTAATCTAAACATACATTCACGCACACAAATTTCATATTACAATTAATTTTAAGTTTTATTTTAATGTACGGTTCATGTTTACGTAATGAATTTTTCTTTAACTGCCGTCTTGTTCACGAACGAAAAGAAATTTGTACATATTTTTTTTTATGAATTTCCGCCTATATTTTTGTAGTATCCCACGCCAATAACAAGCCCAGATACTGAACCGTGGAAGTGGATAAGCTAAACTTGTAACAGGTCATTAAGCAATTACATTAACTCAAAAGAAAAAAAATATATATCAAATAATGGAAATTAGTTTTCTTTTTGTACCTGGAATGCATATTGTTTTAGTTTTTCATTATTAACTTACATAAATTGATATTTTCACTTCATATCTATAGTAGCGAAAGAACTTTTTGCATGATTGTCGTTTATTATATGTAAATATATTAGAGATAACTAACACTAGACCTACCGATGATTAATTCAAATTAATTTTTACTTTTTATTTATTTTTTTTTTTAAATTCTTAAAATAGTAAAAATTTGAATTTTTAAATTGAAATCTGACGTGCAGTTTACGTTTAAAAAAAATCATTAATTTTATTACATTTTAAGAAGTTATCAGTTTAGAATTTGGCACAAATATTTATTAAAGCTTGGTATTAATTCTTTCAACAAATGTCCTCAAGCCGTGCTCCTACCCACCTACCTACTAATATAATTGTCAACTTTTCTCGCGTATACTTTGTTCTAACCATAATCGAATGTTGTGCGGATGAACTTTTGACAACTGAATGTTTTGACATAATTAATGCAATCGAAATAGAAACAGTTTTATTTTTATTTTATTTCGCGATATACGATTTCTGTAAATATAAATGAGACTTAATTTTTGCCCATAAAATCATCGATTTAATTATTTGACAGTTTAAACTACAGGGAGAATTTGTAGATATTTAAAAACAAATCAAAAATGAAATTAATTGAAACTAAGACTGTAATTTTGTAAAATTTATTATATTTACTTGACGTTAATTGACTTCTAGGTTATATAATTACTCAATAAACTTGTAAAGGGCGACAAGATTGAACTCAATTGGTTATCGAAAATGATTGATACATCCGGGTTCAATATTCAGGTTAATTATAGTTACTGTTATAGCATACTTGCGCAAAAAAGGAGTGTTAAGATTAATAAGATTTCGATAGTTAACTAACTAAAATATAGGGCGAAGTGCTCATAGAAATTTTCGTCCATCTAATCTTATATAGTTGTAGTCTTGTACGAAATAACATAGCCTTGCCGGTAAGCCATGCCGGTTGTAGGCTACTTGCGGTGTATAACGAAAAAATCTTCTAGTACAACCCAACGGACTAAATATTTACCTTCATGAACTTCAAATTCAAAGGGCTTTCATCAACAATATTTATTTGTTTTTTTTTTTTATTTTGCAACATCTTTTATATCATCAAAGAATTCTACCAAAATCACGACGAACTTTATATACTTACGATAGCACACGGTTGAGAAAATCGAATATTTTTGAATCGGTGTGTTCCGCATATATAATGACGATAACTGTACATGTCTTCATTTTTCTTATCTTGCTTTATAGTTCTCTATTGAAGGTCTAAAAAGAAAACGAACAAAACATTCTTATAATCAACTTTTAACTTGTTTTTGCGCGTTTGTGATATCGGCATGAAGCCGTAATACGTCACACACGAGACGCAAGACGAATGAAATAGATTATTAGAACAAATATTAGTAAAGAACGCCCTATTTAAAGGTATCTACGCATTTGTAGGCAATCTACACGAAACGAAAAAACTTCACAAGGAAATTAGCTTCAAGTAATTACAGTTACTTTCATTATAAGCGTTTGTTTTGTGCTTTTCGGAATACAACTATATAATTAATTACCATCGTTTGGTTTCCTTTCTGCTATAGTACCTAGTTAGCCTAATTCAATTTTCTTTTCTTGAAATATAAATCAAATCAAGTTTTATTTTCGATGTGCCAGATATACTAATCAGTCTTTCAAATTTCTTCGACATATTTTGGATTTTAAAACTTATTCCTTAGGATATTTTGAAAATCTTAAAGATATTTTAATATAATTTAATACTGTTCACAATTAATAAACACTGATAGATTTCAATTTCTCAAATATCTAGTGGTGTTTATCGTTTGATATAAAACTGAAATTCGCAGATTGCTCTGTCAACTATCGCTATTATAGGCATTAAATTAGATCGAAATAAAATTAGAGTTCTTTGAAATTCTTTCAAAATTATGTAGATCGAATCTAAAAGATTAAGGCCAGTAATTCCTTTATTGTACTCTAAGTAAAAAAATTGAGCTTTTCTATCGAGTGTATATGAATTTTTCAGTCTATTTATTGATATTAGTTTTAAATCGTACTTTTGGAATATATATGAGTCTGATAAATATTTGTGTTAAATTTTATATCGATATTCATACCGCATCGTATATCTTTACTTGCTAAAATTTTTCGTTACTTTCTGTTTGGCTTCTTTTTAAATTACTTTGAATATGTTGTTTACAAAAATAGAATATAAATTTTGTTTAATTTGTAGTAAAATTTTATAATTTTTAAAACTGAAAATAATGAAATTCAAAAGCTTCGGTAGTTCTAGTGTCAATACCTTATAATGAATAATACAGAATGTAGGTAGAGAACTTTCAAAAGCGGAATCAATAGCAATTCGTTTTGGATCTAGAAAAATGTTCGTCGTTCTTTCTATTTTTTTTTTTTTTTTATTCTTTAGTATAAAATACTGAAAATTAGTTTATATGGCAGACAGACGAGTGCTGATTTTATAATAAATTCAGCACAAAAACAATTGTTTCTATTAAAATATTATATATGACAGTTTCCCAAAATAATGTATCACTTAACGATTGCTTATACCAATCGCAATTATTTAGAAAATAACAATTATTTTATCAAATCCATAAAAATATTCTTTAATTATTACTTAAGGTTTTCATACGACACAACGGTTAAGGCTTTCGGAGACTCTGAACGTCAAAAAGCAAAGGGTGAGAAGAGAGGCGCAATATGTTCTCATGAAATCTTTTTACAAAAAAGTTGTACATACATATCTACGTACAAAAATATTCCGTAATATTTGAAATTTCTATTCATTTAAATATTTTTTGTTTGTATTTGTTTTTTTTTTTCTTTTTTTTTCTTTTTTTTTCGCACTTTCCATGTATCTTCTGGTGGTGGGTACCAAAAAAAATATATTCACCTGTTTTGCATCCGCACGGCAGATATACAAGATTCACTCTAAAGCCAATAAAAACAACATTTTATTTATTATTTACATGTACATCTTTTTTTACATATTATTTTTCCACAAGCCACAAACGAAGTGACAGTCTTTCCAAACATTCATGTATATAATATGTATCTAATGCATATCACTTAGTAGGTTCGTAGGATTACATATTCTTTTGTCGGTTGCCTTTATTGTGATATACTGCTATTTACTGTTGTATATTCATGTTACACACTATTGCTCCTTTGTCCTTTCAAGATATTCGACGAATATTGCATTATGCGCTTCAAAATATAACTTTCCAGTTGATTTTTGCGATTTTTGTCGCTTTTGGCGGCATTCGTCGACTTCCTTTCACTCGACTGAATGCTGATTTGACTTTGAAGTATAGTGATGAATACATATTTTATACATGGTTTCATGTCCAACGAAAAATCGTTTTTATTTCGCTTAAACAGCTCCAAACAGCGCTCTGAGGCGTCGATACGTTGTTGCTGTTATTCGAACGGAGCTTTCTCATAAGGAAATTCTCTTGCAAAATCGTAAAAACCTTTCTTCTGATATCATTAAGGTGTTAGCTATCTTATGCAAGTTCACTTTCCAGTCTTCCAAAACGGTTTTGTACACTTCTTTTATGTTTTCTGAAAAAACTTATAAATTCGGGCGGCCAATGCGTCCAGGTGTCATTCGTGTTTATAAGATTTCGTTTAAAGTTAACAAATCATCGACGAATTGTTGTTTCAACAGTGTAGAGTTGCCATAATATTTTTCAATCCGATTCTTAGTTTGAATAGTATTGTTTCCCATTAAAAAGCAATGCCTTGTTAATATATGAAATTCGGATGTTTCCCTTGTTTGTAACTAGTAAACTATTGATCCGAATGTTCCGACATTTTAACGTCCAAAAATGTTAGGGATTCGTCAATAATGGCGACATCTATAACTCATCCTATGATCTTATTAAGTGAAATGTTATATATAAGCAGAATTCGTATATAATGTTTTTTCCTTTTTGGAAAATTAATTAATTTTAATATTTATGTATTATTTTTTAATGGTATTGCATTGCAAGTGATTTCTTAATATATCCCTAGTGCTAGTCATTAAAGTAGTAATTCGTCATTTATATTTTCTCCTTATCTCAACACTGATATAATTATGCCAACATCCTCAGAATAGGCTAGAGTTTTCGCAAGGGCTTCGTCACTTGATTCAAATCTTTTTTCCTGGAATATCGTTTTAAAACAGATAATAGTCACTGAAGGGCAAATCTGGAGAATGCGCTGGGTGGGGTAACAGTTCGAACTTCAATTGATGCAATTTTGCCATAAAGCCGATACATTCCGTTGTGAGTAAATGTTATACCTGTTTAGAATACAGCTTTCTTATGCTCAAATGTTGGAGAAGTTTCATTTTTTTATATCTTTACACGAGTGTCAGTTATCGCATGTAATTTCACTTTTCAATTATCGAGATTTTTTGTTATTGATGATCACCTTCTTTGATCGTACGTAAAACTGACAAATTGCTTATTCAAAGGAGGAGAGCGATATTTCCGCCCATCAAAATGCAACGTCTAATCACAAATGAAATTCCGATCTTTTCACTGTTTTGAAAGTAACAGAAGTAGTGCCACTAAAACAATTATTATTCGCAAATATGATGATGATAATATGATGTGAAATTTGAAAAGTTCACATTTTCAAAAAATGCGATCTGTTTGTCGATCCCGAGAACTATTATTGACCGGTATTTTTCTTTAATTTCCAACTATATTTTTATGCAATTGTACGGCAATTTACATATCAAAATTCGTATTTGCTCCATTTTATTTATACTGGTTTTGTGATTATTGTGGATTATTTCTTGGTCCGATTTTTATTTTTAATTTTTGAATTTTACTCTGAGATTTTATTAAGATAAAAGACGGAACTTAAGGTTATAAACTAAAATTTTAAAAATCTGCATTGTATTATTAGTTTTTCATTAAAGAAAACTATTCCCATCACAGAAAAAGTTCACATGAAATTGTATCAATGCTAAGTGTAGAAAGCGCTGTTAACATACCGCAATGAATTGTTTAATAATTACATTTTGTATTTCATATAATCTTAGAAGTCTTCAGAATTATGAATTTGGTCGAACATACACAATGTCTTTTATTCTTGCGTTCGATATAAAACCAGTTAAACTTAAGTCACGAGTAATAATAATGAATATAAATCAAAATTTTTTTAATACAAAAAAGCGCACTAACTCTTTCATTTTTATATACATACGTAAATTATATTTCAAATCTGTGTATTTGTATTAGTGCCTTTTAAACATTCAGAAGCATGTTTAAATTAAAGCAAAATCATAACGAAATTTTCCTTCAAAAAAATTAATAATGTTTATTACAGCTAACAGCTTTAAAAAGTCGGGGTAAATTTCTGCCTAATGCGAAGCTGAGAAGTTCATCAATACAATCGATTGAATCCGCGGAAAGTGATTTTAATGAATTAATGAGCATGCGACGAGAAAGTACAGAATTATCATCATAATATTTATTGATAATTTTATTTTAATTATTTATAAAATTTGACAAAAAATTAAATTTGCAAAAGAAAAATAAAAATGAATTGAAATGCAAAACGAAATCATAGAAAAAATAATCCAAATTTTTCAAATAAAATATTAAATGTTATGATATAAGTGAATATTTTATATTATATATGAAAAAGAAATTGAGTAAAAAAAAAAATCTTAATTACGTTTAATTTATTTCACATATATTAAAACAAAATCCTTAATTGTAGGTTTTTTAAATATATTTAAATGATTAATTTAATTTTTTTGTGATTGTATTGCATACAAAAAATCTTTTTTGATATTACATTTCCTTGTACTGCATATTTATAGTGTTTTTCTTATTATTACATTTTTTTGTTCTTTTTTTTTTACGAAAAATATTCTATACACACTTAATTATGGTCATAATTAGAAGAATGATTGAGAAATATAGTAAAGTATGAAACTGTTAGAGTTTTCTAAAAGAAAAAGAAAAAACAAATTAAAAGATAAAATTCACATAAAGTTCATGCGTTAAATTTTCGTCTAATAAAATTTATTACTGCATGCTTGGGGATTTGTATTAGAATCGCACAATATTCAAAAAATTATTTTCAAAATATCTAACGGTACATTAACATTATCTTAAACGAATAATAATGTAGTTCAAGTTTAGTCTCAAATTTACATATTTATAAAAAAGAAAATTAATATTTAAAATTAAGATAAAATTGTAACGAATTTCGAAACGATATATGTTGCCAAATTAGAAAGTGATATATATATTTATATAATATATATATATATATATATATATATATATATATAATATATATATATAATAATATACATGTATATATATATAATATACATGTATAATATACATGTATATATATATATATATATATATATATATATTATTTATATATATAAAAAATATATTTATATATTTATTATTTGTATATGTATAATATACATGTATATATATATATATATATATATATATATTATTTATATATATAAAAAATATTTACGAACTCTTTAATACAATCTAAAAATCTAAACTGTAGAGAACTACGCATTGGTTTATTAAGAAAAACTAAAAAATTCTGCCAAACATTTCAAATCCAGAAAAAATTAAAAAAAAACCTTGTTTTCTTCTTAAATTTAGTTTTTATTTTTTAAGTGCAATATAGATTGTGTTCGTCGCTTTTAATATATTGTCGTTTTTATATATTAAAATAGAAAAAAAAACGCACATAATTCTTAGTCCATTGTTTACTAATTTTGTTTGATTAGTTTTTACTATAAAAAGTATTTTTTTTTTTATTAGTTGTACGCCATGAGGGCCTTATACAACTTGTAAAAGTTATTTTATTAAAACCTATGTAACTTCCACAAAGCGGTCCATTTAACTTGAAAATTCCAAATTAACATTAATTATTATAATTATTTTCCAAAAAATCATTTAAAAAAATCCTTAAAACGCTTGAAAAAAAGTTTTATCTATTTTCTTTTCACAATTAATTAATAGTAATAGAAATACACATCACAATATTTATATGAATTTCATCGACATAAATAACAACACGGTCCTGTTTACTTTTCCTTTCACATTGTATCGAAAGCATATGGAAATTGAATTCTTTGTAATGTCAATTTAAGCTTAATCGATTCATATGATTTTATCCTTAATATTCTCTATTCAATCAATCCGCGTTAGAGATGAACACAGTCGTAGAGTTTTTTCAATTAGCCTGTTATTAATACTCGATCTTTCCATCGCTAGTAAAGCTTAGTTGGCCACCTTTTTAATTTCACTTATTGGGATTCTTTTATTTTTTCCAAAGTTATTTCAGAAATGGGCAACTAACATGGTGTGAAAATTGTTACCATTGACCATCATCGCTATGTATTTAATAAATTCGAATCATCATAAACATATTGCGTATTATCGCAATATTTTTCAATAAATATCTATCTTATCCGATCGCATCAACGTTATGAAATAAGATGGTTCGATTTTTTTTTTCATAAGTACTTGTTTATCGAAATAATTATCATGACAATAAATTAGGATTAGCGCATTTAAAGTGTCCGTCACCAAAAGTGAATTTCGATAAATCCTAATAATTAATAGAGTATACTCTTCCATGATGTGAAATAAGTGACTCTTGCTAAATTTTAAAATCAAAAGAAGTTAAAAATGTCAAAAGAAATTCAAGTTCACTTGTCTTGATGAAGAGGCATTAACCTGTGTGTTCTGTTTGATAAAAGGATTCTTACTTTTATAATATAGTTCCGATATTGTTACAAATGTGAGACTATTGCGATCAAAACTTTTTCTTTCATTCCCTTTACTATATTAAATAAATATGTAAGTACAACTCATAGAACTACAAGTCTGATAATTTTCAAATCACTTTTCTATGCAGTTATCACAAAAATTAATGTGTTGCTGTTTTCCTTCCGATATTGTTTTATTCGAATCTAATATCGTATCTTTCTTTTTTTATGATGTGTTGGTGATTTTTGATGTTTTTATGAAAAAATTCAAAACAATTGATGTCATAACTATCATAACATACTTCAAGTGATATAATTTTATCCTTTATTTATTGCATTGCACATATTGCACATATTTCTACCTCTAATTTCTTTAAAAAAAAAAAAAAAAAAAGATAAATAATTACAGATTTTTAAATTTCGTTTCTGTCCTTATGTTATGAAGCAAACTGTATTGTCCAGTTCAAACTTAAATTAATTATGTTTTGGAAACCAAAACACACACTGAAAATGTAATCAAATTAAATTGCCAGCACTGTTAGCCACGTTTAAAGTCACCTAAATTAACCGTTAATTTATAAAAAATTTATGAATCGATTCAGCCATATTCAAGATTTGATCTTTTCGTAATGACAACATTTTGAATTCTTTACATCAAATAAAACAGACAGTTAGCCAAACATGATTAAATCAGTTCCATCATTCCATCTGACTAAAGTTGATGCGTACCATCATTTATGTAAATTGCCATACGCTATCGTACTCTATCCTGTTTCTCTTTGTTGTTTATGTCTTTCTCTCTGAACAATGCCGTGCTCGTAAGCATATAGCAGTCAAACCTGGCGTGAATAGTCTTGATAAAAAAAAAAAAAAAATTCCGGACTAGAAATGTTTCACTAACCAGAGATAAATTAACACTGTACGTTTGGTGTAACAGGTATATATGTTTTTTGTTTTTCGCAACTTGCAAAAAAAGAAAATAGATATTCGTGAAAAGGTACAGCCAGGTTATTGAGAATAACAAATTTAAAATTTTTTTTTTTATTTTTTTTTTTTGCCAGACCTTATTTAAATCATTTACCGTCTCGGATAAAATACGAATGTTGTCAATTTGTGCCTAAGGTTATTTATAATTTATTTAAAAATTTTTCTACGTAATGTCCCTAAACATTTCGTTGTTATTTAATTAATTTATATTAAACATATCCACAAAATTGAATAATATTTTAGATTTTAGAATAGTCTCCCGACACAATATTATCTTATTGTGCCAAATATAAATTAAACACCTAAGAAAGTTACATTCGCTTAAGAGCGAAAATTTTATATCCATCACCTCAAACAAAATATGATTGTAAAGTATTTTGATAAATATAAGCATGTCCTTAGATCGATTGTGACCATTTTTGTACGGGTCTTTTTATATATATATATAAGTTTTGAAACGATTTATATATGAGCTTCAGATGAAATAGTTTTCTATTTAATAGAGAACCGTTCAGATTTAATTGCAACTTTTTCGGCCATAACCGTAACAATATCAGGCGGACAAGTAAACAAATGAATGGACTGGACATATTCGTATATAAACAAGTGAAAAGATTTTAAATCGAATCTAAACTTTACGTTTTGATCAACTATATTATACTTCATGGTCTATTGAATATGTATCTCTGTCACGGCGAAATAAAATCTGAAATGAAAGATATATTCACATTTTTGAGTGATGGATGTAAAAATACTTGAAATATTATCTTATTGTGAATTTTTTGAATAAAATATTAAAAAAGATATATTACACAAGACATTTAATAGGATTTACAAACTTATACAGACCATCATCAATAATACTTAATAGCAAGTGCTTTTATAATTTCATGTATTTATTTATATATTTATTATAGCTTCTTTGTATTTTATTAACAACATTCCAAAGTTCTATGAAATTCATAGATCTGACGAATGTCGCTCTCTCTCTCTCTCTCTGTCTTCTTTTGTATCTATATGTGCGAAAAATTCTTAAAAACTGATGAAAACTATGAATAAATCTAATCATAAAACGCACCAGTTACACACCATTATTCGCAAATTTTTAATTAGTTACTTCATGGAAAAAGGTAAACGGTTTTTTTTTTCTTTAATTTTCGAATTCAATTGCGCAGCATATTATCAGAACACAATTAAATAAAATATAACTAAAAATCCGTATTGCAAAAACTTATTTAATTTTACATTAAAGATGTTTTTCACAAAAAAGGAAAATAGTTTGCAAATAAAAACTTTTAGCATTAAAACTATTTATTAATTGCAAGTAGAAAAATGTAATAATAAAAAAAAAAAAAAGAAAGAAAATCTTGTCTTTACAAAATTATGGAGAAATAACCGTAATATTATTGAGATAAAATCCCTATTAGCAGGTAAAAAATATATTTTTCATTTTTTTTAAAAATTTACTTAATTTTTTTTTTTTTTTTTTGAAGAAAAACAAAAATTATTTTCAATCATTTATTATATAAATCAATTTTGTATTCAGTTTTTTTTTAATTTTTTCAATAACCAACCAATTGCTTTTATCTGTCCTGTGTAGATGATACTTTTATCCTATCGTTTATTTTATATAATATTAAATCAATCTACAAAATGTTTTTAAACTTTATAAAAATAAATGTTTAATCTAAATTAAACAAGAAAAAACAAAAAGGAATAAAAACATATTTATATCCGCAAAAAAAGAAAAATACCATTAAATAAAGATCTTTAAAAAAAAAAATCGTTTATATAAGAATTTTCGTAACAGCCATAGTGGGTGATATTTTAATTTCTTCTGGTCATCGTATTGGAATAAAATAAATAAATGTAACGTGCAATGTTTATTAAGAAAGCGTAATCTATTCGTGAACATATGTAAACTTTGCGAACACAGTATCACTGCAGAAATCGCATTGATCTTAACGTTTTATTTATTCTGTTCGCGTCTTGTTTTTTTGTTTCCTGATTTATTTGAAAGGTTGATTACTGTGTGTATTTCTTTTTAAAGCAATATAAAAGAAATTATAATCATACATAGAGCTTTCTTAATAAATAATAGCCTGGAGAAAAAGCAAACCATTATTTACCAATTGATGACTGTAATGATCGAGATCTCGTCAATTATCGTCAATTATCGATACAAACAATTACAGATTTATGATCGTTGGAAAGAATTGGCATTTCTCCTTCTTTTACTATTTTTTTTGTTTGGTCTATTCAGTTGTGATGTTAAGAATGGAAGGGAACAAAGAGAAAATTCGGTACATTATAGAGTTTTTAGTATAAAGGTTTTAGAGGCGAAAATGCAAGCCAGGCGGCTGAAATTGTAAATTTTATCTACGATCCAGATCCTGTAATAGCCAATTACGTGCAATTTTGGTTTCGTCGATTCCGTTCAGATATTTTTCGTGTTAAAGATGCACAGATCGCACAGGTCGGCCCGCCGTAGAAAATGTCAATAAAATCACAGAAATGATCGAAACTAACAACCATGTTTAACTATCGTAATATCGCCCATTTGCGCAAAGGGGGATTCGAAAAGAAGTTTGATTTTTATGTGAAGTTCATGTAAAAATAATGGATTTCTTTTTCCTACCAACCTAATATAATGCATTAGAAAACATTGCATTTGGGGAAAGCCGACTATTGAATACTCGTCTTTGATTAATTCACCTAAAACAATTCTTAGTTTATTTTTATAATAAAATACTAAAAATTATAGCATATTTCCATATAAAGCAGTAATTTTTATGAGAAATCGTATATATGCTAGCGTCCAAGAAACATAAGCATTTTGTCCAAATACGATAGAATTAACTTTGATATCAAACTTCTATTATGGGCGAATTTTGATAATAAAAAATTTCAAAATTAAACATTTCTGCCATATAAAGAGTTCTATTTTATAGCAACAAGAATATTTCATGGACCTCAAAGAATTAACTAAAACCATCTAAATTTTTCACATTATAAAATTTTCACATGCTGAAAAAGTTTCACTCAGAAGTTTTTTTTTCAAGAAATTTTGAATATTGCAAATGATTTCGTATAATGGCTTTTTCAAAATAAGACATTATATGGTGCAAACGTCATAGAAATTATTCGTTCTCGCATCAAAATTTGCCCGTATAATAATTTTCGTCAAAATATATAATAAATTGCAACCTATAAGTTGCACGCAAGGATACATAGGCAGAATTGGACGGAATCGTACGGTATAATAAATAGTGGATCTATCTTATAGCTTTTTGAATTGTACATATATCCGTACAAATTTAATAAAATCTACCATAACCGTTGTAATGTGTAAATATTAGTTTGGGGAAAAGGTAATCCATCCAATCTTATAAGAACTTCAGGACTTTATTTAACATTTCGAATTGGAAAATAATGGAATGGAATGCAATCCATACTATCTTATAAGAACTTCAGGACTTTATTTAATATTTCGAATGGGAAAATAATGGATTACCTTTTCCCCAAACTAATATTATTTTTGCTGATTACCTTTCAGTAAATCCCAATAAGAAAAATTATTATTTCCATTACATTCCAAACTAACAAATTATCTCACTGCACTTCAATATCAAGTCTATATGAATCCGTATTATTTATAAGGTGTGGTATCATCATCTAGTTTTGTTCGGAATATCAATAACATACGTAATATTTGATCTTAAATTCGACGAAAATAAAAGAGTGAAGCCCGCGAGACGTATGTGATCTGAGTGGGTGAATGGGTTTATGCTTATCGAAAGAAACGACTAAAGCTTAAATAATAATATATATATAATTATAATAATATTATAAATAATAAATTTTATTAATAACGACTTTTATTTAATGGTATCATTCATCATGAAAGGAATTTGTTTATAATGCTAGTACGTAAAATATTACTTAACTAATTTTCATTTGTGTGCGTATTGCTCTTCTCGTTTTTATACAACTCATTTGAATTTAATAGTTTACGCTTAATGAGTATTTTAACTATTTCATCTAAAATTTTCTTCGAACATTTAGTCTCCCATTTCTAACCACAACAACAGAAAAATTTTCCTTGTCATGTGATTATGCGGTCAGCTTGTGGGGAAGAAGGGCATCATTCACATCATTCATCTAAGCAAATAGTACGTAGTATGGCTTCCACTACGGCATATGGATCGCAATTTGAACTGGGGCGACGATCCTCAAAATAGCCTTTGCCTTCATCGTTAACACCCCTCGGTATGCGTATGGAACAGCCACGATTCGCGACACCAGCGCTAAAATCATTAATAGAACTCGTTTCATGTTTGCCAGTTAAACGGCGTGCATTATCTTGGCCTTGCTTTGGATCATAGGCACGTATATGTCTCTCGTGAACTTTAGCCAACTTTGCTACAGCGTTTTCAATGTCTCTGTACAAAATTTAATACAAAAACTGTCATTGTTTTACGATTATATATAAAATTATGTTACTTAATGCCGCCATCTTCACGCATTGCTTTCGTGGATACATTAGTATGAGCTCCAGCTCCATTCCAATCACCCGGCACTGGCTTAGGATCTAAAGTTGCAACGATCTGATTTGAAAGGTATATTGTAATGAATAATTGTCTCTCATAGAGTTTTATTAAAACCTTACACCAAATTCCTCAGCTATACGATGCAATATAAATCTAGCCATCCATAAATCATCCCCAATGCTTATGCCTAGACAAGGTCCAACTTGAAATTCCCACTGAGCTGGCATTACTTCGGCATTAGTGCCGGATATTTTAATGCCAGCATATAAACAAGCTTTATAATGAGCATCCACAACATCACGTGCGTATACCTAATGAAAAAAACTAAATTTAAATATTTTTTTTTTTTTTTTTATAATTAATAAACTCTTCTTCTACTTTATTAGCGCCCACACCGCAGTAAT
This sequence comes from Glossina brevipalpis, assembly GCA_000671755.1. NCBI lineage: Eukaryota > Metazoa > Arthropoda > Insecta > Diptera > Glossinidae > Glossina > Glossina brevipalpis. Next base: position 824,150 of record KK351079.1, on the reverse strand, counting down.
AAGGACCTTGTGGACCGGGAAAACCATTTTTAGGCCAACCCAATGGATGTGCATCAAAATCTAGGAATGTGTATTCTTGCTCAATGCCAAACCATGGTTCCTCATCTATGCATTTATTAACTACTTCCAAACAACCTTTACGATGATTCGTATCGGTTGGTGTGCCATCAAACTTATATGTATCGCACATAACCAATATATGATTGCCACGTCGAAATGGATCCTTATAAAGGGCTACAGGATGCAAATAGGTATCTGAATTAGAGCCATGCGCCTGATAGGTGGAACTACCATCGTAATTCCAAATAGGAAGCTCTAAAATTAAAAACGCATTTAAGAAAATAAAATCGTAAAAAATACTCTTAGTATTGAAGCTTTTAATTCTTACAACAATTTACTCCGGATACTATTATATTACAATTGTAATAAGTTACTTTAGAAATCGAATGTTTGATAACTAATCACCACAAAGCCGTATGTTAGGCTTACGAAATTTATATTAGAATAAAAATTTGAATGTAACTGTCTTTTTTACAAGATTTATTTCATCACATTAACTTCTCAGTTTTTATAGAAATATATTCAGATATTTCTCTCTTTTTACTTGCAGAAAAAAATGTAAAAACTTGTTCATATCTACTACCATCTATGGAAACAATTTAATGTGTCTTCGTCATTGAAAATGTATGAAATATTTGACTTAGTATTAGAGTTTGGTGCGGAATGCAATGCGATCGTTTAATATATATTTTTTTTATAACTTCAACGAATCAGTTTTCTTTTTCAATATTTCCGTAACTTGTGGGCTTTCAATTGGCCGACTTAATTCGTAATATTAGAAAATTTCCATTACATCATAAATCCAGAGGTATAAAAATTATGCCTTTTTTTTTTCTTTTTGACAAATCGTTACGTGTCCCTCATATTTGCTGTATAAATTTTTTCGTATTAATAAAATAAATTCGTTAATCACAAGGACAATTCTCTCAATCTCCCATTAGTTTTGTCTTCTTACACACCGAAATTACTCTTGATAATGAACAGAAATATTAGTTCTTTATGATGAAAATGATGCTGAAAATGTTTTATGAAAAAGAAAATTCAAGTTGGATGGTAATGGTGTCTTTTGTAAGTACAAAATTATAGGTCATTTACATTCGTTAATAAATTTCAAAAAAATTTTCTAACAATTTTCTAAGAACAACATGACAATGTAAGAGCAATCGCAAGTAACTCTCGTTTTTTCTTTTTTTACAAATATTCTTCGATCGTATTCCTACAAAGTCGTGAATGTTTACCTAAAATAGAAACCAAAAAAAAAAAAAAAAAAAACGCTTGCTATACTGTCCAATATCTAATGAAGGTAACAGAATTTTTTGAAAATATTTGCGTAAAAAAAAAAAAAAAAATAGTTTTTCGGTAGTAGATAAAAATGTAGGGTTTTTGAAAATATCATTCAAAAAACCTAATCAAAAACTAAGTTAAAACATTATAGTCGGGCAATAAAATTTGTCATTTACTTTCTTATTTTTTTTTTCTATATTAAAAATTAGATTCTTTTCTCATATAAAGGTTTATTTTTTCATGAGAACCCATATAAAAGGTTGAATGCAAAGAAGATACTTACGTTGTCCAAGTTTTTATGTGTAAATTACTGTTACGAATCAATTTTCATTATAAAATAATATATAATGTATAATATTAAAAATTAGAATTTGTCGATAATATACATGACATTTTCAAAATAAAGTTAAATGGGGGAATGTAATCAAAAAAATGATCCGATCAAAATCCATTTCCAGTATGAAATTATAATTTGCATATAGAACTACCTGTGTGTGTGTGTAGATATCGGAAAGACGGATGGATAAACAAGCTTAAATCAATTAAGAAAGTGATTTTGAAGAGAGATCGGTATAGTAAAATATGAGTCTATTCTAAATCCATCTAAGTTTTACATACATTCGCACAAATTTACTATACCAAAAAGCGTTGTAGAGTGAATATAAACTGATTTTGATTTAGTAATTTCTGTTATTTTTTTGATTAAAGTCTAAGTTCATTACAACAAACATTTTAATGATTGTAAGTTGTAATAATGCGTACGACATTAAATTACTTACAATAAAACTCATGTAACTTTTAAGTAAATTAAAAGGCACAATATGAGATGCTATTGACTTAACATCTTCTCATTTGACACCATTGGTCTACAAATCTACAATTAGGTAAAAAACAAGATAAAACAATTAAGATTAACTTGAAATTCCTATATTTACATAAATATTTGAACTTTTTTTTTTTTTTTTTTAAGGGAAAACGTTACAATGCCTGCTGAATGTAATTCTTTAAATGATGCAGGAGCATGTAAGATAAATACTGGGTACGGTCCTTTGGGAAGTATTGTGATGGTTGTGTGAGATATTAAATAGGATCATTCTCTAACCGGAAGGAAATTTTAGACTGTACCCAATGAATGTTTGTTCTGGAACCTCGTGAATACTGGAAGCCCTTACTATGGAGCTTGTGTCAGAATTTAAGGGATGCAGACTATCGTTTATTGGAAAATAGTCCTCTATTTTTCAATGTACGTATCCATGTGAAATCTTATAAAAGCAAAGATACACATATAAGACGCAATTTCAAATAAATATCGAACATAAAATGAGGAAGAGAGAGAGAGATAGAAATCGCTTATTACAATAATAATAAAGAATTAATATATGATCATTGGAAAGATCAAAATATTTTTGAAATGCTTGATTTATATTTTAAATAATTATTGATATTTAAACTTATTCAAATTTTACGTCTAAAGTACTTCTAGATATGATTTTCTTTTGGTCTTTGTTTGAGCTGTTACAAGGACATTTGCTTTGATAAAATACGAAACACAAAACAATTTTGTTAAAGTAAATTTCCGTAAACAATTCAACTAAACATGCATTGTTTGCATATGTATATGTATATATGAACATAAGGTTTAAAAAAGATGGGCAAGCAGCCAATTCATGCCCCCCAATATATTGCACTAAGGAGAGAGAAGAAGAAAAAAAAAAGAGATTTTTTTATTTACTTTCTTCAAAGTGTTTATAAGTCAATTACATAAAATATATATTAATTTAAACTTGCAATTTACGCTTTTCGTAATGATATCAAGTTAAGTAAAATATAAAAATCGTTTAATCTTTCTTTAAACCCTAAATTATTAGTATAATAAGCGTGGAGAAAAAGTATTTTAAAAATTTTAAGTAAAAATTTAATTATTATATTTATACAAATTTAATTTATTTATTTTCAATTTTTAATTATTATTATTATAATTTATTTAGACCAAAGAAAAAAAAATTTTTTCTTAATAAATTTTATTTGAATGATTTAAATTATTATATCAAAAATTCAAATAAATTGTAGACAATCATTTTAACTTTCTTTTCTTTAAATATCTATAAAAAAAAATTTTTTTTTTAAGATAAAAAATATATTACCGCTTGGCTTTTTAGGTATAAAATCCAAAGTACGATCTTTGCAACGAACATCCTCACCAGTACCATCAATCCACACGTAGGTAGCTATAACAATATCATCACTTAAAGGCAAATTTAAATAGCGATCTAAGATTGTTTTATTAATATGGGCGTTGGGCGAATCTTCCAAAATTCGAACCGACATCTTTAAATTTTATTAATTAATTAGTTATTTATTTATTTGTTTTATTTATTTATTTATTTATTTATTTTTTTTTTTTTTGTTATTCAAATCAATTTTTTCACTAGAGCTTCAAATACTTTGTCACTTCAATTACAAACAAATTTATTTGGAATGTATTAAAAAGTATTTTTTAAAGGAAAAATTTCAAATATATTTTATTCAAAATCTAATCACGGCTTGCCTTATATGATAAGAATTCAATTTGTTATTTTCGTTACTATCATTGGAGCACAACTAAGCTGGAACACAATAGTCAATCAGAATATATATATATATGATGTGCAGTATTTTCACTATTTTGTACCTCTTGCTCGTTACTTTACCATAATACAAATGAAAATGAAATGGAAATGAAAAAATAAATAACAAAAACAAAACAAATAAAAACAAAAGCATTTATTCTATGAGTTGATTCAATCAAACGTATTAGTGACATCTAATTTGTAAATTGTGAGATTTTTTCTTTTTTTTTTTTTATTATTGTTCTTCGCTTTTATTTTAATCAGCTTAAATTAGAAATAAAAAATGAACATGAAATAGCAATAAAAGTAAGTGAGAGAGCAATTTGCTCAATCATTCTCAATCATAATGCACAGTAATGACTTTGGCCACCACCTGTAACAAAACAACAGCGTATACCCAATCAAAGAAACAAAAAAATTTATTCTCCCTCATAACACAAACACACACATACTAAATTGCTTTATATTGGACATAAAATAAATATAAATTTCCCTTAAAGCAAAAAAAAAAAAAAAAAAAAAAAAAAAAAAAATTCATTACGTTAATAATTGTCCTTTTCAAACTAGCACACAATTCTTAATAAACAGAGAAAAATTATTTCACCTAATAGGACGATACAAGTCTGTGGGGCTCTCTTCGCGTGTAAACGTTTTCATGCATTGTGTTATTGTGACATGTATACATAATTCATAGGAATTTTTACATTTCATTGTCAATGTTTTTCAATTAAAATACAAAACTTGAAAGGATAATTGTTTGCTATAACGAAATGTTATTATTTATTATTATTATTATTATAATCAATTATCTACACGAACTTATTTATACAAATTTTTAAAGTAAAAATTAGTGGCAAATACTACTTTTATTTTAAAATATATTTTTCTAAATTGTATCAGTTATATCAATATAGCATATCACAGAGTAAACGATAAATTCTCTCAAACCAATTTCAATTTTAGTTTCAAAATCAGCTGTTTACGAAATAAAAATTTTTATTTTAATTACAGTCTTCACCAAATAAAGGACCGATCTTTTTATAATTTTTTTCTTTCCATTTGTTTACATCAAAGACTTTATATCGTTTAATAGCTCTGATCGAAAATATTATACATTTTTAATTTTTTTTAGATTCTTATTTTTTAAATTAATTAATAAAAAATAATATTAAAATTTAGTCTTCCAAATAATTATATTTATGAAAGTTTAGGAGAAGAAAAAAACCAAAAATTGGGTATTTAATGAATCCAGAGCCCTATGATTTAATAATAACAATATTTTTTTCCAATACCGTATAAGTTTTGCGCAATCATCATGAGGTTAATCTTGAACTAGAATATTTTTTTGAGACCGCTCTGAATGCGAATGCTATGATCTCTCTGTTTCTAACTTTTAAAATAAAAAAATTCGTAATAATATAAAGCTTGCGTAAAGCTTGCGTAACTGATCTAACACGACAATATTTTTGTTTTTTAACCGGCTCTTCATAGTCATTGATTTATAATAAGGAGCGGCAGCTTATTGGAATTTGATCCGATTTTAATTTTAATGAGTGTCGCCAAATATAAGCGTTGATGAATGCTACAACAAATTTCCAAAATATTTATGTAATTTTAAGCGACCTTTTGCGGACAAACCATATACCGAATCACTAAGCATGTAACCCAATATCTTAATGCTGTACAACTCCTCTATGAACGGAGACGCCAGTCAATCTCCGTAATATTCTACAATTTTCCACAAGAATGTCGTCAAGTACTCTAAATAAATGAAAAAAATTATGTATTTATTTATTTTAATAAAATTTCATGAATATTAATTCCTATATATATATATATAATTGAAGAAGAGGAGCACTACCAACAAAGGCCATCATATATATAGACCATATATATTAAAACATCTTCACTAATTTTAACGAAAGCCGGCTATAATACGAATGGTACTCTTATTCGTATATATATGAAAAAAAAAAAATAATCAAAAAGTTTAGCTCAAAGTCGTCGAGTCCATTTGAAACGATTTTTCTTGTTCTGAACTGAGAGCTAGAGCTTTTCAGGACTTAGCATATGAAACAAATGAAACGAAATAGATCCGTTTTCTTCTTTATATTGTGAATATTTAAATGATTCCGATAAGCGTTAAGCGGTAAAATCTTATATCGCTTTTAATTAATGTAATTACGACTTGTTGTCTATTGTAGACATGTTTGGGAGCGACTGAAACTTATTTTTGCATCTCTATTTTGGATGGTTTTCGAGAATATTTCTGTTAAAGGGTAATGCCACTATAGATTAAAAAAATGTTTTTTTTTTTTGTTAGATGTAATGAATTCTTTATATTTTTCAAAAAAATATATGGAAAAAAATTCATTACTTGCAACAAATTTTATCCATATAAGTACTCCGTGCCTCTGTCAAATAAACATTTGCTAAGAAATTAATGTGTAATCTCTTCTTTACTGATTTCTAACTTCTTTAATGCTCTAACGGCTATTTTCAGAGAATGTTTATGATAATTTCAAAGGATTTCCAAAATGCAATATGCTGGTGTAAGTTAAACGAGATGATTCCTAAGTAGATACAAGGCTGAGAGTGATTTTAGTGAAAACGTGTGCTTCTATCAAGAAATAAAAAGTTTAGAATGAAGTTGAATTGAAGAAGAATTGATTGATTATGAATTCAACTACAAAAATGTACGTTTTTTTTTGCCGTTGTCCTTGTCATTTCGTAATACGTAAAATGTAAAACATACCACGAGAGAACCACCTTGTAGCAGAAAATTTTCGAGGAAAGAGAATGAGAACTAATATTTGACTACGGAAGGGTTTTTTTACGATCTTAGAATTGTACACTAATAGAAAAAAATATTAAAAGATTTATCATAACATGTGTATTAGATCTGTTAAAACTTTAAACGCGTTTTTCTCGTAACGCGATTTTTGAAGACGGCATACAGCGTAATTCCTACAATTTTCATTTTTTTTTTCATTCGAATTGTTTTAAATATCTTTAAAAGAACATTCTCTAGCGTAGATGACATGACTTTTTCTATAAATTATAATAATTAAAATATTTTTTATTAATAAAGGCGTGTCTTTCTCTTTGTTAAAAATTCAAATATACCCAAATCATATAAAATCCAATACATCCAATAAAATCCTACGGTGGGCATTAGACATATGAATGTAGATTAAAAGTATTTTTAGTTTTTTCTTTTTTTTTCTTGAGCTGAAGATGTTTTTCCAAAGCAAATTTTTTAAAAAATATTTTTAATAACATAATAGTTTACTCTTGAATTGGCTTTTTCCGTTTTCCCGACAGAGTATGAATTCCACGTTGAAATTACAAGTTACTCTCGTATGGACTGTAAGTCGCCGAAAGATGTGTTAGCCAATCGTCAATCGTCAATATCTAGCGAATAAGGCGAAAAGGAAGGACCGGTGATGCTAATGTTTCATGAACGTCGTGTCGAAAAATTGGGTAGTTCGGATATATGCGTTTTTTGGTATCATTTATTGATCATAGTGTTTCCAATTCCAAGAGAGAGTACCCTAAACCTAGTGGAATTCTGGAAAAATATGCGCTGTGTGCTAAAGTAATATACGTTATGAGGCTGCTCCTGAACGGTTTTTTTGTGTCAATATCATACTATGGATCAATAAAAAAAAATCAAAATATATTGAAGGTCGGATGTTATTGTTATTATTATTATTATTGTTACTGTTATTATATTTATTATTACTATTATTATTATTATTATATTTATTATTACTATTACTATTATTATTGTTATAATTATTATTATTTTTATTATTATCATTACCTTTAAAATTTTTGTAATTCTTAAATTTAAAAACATTATAGTATTTACCAGGTAATATTAATTGTAATCGTTATAGCGTAATTTGCAAATCAATTATTCCACACTTTGCTATATAAACCAAACAATTTTGTAATTTAACTATTTTAGCGAGTAATTTTGTAATAAAAGTCAAGTAGACACTACTTACCTCAATTGATGATGGAGGATACTAACGAGGGCGTCAGAATTGCGAATTTGCGAATTAAATCAATTGAAAGTGGGGAAATATATAAAACAAAGTCAACATTTTTGTTTTCACTATCGAATAACGAAAGTATACTTTTATCATTTCGTTTGTAACGATTATTAATAGATATCAGAATATCTCTAATTATTCTTGATTACTGAAAGATTTTGTATCAATTTATGTACGTCTTTATCTTATTGGAACAATTGCAGTTAAAAAAGAAATAATTAATCGAAGCCTAGCGCATATAGATCAGACAGCATCAGAAAAATACTAAAAGTATTGAAATATTTCCATTAACAAGTATCTATAAGAAGTTTAACCTTAAGCGAAAAATTATTTCACTCGTTCAGTTAATATGATAGCTGGTACGCAAGGTTCGTGAATGGGGAATATATTTTCCTTAGTTGTTCTTATTATAAGGAACCACTCATATAGTCGTATGCAATCATATGGAGAACATATTCTTTTTTTTTAATAATAATGCATTTGTTTAGAGGTATAAACATACTTTTTTTTAATGAAATCACTACAATGAACATAATCCATAGTGGCTTTGAAAATTAAATCTTCCCTTTCAATGAAAAAATTGAATGCATATAATAACCACATTTATCAGCATGCAAAAGTATCCAAAAAGTGAAAGCAATTCATGTACAATTCAAATTTACATATTTATTGAAAGCAAAGAAAATAATTCTAGTTGATATTCCGTAATTATTGTTAATTAATTTTTTATTTAATATATAATTCCTTTAATGGATCATGCTTTACATCACTGACCCATGAATTGAATAATGCTCGCATAGCATTATTTTTTTTTATATTTAGCATCGAAATATTGTACATCACATTTGTTATTCCGTTGCTAGAGTCGTCAAAAAGCTTCGGAAGACCATTAGAACATAAGACCCGATGGACCCAATAGACGTAAAATTTTGTAAAAAATATTTAACAGAATTCTCTTAAGAATCGATAAAAAAAAAGTAGTTCCAGTGTGTAACTGGCACGTTTGGAACTATCGAGCTCTTGCAGTTATTGAGTTGATTTATTATAATAATTAGGATGGTTGTCTGCTGTGCATAATGAGCATTGGTTCTTTACAGTGATTGAGATCATTAACCTAAAATCAAAAATAATGTATGAATTAATCTTCTTTCAGAAAATAAAATGTAAATAAACATATTCTTCTACAAGATAATAATAATAAAATGAATAAATTAAAAATAGTGTTCACGATTCTTTCTCTTCCTATCATTATTAAACAAATAATTCATATACTCAATAAAATTAACATAAGAAATCATATCATACCGAAAAAAATATGTTATATTAACAATATAATTTCTAGCAAAATTTATTATAAATTACTAAAAAGTTAATAAAAATAATATATTATGAAACATTTAATTATATTTTTTTTAAAACAAATGGGTACAATTTTTAAAATTATTATAATAAATTTTATCATTATAAAATATTAAATCTTTGAAAATAATCATTTCCATGAGTACGAATTGTTGAAACCAAAATAGATAGTCCTAAAGCCCCTTCACAAACTATAAAAATTGAAAATATCATACTAAAAAAAGAAATCATATTTTATTATATTTAAATATAAAAATATAAATTTATTCTAAGCTTAATAATAATGTTTTCGATTAGAAATAAAACTAAATATATCAGGCAAACATAAAATTCTCCGAAATCTTCATCATAAAAAAATTAACATTAGTTTTAATAATTTAATCAATACGTTGTTTTTGTAAATCAAAAATAATTAGTAACTCTTAAGTCATCAAGAAAAAAAAAATTCTTTATCTTTAATATCCAAAATTAATATTTTTCTTTAAACTACTTATCAACATTTAGTTTTATTTTTATAAAGTAGGAAACATCCTCAAGCTATAGGATTAACTTTATTTATTCAAATTTTTCGACAGAAATTACATGTAAATTGAAAAAGAATTCTAACAGTTTTAAAACTATCTATGAAGCATCAAAACTTGCTGATGGGACCTTCTTTCGAATTTGAAGTGTCAGAGCATCATTAAAAACCATTTAATGGTAATTTCGATAAAAATATTTTCTAAGAGTCCAGAATATATCTTTTTTTAATTAACTACATTCAGGCGTTACAAATACAATACAGAATGCGAAAGATAACACCGTTACCCTACGAAGATGATATATTCATACCATATTAAAAGGTTTTTATACGCATATCCGCTACGGTGTCACGAATATAGCTTGACTTTTAGGGGTTGCAAATAACCGCCTTCGTGTCAAATTTTTTATATTTCAAAGTCTAGCAATAATGATCAGAAAGAAAACGCAAAAAATCATTTACTATCTGAAAATTGTAAACTAATCTCATTACGCAATAAATCTGCTTATCGTTAACGCAGCCGATTTGGATAATTATCATTCTCTTGGGAATTGGGAAATTACTTATTTCGGGCGATAATCCAACTAATACGTTTAACTTTTTGGTAGATCCAGTAGCGGCATTAAAAATAAAAACTAATCGAACACCCGTTGTCAGTTTTCCTTAATATATTTCAAATTTCTGCCAAGTAATAGAATGAGAGCATCATAAGTTAACGACTACAAACCATTTTCAGCTCGCACATTTGTCTGTTTGAAAATTATGTATAAAGTCTTTGCAAGATTTATGTATATGAGTGTAACATTTTGTTACTTGCAGCAAAATAAATTCAGTTGCTTAGAATAAAAGTATAGGAAATTTTGAAATTATTTATTTAATACAAAAAATACAGTTCACATCAGCATTGGTTTTCATAGCATATTTTCTTGTTTTTTCAAATTGTATTTATTTAAAAATAAATATTAAGATTAAAATATAATTTATCTCTAAATTAACGCAACAAAAATACAAATGAATACATTATTTGAAAATATAATAAGTACGAAATTTATTGGAAAAAAAAGGAAAACTTAATAACTATTATCAGTGCAGTGGTTTCAGATTTCCAAAGTCTTAGAATATATTTATAAAAATATTACATGCTTGCATAAAAAGTTCATATTCATTTGGCCGAATAGGAAATTTGTTATTGTATTGTATTATAGGTATTATTTTCATGGTTATTATTCATTATATTTCTTCTACTATTCCTTGCATATAATAATTGACTTATTTATTGCATACAATTATTATTTTCTAAATAGAATTAGATTTAAATAAATAGAAACAAAAAATATCACATTTGATAAGAATGAAGAATGAAAATAAATTATAAATTTACTATTGTGTTTGATTAATTCAACACGCTTCGAGGTACCTGACTATAAAAATTTAAATTTATCTACAGAAATTTTATACACAGTTAACGAAAGCAATAAGAATAATGAAAATTATTTTCATTGTATATTACATAATAATAATAATAGACTGTATAAAGGAATAGAAATTAAAATAGATACATTTTAAATATATAAGCGTTTTATGAAAGGTAGTTTTTTTTTTTTTTTTAATAATTGTCACATTAATATAGAGATTATTCTTTGCTATAATTCTGTGTATATATTTTAAGGCTTAATTTAAATTCTTAATGAATATAGTAAACAGGTAAAGAAGCAAACATACAAAGTCTACGCTTTATTTGCGATTGTGAAGAGGGCAGAATACAATTAAGTAATAGAGATACTGTTGTTATTATTTCTTAAGGCGCATTCGTATATGTTCATGTTTTTTGAATAAAAATTTATATTCTTCATGGTTGCGGGTGTAGTTTTCAAAGTCATCTAAAAAAGAAATATGCAAAAATCAACCGTGCAAAGTTTTCAATTAAAAATACCTACTTACCGAATGTTATGTTGTTTCCTGCTTTTAATTCCTCTATTCTTAAATATAAAGTTTTCAGTTTCTTCTTAGACAACTTATCACAATGTTTTAATATATCAAAAAACTGTTCACGGGTCAGTTCCTTGTTCCCTGAGGCATAAAACTTTTAAAACAAAAGACATATTTTTAGTTAAAAAAAATAACTTCAAAACCTAACTTTTTTACTTAATGAATACTCACTGACGCTATAGCTCTCAAAAAACCCATGGTATCACCACTCTTGAAAATGCAAAATAATGCACTTAAAAAAAATGTCTTCAAATTAATTGCACCTGCATGTTTCTGCGAAAGATATGAATAATAAGATAATATAAAAATGACTTCAAAATATATTTAAGATACGAGTAGATACTAACATAATCCAAGCTGGCAAATAGCTTATGTAAATAAGTATTTGTTACATGAATATTAAGAAATTCAGAAAATCTTGTAATGTCCATTTTATGTCTATTTGGAATAAATGAGTATTTTTCCGTTAATTCTAAGACACGATTTGGATTCAAAAAACTACCAATTAAAGTAAAGTTTAATGTAATGTTTAAAATTTGTTAACATCATTTTTACTTACTCTAAATGAAAGAGACATCTTTCAATTTCTATAATATCAGCAGAGCAGGGTACATTTAAACTGCGCGCCCTAGTCATCATCACAACGTCTTCAAACGAATAGTCCGACGTGGGCACACCCAAAGCTCTATTCATAGTTCAATTCATTTAGTTTAAAGATATAATCCGAAAAAAAAAACAAACATACTTTGCCATTACAGCACGCACATTATCGGCATATAAAAACGGATCGGCTTTTTCCTCTTGATTAGGGTGATAAACCGGTAAATATTCAATTTCGCAATTATTATAAAAAGTAGACATAGTCAACCACAATAATTTTAACCTATTGCATAAAAATAATAACAATATATATATAATTCATATTTCGGTTTTAGTTTATCGATAAGAACTCACGCTCCTGGTCCGTCCCAAGTCCAAGTGAAAGTATCATATTTATTGGGATATTTTAATAGAACCGGTTGTACAGGTACACCCGGATAAAAGGCACCAGGTTTAAACTTGATTAATGCTTGACGATTTGTACATGTACCTTCGGCAAATATAATGACATGCGGCCAATCGTCCTCTGAACGAGCTCGTTCAACTATTGTACGAACTGTATTCTGACGAGAATTCGGATCTTCACGTTGTACATAAATGGGTTGAGCGAAAGTAATGATTTCTAAAGATTCCAAATATATTTTAAAAAAATGTTTTTAATATTTTTATAATCAATAAATTTAAAAATTTTTATCTTTTTAATTCAAAAAAGTTTCTTAACAAATTTTTCTTTTTTTTTTTTTTTTGCTTTATTTTTATTTAGCCGGCGACACGAACCCCATAAATTATTCATTATTGATCAAGGTGTTGCTTGTTACGACATGTCTGTCGTAGGTTCTTCGAATTCTTAAATATTATAGTAACTGAAAAAAGCTCGAGAAACTGACATTTGTAACAATTAATTATGAATAAGTAAAGAATGTTGATATGAAATTCCGTCAAATAAAAATACGCAATGAAAAGAATTCTGAGCGGTCCATTTACCTGCTGCTCGCGATTAAGAAAAAGTTCTGCGATTTTTATGTGTTAACTTGAGCTGGTGTCTCAAATACGTGCTGTAGCGACTCATTTATCAAGCTTTTCCGGATTTTGCTTTAAATTATTAAAAACATTAGAAGATATATTGCGAAAATTTCTATAGACATTATGACACGATATACGAATACCAGACATGTAATTCTAGTTAAAATATTCGAAGATAGATGTACTATAAAGCATATATGTTTTTAACCATTTTACATTCTCTCTATTGTCTGTCGTTGAAGCGCTCGAAATGACAAAAATTGAAATAAACGGCTAAAACTTAATACATACGTTTTTAAATAAGTCTTGTATAAGTTGGAAAATGTTCACCTCCTGTCCCCTTAATTGCCAAAAAATTGTAAAAATCTATAACAGACATCGACTTTAAGTTCAAGTTCTGAGCAAATGTTCACTGCAAAATTGCTCCGTGTCGATCAGATCAACTGGTACACACTCAAATAATCAGAGGTGCTATAAAAATAAATATATTGTTAATATATACTTTGTAAAATGCTGAGTCGACTTGTGCTTCCATTTGTATGGCATTTCATGTTGGAAGGCTTTGCGGTCACAGAAATTGAGAGAGAAAGCTGAAATTCGGCACATACGCGCTTAGCTCCTGATCACAGAATAAATCTTAAGGTGAACGTATCTGCTCAAAACTACGCCAATAATAAACAAATAATTATCACTTACAAGTTATAATACCAGGGGGTCTGAAATTTAGAATAAACTTCATCCATATATAAAAGCTCCCACGATGTAAGTTAAGTACTACAACCTACGACTTCCATTATAAGAAGCATTAAACTAAATTGGAAAAAATGTTTTCTCAGACGACTTAAAAAGCAAATATTAAAAAATGTATTTTGATTAATCAAATCAGCACACGTATCATGAACTTTTTAGTTTGTATTATACATAAAAATGATGACACGAATAAACACAAAATTCAATCGCGTCGTGCGAACACGCGAAACAGTTGACATTTTCACCATATTTTTTCGTTGTAGATCCATCTGCAGCAAAAAAATGTAAGTTTCATACAAAAAAGAATAAAAAATTTCTAACTATACGCGAGTATTTGGTGATAAACTGAGCTAAAAGACTGCGTATGTAGATGACTTCGAGTCTGACCTGCCTCAAGAATAACTACTTGATGTACACGTGGTTATCAAAAATTTTGAATGAGGAAATTAATACCACAATAAATAAAGAGTATGGTGAAATTCCTAAAGGTTTATAACAACTGGAAATATATATCAGAAATCCGGTAAAGGAAATTTATTCATGATTAATATGTCGAAACTGATAGACTTGGCCATCTCTACCCATCGATTGAAGCCACGGGTACGGCCTTAAGCCTTTGTTTGTCTAAAAGTAAAAACTCATAAAATTTGTTTTTATGTGGAATTGGAATTATGGAATTTCTAGATAATTTTTGGCTTAAATTTATTCTTAATAAAATCTTCGAATCTATTTCGTATTGTGGCTAAATCGGAACAAAGATTCATCCATAATTACCAAAAAAAAAAAAAAATCTGTCAGTTTGCGCCATTACTTATGAAGTTAATTTTCTATCGATGCATAATCCAAAACGAACGTTATTAATCTATCTGCATGAGATTCTAAATATTTCAGTGAATCCATTTATTGTTGAGATTCTCCATATCGCAAATAATCGAAGAGCTGAAAATTGCTTGAAATTCCAAAATTTAGAAAAGGATATTATATCCATAATTTTCAAGGACGACCTATACTGCAAAATATATTCAGAGAAATTTTTATAGAATTTTTTTAAATCACTGTTTTTGCATAAAAGGTAAAGGCCTTTTTAAAATAAAATATTCTTTCCTAATTAAGATCGAAATGAAAATTATGCACTGAATTAAAAAACAAGTTTAAAGAAGGTCATATAATAACTTACTGCCTAGAAGGGGAATTTTTGATGTTTCATGTTTAGCCACTATGGCTGGTGGTCCTGTGGCAGCTACTATGATTGAATCAACATATGATGAGTGAGGAGCTACAACTAAGATAGGTGCGTCTTTTGCAGCGGCACAGTTTCCTTTATATTTTATATAATGAAATGAGCCGCATGCATATAGCAGGCGCATAAAGAACGCACTTATCTTTTGCACTCGTCTGCAAAATAAGGAAAAATGGAGAATAATTCATTCATTTGAAGAATTTAGTTTAAAAAATACCTACTTGCGCCAACCAAATAACGGTTTTGCATTTAATTGCTCTTTTGAAATGCCAAGCATACCAACTTGCGCGAATACCCAGGCGCAACATAGTGAGAAAAAACAGCCGATAATACGAAGGGGCAACAAAACAACTGTCAATATATAAATCTGAAAAGATACAATTCAAAGATTCTAATATTAAAAATTTTTTTTTTTTTTTTTTTTTTAACAACTTATTTAAATATTATCCTAATATTTTATCAGAAAGTATATCAAGAGAAAGATGAATCTCTATTCGAATGTTGTAATCTCTTGATTTCCAACTTCTCTAATGCACTAAGCGATGTCTTTAGAAAGCATTTACAGGAAAAATTTTTTTATGGATCATGAAACGTATGGCTATACCAAATTTATGCCTTTTAGTGCACGCGGGTGCAAAGCTCTATTTATAGTAAATACTTTGAATATTTTTGCATCAGATACATCACTAAAAATACAAAGGAGGACTTTTAAGTGACACGAATCATTTAATGAAGTTCGTGAGGTAGTCGAAGACGAACCTCATTCAAGGAAAGCATTGATCTCTACTTAAATTTTCCTATACCGCATAAAAAGTAGCATAAAACAAATCTCACAAGCAAATTTAAGTCGCATAAAACGAATAGGACAGATAAAAAAAAGCACGTTAGAAACAATCGCATAAAAATGAGTTCAACTGTATACTCGTTTAAAAATATTTCCATATAAAAATGCATTAATGTATCTTCATTAAAACGATCCTTGAATACATCAGAATATGAGGCTAAAGACAATTTGAAAGGTTCCAACGATTGTGTCGAGAAATTAAAAGTTTTGAATGAAGCCTCTAAATTCAACTGTAGAATTTTATATTTTTTGGCTCTTTCTTCTATTATTTCGCAACGAGCAAAGCGTAAAACGTGTGATTTTGAGTCCGCCAAACGCGGCAAAAGCGATACTTTGAAGCACACAATTTTCGAGGAAAGGAAACAAGGAAGGATATTTCAACATACAAGGATGTTTTTTATGGTCCTAGGATTACAGACTAGTGGAGAAAAATAATACAAAATTTTTTGAGAGAAAAAAATATTTCTACCAAGGGATTCTAAAACTTTAAAAGCTTTTTTTTTTAAAACGGATTTTTGAAAATGTCAATCAATCTCATTTTTTGTCCGAATTTTTTACAGCATCTTTAAAAGAAGTTTTTTCTAGTGAGATATGCTGGATATTTTCGATATATTAATGCAAAACTTTTTTTATTAGAGAAACGGTGATTTTTTTTTTTTGATTAGAAGGCACGATCCTATCTTTATTTCAAAACCTAGTTGCCATAATCTTTTTGAATGTGATTTCGCTACGCTCAACTTTCAATGAGAATTCTGTGTGGGTTGCAATCACCTTATTCGCTGCCTTATTCATCCAAAATCGATAAAACATTTCAAGTCTTCTTCTTTTGATCATTTGACATCTGATATAGTTGTCTACTTTCAACCTTCTGCACTGAAACGCAAATGGCGTCGAAAAACGTTCTGTTAGTTCAATTTTTTCCCGCTAGAGGCGCTATACATTTACCTGTCATTCGACTTACATATGTGATAAATTTCAACTTTCCATCTATATTTTTGTTATAGTACATTCCAAGAGCGAACAACGGACAGACAAATGAACGGATGCACATATTTAAATTGACGCAATATTGTTCAACAATATACATATATACATTATAGTATCTCTAAAGCGTATCTCTGCTTAATTCAACCTAAGTATTTGTTATAAGACAAACTGTGATGATCATTATTAAAACAAAGTTCGGTAAAGAAAGAAAAATTGTCTGTTAAAAAAAAAAAATCGCAGAATTCTTTATAGATACTATATATTTACACGATGGTTGCTTAAAGTATATTTACAAAGCTCTCTAGAGTAGTAAATATATGCGCAATTAAATTATCCAAAGTCATATATATCTCGTAAATGTAATATAAATTTTGGGTATATATGTTCAAGATCAGTGTTAATATTTGCAAACAATGGAAAATTATTGATTTTGAAATGTAAACAATCAATAATACTGATACTGTATTACATGCATTCGCTTACACATGTATGCAGCTTCGCTTTTATTTATGCAGGCCATGAAACCTCGAATATCACAAACTAAGGCGAAAAAACGCAAAGAAGAAAATTATATCCAGCTACCACCGAATCTTTTATAACCACCATTTATATCTTATAAAATAAATTTAAAAAAAAAAAGCTAAATTTGACTACTTTTGTGCAACAATACACAGAATATATTTCTTTTTATCATTGTATCTGTTTATGAGTAATCAGCAAAACAGCAATTTTTTCACTTTTTTGGAAAATGTGCTCTCAGTGTACGTTATATCGTAGACATTCCCTTTGGCCTTTGATTTAGGTTTGGCCTGATTGCCAGAACTTCCAAATGTTTCTGCTAAATTTGACACTAACATCTTAATTTTTGGTAACCAGAAAGATATTTAATATGGATATTCCACCGAAGACACAGACGGACTTGAACAAATCTATTAAAAATTTGACGCCAATCAAGATATAAGATAAGATCTAAGGTATATAGCGTTTTCAAAATTTCCTTCTATGTTTTGCCAACGTTTTGACAAAATGAATATACACCCATCTCTCGGTGGTTAATGTGAAGGAACTTCCAATGTTTCTGCCAAATTCGAAACCGATATCTTCATTTTGTTACCCTTCACCTTCGGTGGGGGGGTATAAAATAAAGATACAGAACGTGTTAATGGTCGGCAAATATCCAGATTGCTTCAGCCGATTCTCGAATTGAATTTAATAAAATCAAAATGCAAAAAGTATAGATAAAGTTCAATGTACTAGAGGAGATTATAAACTAAAAATTCTATTTTCGTTATTCAGGTATGCAATTAACGGTCATCAAGAGATCACATAATTTATGAGTGTACATAAATCATGAGTCTCATTGACAGATTTCCATAAATTCTAAACACATAATATGCTTTAACACCCCTCCTCCGTTTATACTGGATACAATGATATTTAATGTATACCTCAACCCGACAAAATATATATTTTCAAATATAGATTTTAAATCAAATCTAAAAAGAACAAAATTGGGTGATATTTCTTTCCACTTACCTTAGCCATTGATAAACGGCTATTAATGTGCAGACGATGGGTAAATGGATTAATACGATCTTCACGATATGTTACCCAACTATCGCATTCTGAATAGCTCTTATTAAGTATCGGCACCCCCTCAGCAAACGCCGTCATATTAGTGGAACGCCTGCGCTTTATAGTAGAAGTTGTCATGGTTTTATTTATTTGTTCGATCTTCAAAATTCTTGGTTCTTCTTTAATCGTCTTAATTTGGTACGTAAATGGCTTAAAAATGTTTTTCATACGTAATGCAACTAGCTTGGCACCTAATTAAAATGCACATTTAAAACAGTTGTTTGAAAATTTGTATGGATTTTGGACTTTTCTCTTAATTTTTTTTCTGAATAACTATACAAAAAAAACTATTTTTAATACTGTTTGGTTATATATGCTTTTAGTTTTTAATTGTTTCCGTAAATGTGCCTTCGGCGGTATACGATGGTGTAGAAACTATTCAAATGTTATTGAATTGATGTATTGTAGAAAAAAAAAGGTAAATTTTTTCTTGTATTTAAAAACACATTTTTCGTTTAAAATGTATTCGATGATGATTATAGTTGGCAAAGTTATCACACTTTTATGTTACAAATACCGTTACTGCTTAGTGAACTGCAAACGGTTGATTATAAGATGTTCTGTACTATTTGCATTTGATTTTGTAAAATCATTAAAAAATTTATCTTTTAAATTATTTGTTGTTTTTTGGTCTGTGTGATCGCTGTCGATTTAGGTTTTATAAAGTAAAACTCATTCATTAACGGATTAATAGAATTTACACTAATCTATTTGCATAGTAAGGCAATATATACATTTGTGTATGCATTCGCGTGTGTATATGGTTCTATTTTGCTGTCTTTATTATGTTATCTTTTTAACCTTTCGATACTAACGAACAATTTTCATTCTCATTGTGCATCAAATATGGTGCTAAAATTATTGTTTTGCTGTTGCAATTTCCTCGTTTGCTTTTTCTCTTTTGGTTTTTGTTCTTACGTTGATTTTACTTCATTATGAGATTTAAATGTGTGCAGAATATTTCTTTTTTGTTTTTTTTTTCAATTCTGATTTAAGTTCTGGAAAGAAAACGAAATGTGAAATGATAATTAATTGTATGAATCACATAATTTAATTTGATTTGTAAAAGACTCGGAAGGCCTTAATTAAAGTCAATTACATAGGAGAGATCATTTGATTAACTAAATTAATGTACATTGAAAATGCAAATGGTTAGTTAATATGGAAGATCTTCACCGTAGTTAGAACTTTTTTTTTTTTTTATTAAGTTTTTAAAAATTTATGTTAATTCTTGTACTTTTTTTCTTATTCACATTTAGCTATAACATGTTCGTAAGGGCCGTTCAAATTGAATTTAATTTTCATAAATTTTCTCACTAATATCATTTTGATATTAAAAGGAAGCACCATTCATTGATTTTGTCTAATATATACAGTTAAGCGGTAATCAAAATTACGTCAAAAAACGTAACATTTGTGTAAAGCACTAAATGCACTTTGATTTCGCGTGCCCATTTAATAACATTCTAGTAATAGATTTTTAAATGCATTATTGATAACAGGTTCATTAATAAACTCGTCAACTGAATCAATAAACAAATCGATATGTTGAAATTGAAAAATTAAAAATAATCGCACGTTTTTTTATTCGTCATTGCAATATGTATGTATCTAAACGCTAAACTAATGACGAACCGCCTGTATTGTTTGTGTTTGACTTAAAAAAAGAATTTAACATTACGTACAAACATTAAGATTTGATCGGATAATATTCAAATCCACTCAATAAGTAACAGTAAAATAAATAGAAATTAATAAAGATTTAGTATTGGGTGACTTGTGAAAACAATTTTACCTCCATCTGGAATTTATTTCTTAACTTTTTTTTTTCATTTTACGTTAAAGACAAATAAAATATGGTTTCAATCAATATGTAGCGTTGTGCTTAATTATTTAGACAACGAACACAATAAAATTTTGTATCGAATCTGTCCAATTTCGTTAAACACAAGAAGATAGAGCAGTAGAGCAACAAGCAATGCACAACAATTGATGAAATTTTCAAACGTACACATGTACTGTAGATATAGGAAAGTAAACAAAAATCAGGCGACTTATTGTGTACTTGCGTTTTGTTAACAATTCGCTATACACATATTTATATATTAAATTGTTATTAACATATTCGTTTAGACCACATGTTCATTTGAAAGAAAGTGTGCATCTCTCTCTATTCTTCGCTCACTCGCTTTCTTTGTTTAATATCTATCCCCCGTTCAAAATTTTTAAATTATTTTGAATTTATTTCTTTTAAATATTTCAACATTTTCATTATTACTTCTAGATTTCATTAATATTTTTATATTTTCCATCTGCCGGTTCAACGCTTTAGGCAGTGATATTTAACTATTGCATTTACCTTTGCATGGATTTGTTTCGCAGCAATTCTTTGCTGTAAATATTCATATCAAAAGCACGCGTCCTATTTATGCTAAAATATATTTTATAATATTCGTTTTATTAAATTGTGAATTTTCTTTTAGAAAATTTTTTTCTTCTAATTTTGACCGAAATCGATGTTGCCAATCATTTGGAATTTTATTCCTATTTTTGTGACAAGATTACCTTAAAACAATTGCTGCATATTGTTAACTACGTAAATTCTTGATAAAAGTTTTACGACAGATATTCTTCGTTCGTCACAAGCGTTCAAATTTAATTTTTTTTTTTTGACAATTATTTTTGAAAATATATGTACGCGAAAAAAAAACAGCACTAGAATGGGAATGAAAAAAACATATTTTGCAAGTCTTCACGTGGGAGTATGTTTAACAAGCAAATGTAATGAAAAATGAAAACAAAAATTCATAGATTTATATAAAATTAATAAAGAAAAATAAACGAAACCCAAACTATTCCCTGCCTTTATTAAGATGCAAACAAAGAACTTTGCACTGAACTTTGGCATGGCGAAATGACGGTCGTTGATATTCTTAATTTAAAGAAGAAGAATTTTATATTTCAAACATTATCGTTTCAGACATTGCTCCGCAAAAATCAATACTTATTTATATCGTCTTAAAATAAAGTGTAAAAATAAAAAAGGTGCGTTATAAAAGAATCGATAGGTCTTTATTTAATCAAGGTTTTGCAATTTATACCATTTAAAAAATTGCGCCTATTCGTATCAATAACGAATAGCTTCTTCTCCAAATATCTAGCATTACAAGAAAGTAGTCGTAAGTAAATGCTTTTGCTATAAAAATAACAATTTTGATCTACTTATATAATTTGTTTAATTATTCTATTTTATTATACTGTCAAAACTACATTTTTAATATTATGCAACAAGGAATTTCTCACATTAGGCTAAAAAAATATAAATAATCATGCATAAGATGGTCATAACCTCGTAACTGAAAGAAACATCACGTGTAAGATTTAAATCGAGGACTAGTTTCGTCAACATGAAAAGTATGATCTCAATTCCCCACTTCCAGTTTGCTCAATCATGCCTTTTTCGGAATTTTATACAAATGAAAAAGATACGCTTGTGTTCGCTCCATCCTGAATATCAACTAACTTAATAAATGTATAAAAAATTAAAAATTATAACTTAACGATTTGATAAGGTTTAAATTAGAAATTGTTAAGGATTAAATAACGATTTGACAAGCGTTTAGGCAATCATTGGAATATTTGCAATAAAATTTCATATTTTATTTTTATTTTTTTTTATTTTCTTTTGTGAACAATAGAATTTAATTTATTTAAATTCACTAAGAATCATAAGCTAATGAACATTCTATAGTGTCTTATAATCTTAATATCGAAATAGCGCATTCATTTCAAACTTACACTTGGGTTGAGAGTTTGAAGTGAATTTAAGGCGTTGGAGATGAATAGAAGCAACTTGAACGCTACAAAGTAGAGTTGATGGATTGCGTATAGCGAAACTTGAAAAAGTATTTGAAAGTGAACTCAAAGAAAAATCACGATATATAATAATATCACTTACCAGTGCATAAACATGTTAATTAACATTTGGGAATAATTTATATGTATGTAAATTCATAAAACGTTTTGATATGTTACCCTGTTTATGTTATTAATCGAAAGTATTGCTTTATACTTGCTTTATAAGCTTCAGAGAATTAAATGTATGAAAAATTACCTTTTATTTTTGTTTAGCGTTTTTATTTCTAGCGAAAAAACTTGGAAGCTCTTTTTGTTTTGCAAAGTAAGAAGAAGAAGCAATACAAAGTTAGGTGAAATGTTGTCACAATTTTTTAAAAATCCATAGAGAAAGGATTTAAAAAATGACGCCTAATTTTTATTCAATTAATGTTATAAAATGCAACTAACTACTTTTTAAATTTGTTTTTGATTTAAGATAAATTTAACGATAAATTCTATGAAATGCATAATTATGCAAGATATATTCTCTAAGCTTTCGTTCCGATATTCAAACATGGTTTAGAACTAATAGGGCGTGTAGTAAACGTGCATTCCTAAAGTCAAGCTTTTCTTCTTAGGAATATTTGCTGATTAGAAATCGCTAAACAAAAATATTTTTGTGACAACGAGTTTTGATATCGGATTTTTTTTCCAAGTAAACATCATATGCGGGAAACTTTGTAATAAAATTTTGGTCGAATCTTGCATGCCAATCACTATTCGTTTTATCAAATCAATACTTTGTGTGTGGGACGTACCACATTCTGTCTTATTCACCTTATGGGTAATATGCAGAAAACGTGAAAAAAAAAATGAAAATTTTGGTCACCTATAACTTTGTGTAGACGTGGACGATTTTACGCATTTTTAAACATGAATATTAGGGTCCTTCATAAAATAAATTTTGGAAGATTTTAGTCTTCTATCTTTCATAATTTATTGATAATGAACAAAAACGCTATATTTTCAGTTTACGCTTCAATGCGTATATGACCGATTTATCCCATTTTCAATAGCAATCTGCTTGCAAGAACTTCTAATGTTTCTGCCAAGTTTGAAGTCGATATTTTAATTTCTGAACACACATCCGCTCAAACAGACGTACAGAAATGACTAGATCGATTCACTTTATAAGGTCTTCCTTTTGCGTACTACAAATATAACCCATCCTTCGGTGGTGGGTATAAAAACTAGATTTGAAGCTTGAGGAGACCCACGGCAAAGATGCATGATGAAAACTACGTGTGAAGACTTCGACGTTGAAGATATGGAGGACTGAGAAACAGCGAAAACAATTAAGATCGCCGATCTGTAAGAGTTATGGGAAGAATTTGATACGCAATTACAACAGCAATTTGCGGAGGTATTAAACATGACTCAATTTTACTTTTGCAATATGAAAGAAAGAGTTTCGTCCTTCGAATTGCAACTTATAACGGAGAAGTGAGTATATTTTGAAAATCAGAAATTCAAAATATAGTAGCTTTGTATTGTACCTTTGGACAAAAAACAATTCTTCATGTTTGGTGGAATTCAAACAATTAGGCATATAAAATATCAATTTTAAAATACGATTTTATAAAATTTTCATTTAAAAATGTTGAAAATTCTGCCGTTGAGGGGTGATTTTCGGGGCGGTCCCTTAGAAAAATTATGCTCACGGCGCGCAGGATACGTTTATCTAGAAACAAAAAATTTAATAGTTAATAGGCGAATATACGAAAGATTAAGAAGACAATAAAATTTGAATTTTTGGCAGCGTTGTATGTAAAAAAAGCACAATTCTCGATAAAATCGACTCCATGTATTGCCTTGTAAATTATTTGTAATCAAAGAAAAAAACGTACATTCAATTATTGATCAATCGTATCTAAATGTATCAAAATACGATAAATGCATTCGTTTCTGAGAAAATGGGCTCTACAAATGGAATTTTGAGAAAAATAGTGATTAAAGTTTCAAAAAGAAAAAAAAATGAGCCTTATGATCTGAATTTCGAGTGACTGACTTTCCTGGAGTTTCACCCCAACGCATTTCACACATTACGAAAATACCCTCGACATTTCCCAGCATTGGGTAAAAAAAAAGAAAACGATTTGTTGCAATTTTAAAAACAATGTAATCAATCATCTTAAACTATTAAATACCAATAAAAATGCAGTAAAAATATGTTACCTTTCTTTATTTATTTATATATGTATGTATAAATCTGTACATATATAGACGACTTTATTACAAGTACAAAAGAAATAAGATATTTGTCAATTTTTATTATTATTAATATTGAATATGCATAACGAATTAAAATCATTTCACTTTAAACTTCGCGTTATCCATAGGTATTTCTCATCTACGTTCATTGAATTTAGATATCATCGCATGAATGAAATCATACCGAGACGGAGTAATTGTTTTCACAATAAATTTGATATGAATTATCTGAAAAATCGAAAAAAGAAAAAAAGATAAATCAATAATAATTTAAATGTGTTACTTAAGACCTAACCATAACTTAATCATAACCTGGAGAATACATAATTCTTAATTAGAACATCTTTTCATTGTATATTATCCAAACGAAAGACATCATCTATAATATATTTAAAATATAAACCAATTACAATTGTCATTTCCATAATACAAAAATTTTTACAAAATTTATATAATCAAGTACTAAAAACGTTTTGACATCAAAGAAAAAAATGTTCTGTTTTCTTTTACATTTTTTTGAATTTGTTTAAAGCTAAAGAATATTATTGTATATATATAAGAATATAAGAAAGAGCGAAAAAGGGAGTGGTCTATGCATGCGAACAGCCATATTGAAGATTATAGTACATTGTATATAGGTACCAACCGGTGTTATAACTGGACGATTTTGGTAAATTGACCACATCACGTCGAAAGGATGATAAATTTTGGGTGAATCTGTAAATTTATGGGAGAAATATTTATAAGATGATATGCATCACGAACTGTGAAACTAGGAAAATAGTTACTTTTCTTTATTTTTTCCGGAAACGTTACGTTCAATGCCACACATTAAATCTTCAAACCATTGAGCCATAGTTTGTTGCTTGTCCATGGGTTGTGCGCGAATTATGTTATCTTTAAGAGATCTAAAAAACAATTCAATAAATTACATTGACATACGGTTGTGAGCAAACTGATCATTTAGATAAGACGTTACCTAAAAAAATCTTCATATAAAAGAATTAAAACCAATAGTGGTCTTGACATAGACCATTGGTTTCTACATTCTTCAGCCATTACATTATTTAAGAGAGTTGACATCATATTTTGAAGTAACTCGGAATTCATTTTAACAACCTTGTAAAATAGAGATAACACAATAAAACAAAATAAATCAGTACAAAATGAATATTTACTAAAAGAAAATCTTGCACATTCAATCCCTAATGATTGTCCATTTTTTTTTGTTGTTTTAATTTAAAGCGTACCCAGTCAGGATTATTTTTAAAAACATTACTCATTTCATACTTTAGATGAATGGTTCAAAAAAATTAGGAATAAAAAATAAAACGTCTTGATTTGTTCTAACATCATTTAAATTCTACTTTTACTTCTATATGACGAAAAACTATTTTTGTAATCAGCCTAAAAAAATTTAACGTAATTACAGTCGGACCAAATATTCGACACGTTCGAATAAGAATAGACAAAATCTATGTTCAATTACGAATATACATTATTCGAGCTGTCCGTAACATATATTTATGGATATCACCTATAAAATAATAATTAAGCAAATATATCAACAACATCCGTCGGTGTTGAATACATTTAATTGAACATTTTTCTAAATATTTACCTCTAAAAATTGTACATTCTCAGGTGTTAAGCTGCGCAATTTCTTATTGGGGAATGTAGACACTTCAAAGATAAAAGTTTTGTAACGAGTAAGTCAAAAAGAGATCGTAGTATAACTTACTTTTCAATTGTAGCAATTTAAATATGTAGGAAACAATGCAATCCAATATGGAACAACAACTTATATATATAGTTGAGTCTATAGTGTGAATATAATACAAATAGTCAGTAAATAGAAAAGTATTTTTAGAAAGTTCTCAAGAGATAAGAAGACTTACCATGAGCGGAGAGACCTTTGGAGAGGCTCTCTAGAATGTAAACAAATGCACGAGGTTCTAGTCCAGCCAGAAAATTTATATGTTCTTGTGATAGACAATTCAATAGATTGTAATATGACGATGAAAGTTTTGGATATTCCTAGAAAAACAGAAATCGTAATAGACAGACTTAACAACTTAGCTTAATACTAACCAATAGATCATTTTGTTGTATAGATGTTATCATTTTAGCGGCTATATTCAGAACGTTATCTAACGTATCGTCGCCGTATAATTTAAAAACACCAAAATTTACATAATTTCCTCCTAATGCATTTTTAAGTATGGTGAAGCATACAGAAATTCCTTTTAAGCGCATAGGGTACTGTTGATCGCGTTGCACGTCCAAGTGAAGTATGCGATTGCCGTAAATGCAAATGAGTTTAGAGGCCTCACGAAATAGCAAAATACCCATTGGGCTGGAAACATGTGCCTGCAAGCGTTGCGTTCGGCAATGAAGTAATTCAGCAAACAATTTGAGTACTGGAGTGGTGACAGCAGGATCATGAGTCCACAATTCCACAGAACGTATTAATATAGGCATATAATCCGAATAATATCTATAAACACATTTGAATTTACATTATTTAAGAATTTTATATTTATAAACATACAGCCATTCGAAAAGCATTGTAAACGGTATACGAGCATTAAGCGGTTGCGCCAAGCCACGTAAATCGCGAGCCAAGCCAATTATGGCTTTTTTAGCCTCTTCATTAGGGAAACTGTTGGCGTCCATTAAAACAGGACCCAAAGATTCAAATTGATCTAAGCATAATTAGAGCAAGAGAATTACGGAATTCCAGCATATCATTCTCATAAAAGATATTTACTAGTAAAAGGCGTAAGAAAATTGTAAAATCTCTCTTCGTCTTCTCCCAGGTCAAACATTAGCAACCGTCCTAAAGAAGTATAAAACATAGTGCGACAACGCATTTCTGTCAACGAGGAATTTGTTCCCAAAAATGGAAAGTGCTCACTCTGAAATAAAGCAGAAGCATCTCTTAGTCTTTTGCATTTGTGGCAGACTCACCTTATAATTCTTACCGTGTGATGTGTTAACATAAACTGAACTTCTTCAAGTTTACTTAGCTTTCGCACCGAATTAAAATGAACCGAGAGATCAGACAATAACATCAATGTTTTCGTTATAATTTGTTCCGAATGACCCCAAAATTTTAAATTGGTTATACTGCATATGACCAGAGTAGACGGAAAATATATAATTTACCATTTCATTTAAATGTTGATTGATTACTTACATTTTACGATTTATAAAACTCAATAACATTTGTTCATCACTTAAACCAAACACCTCATTCAGCCGTTTATAGACATTTGCCTTGGTTTGTTCACTGATGTGCATTTTCCGTACTTGCTCCAAAAAACTAAGTAAAGCCAATTCAAGTTTTTCACACCCGGCTTGAGGCAGACGAGCATCTGTTAAACGCATTAATTGAAAAACCTAGAGTGAGGAATGTTGTTAATTTAAATATTATTGTTATTCGTCATTGGTGCAACCTACACGAATAACCAATTCAGCGTCCATTGTATCGTGATCATCGTTGGAGTTGACTGTTAGCCGTCCTACAATTGCCGACCCAATAATGTACACCAACCAGGTCAGTTGCAGTTCATGAATGCTGACGTCCATTGGATTGGAGTTTACATTTTGTAGCAGATTCTCATATTCACGAGCCTTCTGATCAAAATGTTGTACCAACAATGCGCAAGTCTTTTCATATTCACAACGTTCAATTACTGCTAACTGTTCTAGTTGTTGTTGTACCATACACAAATCATCCAAGGGATCATCAATATTGTCACGTACTATGACAGGTACGGCGTCTAGACGTGATTCTATATACGCTTTAGTCACCTCTGGTGTATAGGTGCCGAGTAGATGCGGATCAACCGATTTCACATAAGGTACCGAGGCTACCATACGTTGCCATAAAGTTAATAAATAGTGTACACTATTGGGAGCGAATTGCCACATCTGTACGGTAAAAAAACATGATTAATAAACTTAAACCACAAGATAGAATTTTTTTTATTGGAGTTTACCTGCAGAGATTGTACGGTAAACTTAGCTATGAGCCCTATAGCCTCGGGATAACAAGGCACAGCTATAAGTTCACCCAATTGATAATTGGACTTAAGACGTGCCAATAGACGACAAAATTCGTGATAGTTATCGGGATCACTTAAACCCTATTTCGAAGTAACAAATATTAATTCTATTAAATTAGGAAACAAACAATCATTTATTGACTATACTTACATGTAAATTTACTAGAATATTTTTGACACCTTCCACTAAGTGTGTTAAAAACTTTGTGCGTTCTGAATTGCTAAATAAAGATCGACGCACAGAAGTCATCTGTAAGAATAAAGTTAATAGATCGCAAATAGTATTGAAGTTTTCTGGTTTATGAATCAACTCACCTGTACCAAACACGACAGAGAGTAACTAGCTAAACCATTC
Organism: Glossina brevipalpis; assembly: GCA_000671755.1. Lineage (NCBI taxonomy): Eukaryota > Metazoa > Arthropoda > Insecta > Diptera > Glossinidae > Glossina > Glossina brevipalpis. The sequence continues at coordinate 794,656 of KK351079.1, read as the reverse complement.
GGTAAAATTTGATATAAATCAAAAAATAACTTTAAAGTGTTAGGATCTAAGAAAGCAGGACGCCAAGAAGTGGGAATTTGTACACTATTCATATCATCAGAGGATTCATCTGTGGAGCTACCGATAAAATCGAAACTTAAACAATTTTTTGTCAGACGCAAAACATGAGATATAAGACTGTAAAGAGAAGTTAAAAATTAATGGCGCTTCAAAGTGGCTTTTTTTCAAAGTTGTACTTGACGTATGCTTGCTGAGATTCATCCATGAAATTAAGTGTTTTACTATTGTCGCGTGCTGTCACTAGTAAAGAACAAGATAATAAAAATATATCATAAAGTTGCTGATCTCGAAACGACGAGGCAATCTTGCGATTTTTTGAAAAAGTCAAATTTGCATCAAGTTCCACTATGGAGTTCATATCTAAAACCAATTGTGATAAAATCTGGACTCCAACTGTGCAATGTTCTACGGAACCCTGGAATGTTTTTTGTTTTTTTTTTTTTGAAATGGTACAAATTGGCAGACTATGTTGAATTAAATTCCCTTACCTGTAAGAATGTTTTAACATCTTCTAAAAGATTTTGAAAGATTAATTCATTTTTATAGGCATCAAACCAGCCATACTTTGTGATTTTAGCCAAAAGAGTTACCAACGCTTGTACTACAAAGTGTTGCAGATTTAGGCGTGTAGCTAAATAGTTGAGTACGTAACTCCTGAAACGAGCATAAAGATGTGTATATCATTAAAGGAGAGTTTTCTTTTCATGTTTCTGCAATTTATGAAGCCTTTACAATACTGCAATTTTTCTTACCTTATATCAATACGTTGTTCTAAATTAAGACCCTGTATTAATTTTGTCAGCGTGGTGGCGGCCAATAATTGAGCATAACTTGAATCAGCCCGATCAAGTAACATTTGACATTTCGGTAAAGCATCTTGACTGCTTACAAATTGCACTAAAGTTTTCTCAGCATTTGATCGCAAAACTGAATCAGTGGCTTCATAAAGCTGTTTACACAATATCTCCAACTGTTGGATCTCCTACATAGGTAGACAATAATAATAATAAAAAGACATTTTGTTGTACATAACCTATAAAACCATTGTTACAACCGGTCTCGGAAGACTTTACAGCAAATATATTTAATTTTTAGTAATTGTAAAGACGATGGCTTTTGCAAATTACTTTTGTTTACAATTATGTATACTTACCATTTTTACAAGTATTCCTCAAAAAAAAAAAAAAAAAAAAAAATAAACCTCTCAAACGGAGTTCTTTTTTGTTTTCTATGCGGACTTCGTTGCTATCCACTTCAAATATATTTTTTTAGAAAATTTTTGATTGAAAATTTTATATTGCTCTATAAAATTGACAATTTTCACACAGATTCATATATTTTATAAAGTATATTCGTTTCTATGAATTCTCCAATTTATTTAACTTTAAACAACAAAAATATAATCGCAAACAAGCCTTTCTGAATTTCTTTTTGTTGCAATTTCACAATCTTCTTCTTCTTTTTATTGATATTCACATTTGTTTGGTTACGAATGTGAAAAACACATCCATAATTAACTTAGCATCTCTGCTCAAAATGTATTAAAGTGCGGATAATTACCGGCTTCAAGTTTGTGTAAATAAATTTAGAATATGGATTATTATTACGAATACGAGGATTTAGATAATTCTAAAGATAATGATATTAACAGTGAAGAAGATTATGAGTATTCTGGATACCTTACCGCAGAATCTCTTAAAGATATTTGCTTCGCTTGTGCAGTACCTTCTACCATTCAAATTGGTCGCTATATTATTGTTGTTTTGAGCTGTAGTCTAATGTATCATTTGCTAAGATCCTCACTGGAAAACGCGTGGCCGTCCAAGGAAAGTTTGCATCATTTGTCTTCAATGGTTTGTGGATTCCTTGCTCTTTATCTTTCATTATCATATGACTGGCTAATCGTATTACTTTTGTGCTTATTGGCCTATACTTTGATATTAGTGATCAGCTATTATCAAAGCCCATATGAGGGAATGGGTGTTGCTATTTTTACTATAGTCGTTCAATTGGCGTGCGAGTATTTTATGACACATGTCGAATGGCAGAAAGTACGGGGTGTGCAGATGGTGGCTGCAATGAAAACTATTTCATTTGCTTTTGATTTTGGATCCAAAGAAACTGGAGAACGTTCGACTGCCAAATTGCCCGATTTGCTGTCTTATCTGGGTTATATATTTTGCCCTACTACATGTATGCTTGGACCTTGGATGCCGTACAGTATATACAATCAGAAGCAACGTATATCATTGAAAGATTCGCGTTGGCTATTATGGATATTAACTAACGTAACCTTAGCCGTGGTATCTCTAAATTTATCCAATTGCTTTATACCCTGGCTACGTTCCGACGACCTGTTGTGGGTACGACTCTATTTGGATGCTTTTGCGGTGCGGTGCAGTCACTATTTTATAAGCTTTCTATCACAAGCAACAGTAGTAATTGGCGGTGTGCCATCGCAGAAACCAGATTATTTCTTGGGTTATAAGATTACGCAACCGTTAAACATAGAATTTCCCCGTTCGTTGCATTCTTTGGTACGATTCTGGAATATACCTATGCACCAATGGCTGAAGAAGTACATATTTCGAAAACTTCAAATAGCCTATGGCAGTTATTTTATTTCATTATTATTCACTTATGTAATCTCGGCGCTTTTACATGGCTTCCATACTAAAGTACACTTAGTTTTATTATCTTTGGCTGGTTTTACCTACATAGAAAATAATTTACGATCTACGTTGGCTCATGTATACGACAGCTGCTTAGAAGTAAACGATTGTAATAAGACTTGTGTCTACAAACACTGTCCTCGAAGAAAAAGGTGGTCATCTGATGCCTTGTTAGTACGTTTTATAAATTTTATGTTTAGCAATTTAGCTATTTTAAATTTGGCTTATTTGGGTGTAATGATGTCTGAAAGCAGTATGAATGAGGGAAGCTTTAAATATGGGGATCTATGGAAATGGCACCGTTTAAATTATATTAGCCATTTTATAAATTTGATTATGTACATATTTTATTTGTCCATATAAAAAAAATTAAAACTGATCTTGAATAAAATGCTCTTATTTTAAAAATTACGAAAATTTACTGCATCATACAGTCGTTAATATTCACTCGGTTGGTAACTCTTATTGTATAGTATATAAATTATTTTTTCAAAGAAGACTTCTTTTAATTAAAAAAATGAATTTAATTTTATATTTGGTTTTAATAGTGATGTCAAAATCAGCTTACGCTATACAAGCGCGCAGTGATCGAGAACAACAAGTTTCTGGGGCGGTCGCGTTAACTCGCTCCGACAGTGCTAATAATTATCGAATTTGGGGACCTAAAGTATTATGTTCCATGTTGCCAGAGGATTTTCTTGAGTGCAATAAGCCTATCGACCACAAAGATAACAAAACTGCTAAAGAGGAGAAGGGTTATGGCTGCTTAAAGTTTGGCGGTCTCAATTACGAAGACGTCGAACATACGAAAGTTTTGTGCACAGTATTTTCTGATATAGACTGCCATGGGCCGAGAACCTTCCTGAGAGATGGTGTTCCATGCATACGATACTCAGAGCATTATTTCCTAACAACACTTTTATATAGTTTGCTGCTAGGATTTCTGGGTATGGACAGGTTTTGCCTTGGACAAACTGGCACCGCGGTAGGAAAACTTTTAACGCTAGGTGGTGTTGGTGTTTGGTGGGTCGTCGATATCATATTATTATTAACGAATCGCCTAACACCAGAGGATGGTAGTAATTGGAATCCTTACGTGTAAACTCAAAACAATTTTTTAAATAAGTTTTTATTTAAATTTCGAAACTTTAAAATGAAAAAAAAATATTACTTCCAAATTGTATTTGATATATTTATATTTTTGGTAAGCCAGCTGAAATGGAGCTCTCAATACCGCAGTGATCACTGCCACGGAGAATTTTAAAGTAACCGCCGTTGCCCCAGTCGGTGTTCCAGGAGTTAGCTATTAACCAATAGGGTGTATTTTGTTCGACACCCCAACCGATAATGCGGATTGCATGACCACCTAATGGTTTTCCATGCACATGTTGATAAACACCGTGTTTGTACAAAATCAGATCCTCGTATACAGTAAATGCACCCTCGACAGGCCCGTTAGTCATAATTTCTTCCTGAATATGGCTGACATTGTTGCTAATTGAATAAGCGTGCGAACCGAAATGCTTGTCTGTTTTATAATCCAAATTATATTTGGCTTGGCACTTATGTTGACAGCGGGGTGTTTTTCCATAAGCTTTTTCACATGGTGGACGAGTGCCATTGACATGATGTTCACACGGAGAAATTTCATAAGGACGACAACCCTAAATTATTTACAATTAATTACAATACAACATTAGAATAGGAATGAGGAAACCACCTGATTGGAGCCAAAAGGGCCGCCACTAACAATGCCCTTGCGAACCCAATAGCTCCAAGCAGCTCCAGGAAAGCCGCCATTACAACCAAAACCGCATGTGTGGCAGCAAGACACTAAGTCGTCAGCGGAGAAACGAAAATTACGAGTACCGTTCGAATGAATGCAAACCTAAGAAAATCAATGATGTTTATTATAATGCAAAATAACACTGTAATTTGAATATATGTAAAAGATAAGACACCACTGTGTATGTAAATTTGTTATGTAAGCCGTTTTAAATTTCAATTTTTACTCACTCGGTCTGACATAGATTCTACAGCACCGAATGCCCAACAAGAGCCACAAGAACCTTGATCTCGTATTTCCATTATAGTTGGACAATATGACCATTGCTGACGAGAATCAAACTCTTCAGGAATCCCTTTATTACCCAAGCTGACCAATTTTTCTCGTAAAACGATCCTTTTATCGGGCAAAGCATATTTATACGCATCAGGATGTACGCCCATTAACTGGCGATAATGTGAAATAGGAGTTAATTTATGAAAATTTCTTCCTGCTGTCCAAGTTTTAGCCTTCAGGTTCACAATTTCTAGAAACTCATCAGATAATACATCATCTCCATGGACTTGAAGAGCCATCAAGGCGAGAAAGATTGACGTCAATTGGAAACGCATTCTTAAATTTTTTTTTAACGAGTTTTGTAATTGCGGAATTCTGAGTATTGCAAGGCAAGTTAAAGTTTATCAGTTAAAAGCGCTGACTAATGTTCAACCAACCGATAGAAAATATAAAATGATTAATTAGTTCTAGATGCTGATTCTTTGTCTAAACTTAATAACAAATTATTGCGATACAATACAGAGTTGCAAGTGTAAGCATATAAAAAGAGGAACAACAGAGTGTTCCATATGCAAAGACATCCAACAATACATTTGAAAACAATCGGTTGATTTCTTTTAGTGTGCAATATACAATTCTTTCGTTATTTCTACTAAAAGTTGTGTATAAACTTACGTTCTTAGATAGTGCGATGAATACAAAAAATCCCAATAGAGAAATTCTGAAACATTGAAAATACACTTTTCTCGAAACTTCTACAATTACTAAAAATATTTTTTTATGACTTTAATTTCACATTTGTCAGCAAAAATTTTGTCCGCATGCGCCCTAAAAAATGAGAGGAGAATTAATTTTTAGTTGAGTTAGCCACTTCTTGCCATTGTTGATTTTATTATCTAACCCGTTAAAATGTGCAGCGTAGTACGACTCTGCTTTAAACTAAAGAAAAGTCGAGGGATTTCCTGATTTGCCTAAAATTCTAATAAATAATACTCAAAATTGTTAATATTAATAAAATCTATCTAATTTTGACCACAAATTAGTATGAGAAATTTTTTGTGGATCTGTAAAGATCGCCTAATTGGACAAAAATTAATAAAAGGTAAAATTTAACTGTAAATGCATCGCGTTTATTTGCGCACACATGTACAAGTGATTTAATGAAGAAAAAGTGGATGAAAATTGTGAATTGAAAAGTGAAAGAAAATAGAAAATAAGGCGTACATGCGTCGAAGTGGTCTTTGCAACCATTTCTCAAAAATTTTCATAAAGATCTCAGCACTATTTGCTATTGGTCAGTATCGAAATAAAGTGCATTTATATATTATTCTGCACCGGCTAGTGAGACAAAACCGACTAGCAAATGCCTGTTAGTGTTCTTCATATTTCTGCACTTTTTTCCAATTAATTTCTGTGTGGCGTGTATGTAGCGGCTGCGACAATTTTTCGGTGTTTTTAGTTTCTACATACATACATACCTGAAACTGTTGCAAATTTATTTTTGTTCTTAAGTGTTTTTATATATAAGTGTTGTATATATATGAGAATTCTTTCCCTTACCCACCATGTCTGCTGATATTGCCGCTATTGAGTGCCATTAAATATTTTGTTTTTGCAAATAAGAAGAACTTGGCGACACATTTATTTATACTTTGCCACAGTGCGAACACGTTGCTAGCTCGCTGAGAAGTTCTTTCACATTTCTTTTAAAAATTTAATTTAGTGTTCAGCACCAGAGGTGAGTGAAAATTTTATCTTTATATAACTACCCCAAAAAAGAACAAAGAACTCTAATTCATATTTATTGGCAAAGATTTTTGTTAGCCATTGCTTGAATAAAATGTTGGTTTTTCACTCTTTTTCTTTAAAATATTCATCTTAACCGAATAAAGATGAATGTAGAAAAGCTGAGACGGTTACAGGCTCAGGTACGCATTGGTGGAAAAGGTACACCACGTCGTAAAAAGAAGGTTATGCATCAGTCGGCTGCTACCGACGATAAGAAGTTGCAGAGTTCTTTAAAGAAATTATCAGTTAGCACCATACCCGGGATCGAGGAGGTCAATATTATTAAAGATGATTTGACGGTGATTCATTTTAATAATCCCAAAGCACAGGCTTCGCTATCGGCTAATACTTTTGCAGTGACTGGCCACGGTGAGTCAAAGAAAATTGTTGAAATGTTGCCGGAAATTTTGCCACAGTTAGGTCAAGAAACCGTTATGCAGTTACGTATGTTTGCCAATACTATGTCGTCTGGCGTTCAGAAGTCAGGTTCGGGGGCTGGCGGCATTCTTGAAAAAGTTGCTGAAGAAGATGACGATGTGCCTTTGTTGGTCAATGACTTTGAGCAAGTTGCTAAACTAGAAGAAGCCTCCAAGGCTAATAAAAAAGTTGTGACCTTTGACGCTGAATCTCAGAAAATTGATAATAACCATAAAACTCCTACATTGGAGAAAATTGAAACAAAAATTGATGCATCTAAATCATTGGAAAATGCGAAAAAATCCAATGATTTAAAAGAAGAAAAGAAAGGCAAAAAGCCAAACAAGCAAGCAAACGATGGGGCAGCTAAAAATAAAACAGAAACAGCAAAATCCGAAAACAAAAATCAAAAGCAAACCAAAAATGAAAAATCTAACAAGCAAGAGAAACCGTCGGCATCGTTTGCCACAACAACAACCGTCACTGCAACCGCAATCAAAGATATAAAGAAGGAAAATGAAAAACAAAAATTGCCGCTTCAATCCAAAGAGATTAGCAACAATAGCAACAATAAAGTGGACACAGATGCTCAAATCAAACGAGAAGTTGTTGCGGACAAGAAACAACAACCACAACAACAATTAAAAAAAAATGATGGTAATAAAAAGGAAAATGTAACAGCACCTTCGGTAAATGAACCCAATCAACAAAAATCCGCAGGTAAGGGAGAAAAATCCAGTGGTAAATCGGATACAAGCCGTCAAAAATCCATGAAACCAGAAAGTGAAAAAGAAGCAGAAAAGAAGGATGAGAAATCACAAAATGCTGAAAAAAATAAAGCATCGAGCAAATCTCAGAATAAAGAAAACAAAGAACTGCAGCAGCCCTCATCATCAGGTAAAGGTATTGAGGAACAATCTGCTGAATCTGCTCAACTTGCAAAAGGCGAAGAAAAACTGCAAACTATTGTTACAATTTCTGTAAACGAACAAACTGCCTATAAGTCGAAAGAAGAACCTGTTGCTGCTGAGCAATTAGAAAAAAGTGAACAATCCAAGGTTATTCCTACTGTTGCAGTACCAAAAGAGAATCTTGAAAAATCAGATGAACCAATACTGCTTCCTATCTCATCCAAAGTTGAAGAGCAATCGAAAGCAGTTTCTGTCATGTCCATAGCTGAACAATCAAAACCCGATGCTAACTTATCAGCTGTACAAGTGCCAGCTGATGTCAAATCTGAAATGACGTCAGTTAATGTGGAAAAGAAGGACCCTGAAAAAAGTGCAGACGTATCCTCAATTAAACCAGCCGAAGTTAATGAAAAATCTTTGTCATTGGTCGTAAAATACGAAGTTTCTACTAATAATGCTGTTATTGAAGCACAAAGAGTAGAGGATAAAGTTAAGGAATCAGAACCAAAGCATGTTGCATCTGAAATTAAAGAAACAATTAAGTCTGAAATAATATCTGCAGAAGTGGGGCAAACTGAAAATAAAACTGAAATGAAAGATGCTAAGGAAGCACCAGTAGTTGATGTAGTGGAATTGAAAAGCGTAGGAGTAACTGAAGTCGATATAAGAGAAACTACTAAGGAAAAAGAATCTCTTGCAAAAAAAGTGTCCCATGGGGTTGCCCAAGATGATAAAACTCTTCCAGTCAGTTCGGTGACTGATGGTTCTCCAAAGACAACCCCGGTAGTAGTACAGAAAGCTTCCCCATCTAAACAGATAACCACAAAGAAGCCCGCAGCTTCTCCCATTACAACTGCTACTAAAAAAGAGGTAAGTGAATCGAAAGTAGAAGCCAACCGAACAAAGCCAGCCTCGGTTAAGCCAACATCAATCCAGACGAATCAAACAAAACCTAGTCAAGCAAATACCAATCAAAAAACTTCCAAATCACAAGCGCCTACAAAAGTCGTGACTTCACCATCAAAAGCTAATGAAAAGCCAGCTTTATCAGCAAAGCCAACTACACCGTCTAAAGCAGCTTCACCGCAGCCCAAGACAACGGTCGCATCTCCTACAAAAACCTCAGCAATCGGCGAAATTGAAGGGCAAACCAAAGATTTAGCTAAACAAGTTACCGGTGCTTCTGGTAAATCGGAAGTCAACGTTAAGCCGAATATTCCTGCTCTAGATTCTGGTTCACACCCGAAAAGTGGCAATGAAGCCACAACTCCGACGAAAGCTTCTAGCCCTGCCGCAAAAACTCAAAAAAAGCCTGCAATAGCTTCAAAACCAAATCAAAATACCAAGACTAAGCCAATAAATAACAAAGCAACCGTAGAGCCAGTGATGAAATCAAGCGTTAAACAAAATTCACCGTCTAAATCTTGCGAGGATGGTAATCTTAAATCAAAATCGTCAGTTAAACAAGATCAAGCCAAGCAAGTAAATGCAGTTAAAACAAGTGCAGATCCTTCTCCAAAGATTACTGAACAAACGCCTGTTGAAAAAGGACAATTACCAAATGTGGACGCAGTGAAAAAAAACATACAAGCATCTCCCGAAAAAATGATTGCAGTCATATCTGGAAATGTTCAGGAGAAACAAACACTAGCCCGTGAACAAAAAGAGATCGCAACTAAACCCGAAAATTTGCCAAAAGTAAATATTGAAACAATTGCAAAAACTGGAAATGAAAAACCTAAACAGCCAACAACACCAAAGAGAACAGAAGATACTATTACTAAACCAAAAATTCAACTCGATGAGAAAGAAACGGATGTTAGTGTTAAAATTGAAATGGAAACACTGCCCGCTAAGCGAATTAGCCCACAAAAAACTGGTGATGCTCTTGCTAAGTCTGAAAGTAGTCAATCTAGTTTACCTAAAATGCAAAAAATTGAACAATCAATCTCTACTAAAGAAACTAGTCCACAAAATATCTTAGATGTTAGTGATGAGTCAACAGCTCCTCCAGAAAATATTGGGACTGTTAATGTTCAAGTATCTAAAGAAGTTACCGCTATTACTGTTGGTGAAAATACACAATTGGTAGAACAAAAAATTAATCCTCAAAAAACTTTAGATATTAGTGCTAAAGTAGCAGATAGTATCTCTCTCGGTTATAAGCCTCCGAATGAGCAAACACCCGTTCAACAAGTGGCAGAAATGATTAAACCAAAACCGGAAGTCGATGAATCGATATCCACTCCCAAAGATGCTGAGGTAAAAGATCAAAATTTGAATTCTTCTCCTCAAGAAGCGCTTCTGAACGTTTCGAAGGATACTAATCAGCCAACCAAGTAAACAACATCACAGGAATCTTATTGGCCAATTGCTTAATTTATAATTTTCAATGCATTTTATTTTTTTATCCGATTTCTACCGGTACTAACACAACAATTTGTTACGTGCATAATAAAAGTTTTTGAGGCACCTTTACTAATCTCGTTCCCTATGAAAGTTTTTTCTTCTTTTCAAGATTTTTCTTTTGTTTTTGTTTTTCTCAAAACAACAAAAAATTTCAACCGACAACGACTTTTGAATGAAATGAAATCAATGGCGAATATGATTAGAAATCAATAAATGTGGGTTGAAACAAATTTATTGCTGGTCTTTAATTGACACACGAGTCGTTCTTAGCCCATGTGACGTGCAAAACGATACAACAAATATATTTTCTCAATCTATCATTTTAAAGGGTGTAGTACCGTATGAAAGAGAGCAAAAAAAAGATTTTCTTCGAAGCAATGCAGTTATTTTACTATAACTGACATATCATTTAACAGCTATTTTGATTTTGCTCTAAACCATCATTATTTGCATTATGATATCACGTAGGTGATGATATCACAAGTATGATATGCAATTTGTGTTCACAGCGCCATAATAAATACACATTAGAGCTATTTTCGTTTTGAGAAAACCCATGGATGCCTATAAAGTAGCATTTCATATATTTTAAATTAAGATCCTCACACCGGCAACTAGAAATAAATTGAAAGAGATTTTGTAGACGAGTTGCACAATTAACGTATATATATCGAAGGCGTGTCAATTTATTCATTTTCTATTTACAAAAAAATATAAATTAAAAACTATCTCAGCATGAATTGGTAATGATGATATATATATATATATATATAATTATAAGAAATTATAAGAAATTACAATGACAGAAGCCGCTCTATCTGATTAATATAAGAAAAATTTTCCAGAGTTAAGTGGCTAGTTTTGTGTTCATAATTGTAGACAAAAACTCAGACAACTAAATTTGGTGTGAAATTTTACGCTGATGACGTATATCTTATATATATATATATATGTATATATATATATATATATATCTATAAAGTTTGTTACTAAATATTAGATAAGAGAACGACTAGATTTGCACTTGTCCGTCATACGTTGAATGCAGTAATAATGAATATTTTATTCTTTATTTATTTATTTATGCTGCTACTAAGTGTTTAAGATAGATTTGCTTTTAAAAGCATACGTAATTTTTCTTATTCACACACTACACTGTGTTAATGTTAAACAGGCTGAATAAGCGTTTTCTTAAATCTAAATTCTAAACAAAAACAGATTTTATTTTACACTTAACCTGATTACAAAGCAAGATTATTTTATTATAATAAAACACGAAAGATATAAAGTTGAAGTACTTCATTTATCTTTAGTAGGGTTCTCAGTTTTCGTTTCCTCCTTAGTTTCCAAGCAATTCAATCTGTATATATCATAATTTAAAAAGGTAGCAAAACTAAGCCAAGCAATGTAGGGAATAAAAAGGTAACCAGCAACTTTATTTACTTTATAGAAAAGTGCACCGCAAGTTGCAGCTGTTACTGTCAAAGCGATTATATTAATAAGGCCCTGAAATATAATTTAAAAAGAAATGAATTTACTATAACAAAAAAAAAAAAAAAGAAAAGAAAAATTAACTAAATAAAAATTGCGTTTAATACCCCTTTAATATTATGTTGACCAAAAAAAATAGGTGTCCAAGCCCAGTTTAAAGCTAATTGCGCACCATAAGCTGCCAACGGTAACTGAGCGTCACCGGAGAAGCCGCCACCATCCCTCCATACTAAATATGAAGCGTAACCCATGCCACTGTATAGTGATGACCACATTGGTGGAAAAATCCAATTTGGTGGACGATATGAAGGAAATTTTAAGCTCTTGTACCACGGATTTAGATTTTTACGAGTTAAATGACCATTTACAACGCCACCAATGTTGGGTAGCATAATAGCTCCCGTAATCTTCCAAAAATCACTCATTATATGTATGTATATATATATATATATGTACAATTATTCCGAACGTTCGATATTCGTTTAACGAAGTATAAATTAATACTAACAATTATTTTTATATATTCAATGAGTTCATAAGCAAACTCAGAGAGTTTAACTTAATGTTAACTCTGTCTACTTTCTTTCTTTTTCATATTTTTTGCTTTTCTCTATTCAGAATACCGTAAATATGTCTCATGCTATGAGTGCACGTAATTGTAATAAAGTATATACATAGAAGTCGAATATTGAATACATTGACAAACTACAGTTTTTATGTATATATATATATAAGTTAGTTCTATACTTAATAGTAAAAGTATTGTTCATAAAGTATCAATACATTTTTTTGGAATGAAACATTTTAAAATGTTTCATTCTTAAAGAACACTATTTCGAAGTTAGAAACGGTTACGACAAGAAAGGTAAATTCATGAGGAAAAAGTTTTTTTTTTTCCTTGAAATTTGCAAAATTTGTAACAGATTTAGACGAGTTTTTTAACTCTATAAAACATGTATGTGCGTATATTTTTTCCTTGCATTGGCAAAAAAAACTGATATTAAATTGAAAATTTAAGCCAATTACCACCCTACTTGCCGCAGAGTCCGTAAAATAGAAGATAGCGTGCAAGAATGGCTCCGGTGTCGTAATTTTTTAATATTTTTCAAAAATAATTTTTTTGTAAAATATTTAAATAAACGCTTAATAATCTTCTCAAATATTGTTATTTTCTTAATTTATCTTTGGTCCCAAGACAATTGTTAAAAATGCACTTTTTTAGGCTGTTATAGTTGTTACCCCTTAAGCCCTTTTGTTTTTGCGACTTACGTTTGCCAAATAACAAATGTGTAAATCGCGTGAGAAATGTAATAAGTGTACTTTATTAAAAAAAAAAAATATTTTTTTTTAATTTTATGTAGAAGTCGGTTTTGTTCGATGTCTATTGTTTTTTAAATGGGGCTTTTAAACTTTTTTCACTGGTTTCTTCACAAATCGTGTGATATGAAAAATGTTCTCTTTAAAAGGATTGGCTTTTTCTTAAAAGGATTTGAAGTGTTTTTCTATTATAAGTATGTACGATTTTGAGACAATTTTGACATTTAATGAAAATGATCTTAGCCAAATGATTAAGGATGAACTCGTAAATGATAGCGTTGTTATCAATATCTCAAAAGATTATGAAGACTGGCAAGACGAACCGAATTCTATGAGAGCGAATAGAATATACGCAGGTATCCAGTTTTGCAGCAAAATACCTTACCTTTTTCCTTTACCTTTTCTTAAAGCAGATAAAAATTCCGAAAGAAGTTTGAAATTCCAGAAAGAGCTTCGATCGTTTGTATCTGGCTTTCGCGATGTTTACAAACATGTGATTAAATCTATCATCGACTACATGATAACAAGAAATAAATCAACTCTGATATCTTCAAGTCATGAAAGCGATTACGAACCAGTCCATCACAAGAATAGGCACATTTTGGAGTACGACGACGAATAGTATTGAATTATGTAAATTTTGAAAAAATCTTAATTAAAATGAGAAATTAACATTTTTTAAATATTTCCGTGAGTAATTTAACTGTATTTATTTGTTTCAAAAGTAAATGTTCGCTATTTCGTAAAATTTTGATATATCCTTGTACCAAGTATTTTTTATGCGATCCCTCTGTGTCGTATAAAAGAATTATATAAAAATTCTTATTTAGAAAATTTACATGTTATTGTTAATAATATAATAATTTAGAATACATAATTGTTCGGTATATAAATGCAGACGTACCAATTTTCAGAAATATTAAATAATAATTTTTTATAATTATATATATTGAGACACGATACCTTTTCAAAAAAATAATATCAAATCGGAATCAAAGACTCATTTGATGAAATAATACGTTTCGATTTGATCAAAAGCAAAATCAAATAAATAAATTGAAATAACCAACAATACATACTTTATGGCTGCTATATATGCGATTTAGATACTTTTACTAATCTTCCTTTTTCGATAATGGAAATGTTTAAGTGCAAAATTGCTACAGACTAACACAAAAATTTAAGAAATCAACTGATTTGTTAATATGGATCAAATTGAAACGTAAGCTTCGCATTTATTAATTAGAAATTCTAATGCAATTATAATTATAGATAAATAGGTGTTTGTTAATAACTAGTTATACCCTACATTACTTGTGGTACAGTATATATTATGTTTGTCCGTATGCGTGTAAGACTAGAAAGGAATTAATATAGACCTAATGTCCTAATGTTCCTAATAATTTTGCGCTTAATCGACAGATAACAATTTTTGAAAAAATTTGAAAAACTTTGCTATACTAAAATGTCTTGTTGACTCAGAAACAATGCCCATCAAAAATCGGACCACTTTTATAATGAGTGTATATGTAAAGCTTTGCTTAGGAAAAATCATTATATGAAAATAAATTGAAATTTCAAGCATTTCTTAATAGAAATTATAAAAGATTATCACTTGTTTTAGTAAATGAATGTGGAAAATTTGTGGATCAGATGGGGCTATTTCTTGAATTCTCTCTCATATGATTGTTCTATATTTTATTTGAGGAAAAGATTTAATTTTTAAAATTTTATGATGAAAATTAACCTAAGACTACTGATTTAGATATAAACTTATTTCGTATATTTTTCGCACTCGCTGTTCTAAAATGGCCCTTATGAAGTAAGTAAGCGTTTATATACCGTAACGAGTTCAAATTTATTGTGTTTTGTGATGTAAATAATTGAAGAATAAAGAGTTCAGATTAAACCTGATATACTGGAACTTTTTCAAAAAGGTATTTTTAAAAAATTTGGACTGTTGTAGGTGATGTTATGTAAGATATTTTATAGTTGACCTGGACCGACCATCTGTTTTTTCTTTTAATTTAATTTGTATATATATATCATTTTGTAGTGAATTTTACTTAGAAAGTTCCAAAAGTTATTATTATTGCAGTTAAATGTGTTCGTAGTGTAAATTCCGAAAGCGGTCCATTTCAAAATTAAAAATTCAATTTTAATGGTCTGGCAAAAATGTTGCATTAAGCTTAAGTAGTCTAAAAGAAAAAAAAATTGTTTTCAAATTTTTCAGTTTCAGTCTCCCATCTCTTTTTTTTTTTTTTTTTTTAGTCAATGTATGCTAACAATTCAGATAGGTCGGCAAGTCTAATTATAATTTTTGAGATTACAAGTTCGAAACTTTATTTCAATTTTTCTTAGCTTACATCAACTAAGGTTCACACACATAAGGTAAGGTTAAGGTAGAAGGTATTTAGTTTACGAAATTAATTAAGCGTTGATATCAAATGAAAGTAAAACGTGGTGCATCAATGAAAATTCTTTTTGTAATTTATCTATATTTCAATATAAGTTAGTAGTAAGATGAAAAAATTTGATCTAAACCGAGTATAAATTCTCTCCCGTTGTCTGTATTAGTTTGCATTGGCGTTATAATCAAATAATTGCTTATAAACTGAATTCAATGAAATAATAGCTTAGTTATGGTTTTTTCATTGTTATGATGTAACCGTAGCAACCCCCAAGTCTTTATACTATTTGGTCTAATTAATCTTTACGTAATTTTCATTCGAGCTTTTAGTGCTTGTATAGAAAGATTAAAGAATGACTTTATTTTTTGATACCAAAGTTGAATTTCTTGATACCGATGCTGTTGGCACTATAGGTAGTTGGCATGCAACTGAACCAGTATTTGCTGTAGCTTCCTACAGTCAAGACCGTGGAGGTTCTGTTACAATTTTTAGAGATAGTGTATGTATAGAGCACAATGCATAAACAAATGTCATTTGAAAAAGAATTTAAAATGTGTTTAGGGAGAGCCGCAACCTGATGTCACTTATCCTGTCCATGCCACTTCGCAATGTACAGCTATGGCTTGGCATCCCGAAAAATTGCTTATGATAACTGGTTGGGAAAATGGTGATATACATGTTTGGTTTGCCGGACATCGTGAATTCGCGAGTGTTAGTGGTCCTCATAAGGCTGCCATTAATTTGGTAGAGTTTAGTGAGCAAGGAGGACGTATGGTTACGACAGATATCATGGGTCTTTTAACCGGTTGGCGTTGCGATGGTCAATACCAGTTTTTAACCATGTTCTCGCATGATTTACGTGATGTTCTCACGCATATAACTTTTCGTCACATTATATGCAGTGAGGCTCATGAAGAGATGTTAAATCTGGCTAAAGCAGCTGTCGCTGGCGATGAGAGTGCATTAGATACCCTAACTAATTGGCGACCGAGAACTGCTTCACGTAGTGTCGCTCATGCCGCTGATGTCAAAGATAATTACTGCTTTTACGTATGTACTCAAGGAGGACGTTTGTATTACGTGAATCAGGGCGGTACTTCCACAGAGGTACTTGACGGGAATTCGATTCCTATCATACAAATGCTTTGGCATCCGAAAAAGTAAGAATCGATTTATATTTAAGAAGAAACTTTTATGATGTTGAATTTATAGAGATGCTGTCATATGTTTAATGGAAGACATGACCGTTATTTTGTACTTGGTAGAAACTACGGGAATTTTAACAGAATTGGAACGAGTGAAGTTAAGTAGTAAAGTTTCAAAAAATAAAGGTGGAGCTATTGCTTGGGTCGGTTGCTCTTTAGCGATAATAACAGGTTTCCAATTCACATACTTTTCATTATTTTTGCTGATATTTAAAATATTGCTATAAATGTTTCATTCGTCTATTCAGGAGACCTAACGGTGCGTATTTGGGACATTGATAAGAGTGATAACTACTCATTAAAAATGAATTCATTAAATCTTCTTACGACATCAACGAAGGAACGTGACATTTCATCCTCAAATTTCTTTAGCCAAGACAATGTGGATAATTCTTCGATAAGCCATCAAATGTATCAGAGTTATAAAAATCAAAAAGTTATCTCTAACACAAGTGAAAATTTCACTTGTATCTCTTACATAGCAAGCAATCAAATGTTGTGTGCTGGTACAGATTTAGGAAATTTGTATAGTTGGAAACGTTCGGCAATTAGCCACGCAACTTCGTTGCCCGAAGATATGTGGCAACTTACGAATATATCCTACGTGCGCGGATCAATTAAAAAATGTTTATGGGGTTTTAACGAATTGGCAAGGCCTTGCATTTTGGTTCTGTGTGCAACCAATGTATATGTCTTAAAAGAGCAGCCTTTATTAGCTTTTCACATACGTCATTTGTGGGCGGTGCAGCAAAGTGCCCGAAATATCCACCTGGAACATAAAGATCGGCGAAGTTGTACTATTCAAGCAGAATTTTGTGTAACAGCGCTGGCGCTGAATCAAAGTTATTTAGCTATAAGTAACGGACGCAGCATATCCACATACAACATAGAAAAAGTAGAAAGTCTACATGAAAGAGGCGCGAATGATTTATATTCATCTTCTGGGAGCAATGGTAAAAACGGACAAAATCTGAGTGTGAAGCTAATGCAAAATTTTCTTGCCGAATGCTTGACGTTACATTTACACAATCAAAATATCTACTCTTTAACTTCGGCCGATGTCACTGTTTTTTCAATTGGAGGTGTAACCTTACATAAGATTCAAGCTGGCAGTAACGAAGGTAAAATTATTGGCATGGATTTATCAGGTTGTCATTTAACTGTCTTCACAATGAATGGTTATATAAAAGCGTACGATGTATCGCGGCATGATCCCAAGGTTATGTTTCCTTCGAAATGTTCCTATGATTTGTTTGATGACTTCGGTGAAATTATTCAAGCAAAATGTAACGCTTCAGGTACACATCTAGCTTTAATCATAGCTAATAAGAATTTCACACCAAAATCTTCACTCTATTGTTGGGATTTCGAACGTAACAACCTAATGGAAATATCGCTTGAAAAAAAGGAAAATGAAAGCAAGTCAAGGTACTCAACGTTTCATAGATTTTGTGTGGAAAACTAGTGATTAACAAAATTTTTAGTGTTGTACCCGTTGACTTTTGGTGGGATACAGAAGAATCACGTTTATTGGCTTTAGAAGTAAAATCAAAACAACTGCACAAACTAGAAAAACCGGAAGAAGCTTTTAATGTTAAAAAATCGGAGTCACCTAATCAGCAAGTCGATACGGACGTATGGATTATATTCTATACAGATAGGAATACTTTAAGTGTAGTAGAATTCATTCCTTTCACGACCAACGAACAATTACTTAATCTTTGTATACCAAATGTGGTGAGACTTCGTACTTTCTGACCATTGTTTTTGATATTAGCTTATGTTCTCTCTATAGATAACGTTAAATATAAATTTAATATGTGAAAAACCTTTGAGAGATTTCATGGATCTTAAGGAATGCGATGTTAACACAAGGAAAAGGGTATTGAATTTTAGTATGTATGTAGCCGAGGGCAACATGGATTTAGCTTATAGAAGCATACGTTCAATAGAATCGAAGGCCGTCTGGACTAATTTGGCAAAAATGTGCGTTCAAAGCAAACGTATGGATGTCGCTAAAGTTTGTATGGGTCATTTGGGAAAAGCCAGATCAGTACGCGCTCTACGGCAAGCATTAGCTGACGACGATTTAGAAATAGAAGCTAAAACTGCATTATTGGCTATTGAACTGGGCTTAAATGATCAAGCTGAAGATCTTTATATGAAGGCAGGACGCTTCGATTTACTTAACAAGCATTCTAGAGCAACAGGGAATACGGAAGAGGGTATTAAAATAGCGGAAACCAAAGACCGTATACATTTGAAAAACGCATATTATCACAAAGCGCAAGAGTGTCGGGAAAACGGTGATATAGCCAATGCGTTAGAGTATTTCGAGAAAACTCAAAATCCTGTACAAAATATTACGCAGATGCTTCTGGAATCTCCATCAGCCATGAAAGTACGTGCTACTAATTAGCCAGTATGTTTAATTATAATGCGTTTTAAAAATACTTGTTTAGCGTTACATGCAAAATACAAACGATTCGAAAATGTTGAAATGGTGGGGTCAATACATTGAAAGTTCCGGTGATATGGATGCAGCCTTAACTGTATATCAAAAGGCTGAAGATTGGTATTCACAGGTATGGGATTATATAGGTTCGGGGAAATGTCTTTAATATTTTTAAGTTGTAGGTTAAAATTCTTTGCTATTTGGGTAAAATATCGAAAGCTGATTCGGTAGCCCGTCAATCCGGTGATCGGGCTGCCTGCTATCATTTAGCTCGACATTACGAAAATGTGGGTAAATTTCAAGACGCGATTATGTTTTATACACGGGCTCAAACTTTCGGTAATGCGATACGTATATGTAAAGAAAATGATTATCAAGATGAGCTCTGGACGGTAGCTAATTCATCGCGCGCTCGAGAAAAAGCTATAGCTGCTACTTATTTTGAAGAATGTGGTTCTTATAAACGTGCTGTAGAACTTTATCATAGAGCTGGTATGTTGCATAAAGCCCTAGATTTGGCTTTCAAATCTGAGCAGCCTGACATTTTAGAAATTATTGCGACCGAACTTACTCCCGATTCCGATCCGGAATTAATAAATCGTTGCGCCGATTTTTTCACCTCTGTTGAACAACATCAAAAAGCTGTACATTTATTGGCGAAGACTAAGCAATTTAAACGCTCGATACAAATTTGCATAGATAAAGGAGTACCGATCACAGAAGAATTAGCTGAAATGTTAACACCACAAAAAGGTCAAATTGATGAAAAAACACGCGTTTACATATTAGTGCAGTTGGGAGAACTATCACAGCAGCAGGGCGATTATCACACAGCTACTAAAAAGTTTACTCAAGCTGGGGACAAAGTGCGGGCTATGAAAAGTCTCTTAAAATCGGGCAATACTGAAAAAATTATTTATTTTGCCAACATATCGCGGCAACATGAAGTATACATAATGGCCGCAAACTATTTGCAAGCTCTTAATTGGCAAGAAGATAATAATATCTTAAAATATATCGTAACTTTCTATTCTAAAGGACAAGCGTACGACTCGTTAGCTAATTTTTATGCTATATGTGCACAAATTGAAATTGATGATTATCATGATTATGAGAAAGCTTTAAAAGCTATGCAAGAGGCTGCTAAATGTCTAGAAAAGTTAGGAAGCCATACGCATCACGCCCTATTAAATTTACAAAGAACTATTGCCGAGGTAAAGGAAATATTAAACATACAAAATGCTCTACAAAATGGTGATAATCAAAGTGTCATAGCCGGATGCCGAAGTATGCTAAGTAAGCTTACGTATAATATATAACCTACCACCTAGGACTGGAGATTTACTTTGCATGGCATACGTAGATACCTTCAGTAGTGCAAAATTCTGAATCAATTTCTATCCGTGTTCGTTTATCGAACTTCCATTGTACATATTTTTAAGGTAGTAAAAATTTAAGTCAAATCCAGAAAGTGTAGCGAGAAGCTTTTAAAAAATTTCAACAAATTTTCTCAAATAACTGTCGATTTACAATAGATATCGATTTGAAATTTCATAGAAATATTTACAAAAGCCATATAAAATAAGCTTTGGATCGATCTACTCATTAAGAGGTAATGTTATCTTCTGAATTTTTCTTTTCGAAATTATTTTAGTCTTCTAAGATGTTTTAAAAATTCGCTGTCAAATCTTTATATAGTTCAAAAACTACTACAAACTAATCAGATTCAAAATTTTAATTCCGTTTTTCTTGAATTCTAGATTTGGATGCGTTCCTAACGATTTCAGTTCTCGATGAATTGTCTTAAAATTTCACCAGTAGCTTCTTAGTCACATTATCTAGCGAAGAGCGCAAAATTTTTTTGAGTGATTTTAGCTTCAACCGATTTTTTTACAGATGCTTCTTGTTCATTTTTTTAAAACCAAAAAAGATTTTTTTTAACTAAACCTGATACCATTTTTTAATGCAATGTTAAGTAATATTTTAAAAACTAATGTAGTTTTTTGTTTCAGAAAGAAAATGCAACCTATAAGAAAACGGCCGAAAAAATTTTTTTTTTGATGCGTCGCTATTTATCTTCTAAAAAATTATTTAAAAAAAATTTTTTTGGACGCTTTAAGTATGACGCAATATATCTGTAATCTTTCGTAATTGAATTCAAAAATATCATTTGAAAATTCATGCCCAAAAGGTAGCATTACCCCTTAACAACGAAGTGTACCGTTGTCATAAATTTATCCTGAGTGGTGGGTGTATAAAATTCGCCGTCTGGCGTATATATATATATATATATACACTTTTCTATTTGTTTATTTTTATCAGCGTATCTTACTGTGCATATATTTAGTTAAGCCAGAAACACCACCCATACGTCAAATAGATATCTTGACTATGCTGATACGTGCGTTAGCGTATTCGAAACAATACAATGAAGCAGCGCGTGTCTTGAAAGAGCTAATCATTAAAAATCCTAATTGGAGTTCCATGGGACTTTTGGAGAAGTCATTAGTACAGGGAATCGCTAATGAATGCAATCTTGATTTTGATATGATATGGAATCCGATGCGTAAAACTCAAATATCTGATGTACATAGCGATGAAGAAAACGAAGAAATTCAAGAAGTGGTTCGATAAATTATCTAAAATATTTTATAATATTTACTTGAAAGAAAATGGTGAAAAAAATCAAAAAACAAATTATTTTCCATTGCAGCCGAAACTTTATTTACATAAATGCGATCTGTAAAACAATATAAATTATTATATCTTTACTTTAGTGCACTGTAGCACGAAAGAAATTATATTTTTCTATCTAGAGATAACGAATATATAATGAATGTTGTTTTCTTGGCCTAAATTGTTTCTGTTGTGAGTTGCTATTAAGATTAACGTATTTTCGCCGGACAATTGAGAACTCAAAAAAGTCAATTTAATTATTTCAAATAAATTTTCATGGATATTATCACTCTTGCAATCAGGCTGATGCCGATATCCCGATCGATAATAATAATCTCATCTTACGTTTCTTCTACAGAGTACTTGTATTTTATAAAAAATAGTAAAAGTCATTATAGCCTCTGGTGTTTAGTCTAAAAATTTCAATATAAAATTTTTCATTCAAAAAGAACACTGTGTTCACTAAAAATAAGATGATTTATCTAAATTTATTCTAAAAAAAATGAAAAAAACTATTTATTTATTTCGTCGATTAAATCTGAGCACACTTCGAATTCAAAAAGTTGCTTTATCCTAATCAGCCAGGTGTTGTAAGCTGCGACACTTAAAATTCTGCAAGACACACTCGCCTCTTAATATGTGTGTGTTACAAAGGTAATATAAGAATTTTAGTAATGTTTGATTTTTCCAAGGTCTTTGTTATCGTGAATCATATTTGTATTATTAGATAAGTTAAAGTCTCCATCTAAGATCTTACCCGTTCGACGAACTTATGAAGTCTTAATTTAGAAAATAGATTTTAATATGTTAAACTAGACAGCTGTTTTTCGGATGCAAGTAAAATTATTTTAGTATTCCGCAAAGTTCAATGTTACGGACGATTTTATATACTATTTTCGGAAATGATTTGTGATTACATTTGATCATGCATGTAATATTTATTTGTATGATGACATTGTGATTTGAATTGCGGAAGTTTGGAGTAAATTGTATCAAAGAACTACGCAAATATTACTTTTGTATTATCTGCATCGCTGCAATCATTGTTTATGCAATATCTAAAGTCTTCCATATATTTAATGTTCGTTTTTGCACCAAACTATAGTTTTTTTTTTTTTTTTTTTTGCCATAAAGGTATTTTTGTAGCACTCCTATAGAGAGTATACGGTAAAAACTATTTCTAAGTTGGTTTCGCTTTCGCAAAGAAAAATGTGATCTCTTCAATTTTATAACAACCAACAAGTAAAAGTAATGTAAAGAAAGTTCTGATTCTCTTAGTAAAAAAAAAACAGAAATTAAATTCATTAAATAAATTGTTAATTTAAATATTTATTGTTCTTGTTATTTTCTTCATGTAAATATCTTGTTAAGTCAAATATTTCTGTGTCTTTCCATGAGATTTTTCATATCTTCCATAAATATTTCCTTCTTTCTTTCGTTTTTTGTTTTGTTTTTTTTTTTTGTTTTTTTACTATTGACATGATCGTTTTCACCCATAAAGCAAAAACTTGGCAGCATTTACACAGCTATGCTTACAAAATTGAAAAAATTCTCTATATTCAATTGATTCAATTGAGTGCGAAAAAACACCAGTAATTTAACAGCAATTTGTTAATGATCTTATACAACTAAAATCGTATTTATTTACGGTTTATAGACGACTTGTTCTATTAATTTAATTCAAATAAGAAAAATATTGAAAATTCTATGTTTCTTCTGATTTCTTATTATTGATTCGTTAGTTTAAAAAAAAATTGATAAAAATAACAACCAATAAGGAACATATTTAATTTAGTTCCAAAATATCTTTAGTAAAAAGACAACAAACGGTAAGTAAGCATTGAAAACATCAAAATTGAAACCAGACACAAATGATCTTCTGCTTCTTTCTTGTTACATAAGTTTTCTTGTTCGCATGTATACCTTTGACTTTCGGATAACTTCTAAAACTCAGTATGTTTTGCTTTAAATACATACCACGGTATACATTGCTATATTTCAGTCGCAGGAAATGTAGACGTCACGTTCTTTGATTCCCAAAATGTGATTTAGAGATGCACGTTGGAAATTGTAAATCTAAAGATTATTTAACTGATAAACACCGTTGTAGAGATAATCGCTCTAAAGATTTTAGATAATGCGCGTAATACAACATTTATAGATCTAACTAAATTGTCAAACGTCACGATACTATATTATTCGTTAAGCCACGATATAGAATTATTATGAAATGCTTCATAAGATTATTATCATTTTCTACGCATATTAGTAGATATCCTTTCAATTGCAACTTTAAGCGTTAAGCAAAGATTTTATGCTAATTATAATATATATATGGACATTCTGTGGATGTCGGAATATTTCAAATCAAATAAAAATAATTGCTTATTATCCGGTGGTGAATACAAAAAGATTCTGATACACTGTGTTAAACCAGGGGACGCATCATACAAATCGATATGACGAGCTAATCATTGCGAAGGAAGAATTCAAATTTATGCGAAACTTTTGAAAAGTAATTATATATGAGTAAACACCGTTACTATG
Organism: Glossina brevipalpis; assembly: GCA_000671755.1. Taxonomy (NCBI): domain Eukaryota; kingdom Metazoa; phylum Arthropoda; class Insecta; order Diptera; family Glossinidae; genus Glossina; species Glossina brevipalpis. The sequence continues at coordinate 770,235 of KK351079.1, read as the reverse complement.
CTATAATGGGAGCATTGTTATTTGATAATGCTTTCGTAACATCCAAAGATTTCCATCGGAACTCAGGAAAAGTAAATTCGATTATACTTTAGATAACTGTGAATATATATTATCAATTAACATGAAAATAACACAGATTTAGATAATTTGGTGTTCGAATTTCTAAAATAATATAAAGTTAAAATGAAGTTTCTACCCATGTATTGCAATAATATCAAATTTTCAAATTTCGAAATATTTTTCCCACGGAATTACAATACATCTTAAAAGGAACTGATCGAAAATTTATTTATTTATTTATATCTTTTAGTTCTAATTAGGCATTAAAAATTCGATAAAGAAATTATCGCTATATAGTCGTTTCTTTTTTTTTTTTTTTTTTTAAACAAATTTTAACCATTTCCCCTTGTTTAGCCTGAGCGGTAGATACTTACTATTGGCTCTAAGGAAATATATAGTATTCCTGTCCTTACTTAGATAATTAACTAAAAGTTTTGTATTAGAAAAGTTTCTTGAAATACTTCTATGTCCTAATCATAATTTAGACATCATCTTAATCATACCAATTCAAATAACCATTAGAGGCATTCAGGGGTCAGCATTAAAACATTGCCCATTTTTAAATGTCTGGACAACTTGACATGTGTGCATAGAGAATGTGGTATATATTACAAAATGAAAAGGGAAGAAAGAAAACTAAAGATTTAAAAAACAACAAAACAAAAAGATTGAGAGAGGAGCGATAGGGAGAGAGAGAAGTTTGATTTCATTAGCAATACCGTAGCGTAAGGCAATGTGATAAAGCGCGCGTAAGAACTGCTGAAGTCTAACAATAAATGGAAATTTATAGACAGACATTTTATTATCGAATTTCCAAAAAGTACTTTTAAAATCATTTATTTTACTAATTTAGACTTTAAAGGAGTTTGTTAAAATTTCTATTGTATTTCATGTTCTAGTTTCTTAGGTGTATTGCGTTATCAAGTCTAGTTTCATGCAAAGAAAAAATATTAATTCTTACGCAGCAAACTCTTATTTAATTTATCATATTGTTTCCATACATTTAATTTTATCTATGACTAACTGAGAAAATCAAGGAAAAGCTCAAAAGAATACGAGAAAAAATATTAAACTTTGATCTTTTTTATGCTAAAGATGTTTTTGGATTCTATTAATTTGCATAACAGAATCCAAATTCATTGGCATAACCGTTAGTTTGCAAATTCAATACGCATTAATGCAGCTTTACAATTAACAAGAGAGAAAAGATAAGCAAAGAAAAGAAAAAACAACTAAGGTAACATATATATCATCGCATATCGTTACGATCTCACTAATTTAGCCTTTACACAAAACATATGCATATGTACGTATAGAGATCTTCAGTCATTTTAAATGCATTGTTATAAATGAGGTGAGATCGATTTATGCACGTATACACTTTTCTGTGATGTATTAATATATTTATATGCCTTTAAATACAAATATTCACATAACAACGCGCGATTTATATTTGTTGATAGGTTTGTTTTTATTATTCACTTTTTTCTGTAGCTTTATTATTTTCCTTTTCCCCCACTTTTTATTTATTTATATATACTCTCTTGCGTGCTTTTATGTTTCAATTCGATTGTAATGTGCATGCGTGTGCGATTTCTTTTCATTTTTTTTTTCCCCCCAATTATTATTCGTCGTTATTCACTTTTGCTATCATCGATATATTAACTTGGATTTCAGTCATCTATTATATTCCAAACTGGAGAGATGTTTAATGGTTGATTTCTAAATACGGGTTGAAGATCTTTTTAAATAATATAGTTATCGTGTTATGTGAACTTTGTTTGTATGTGACAAAAAAACAAATTAAGAAAATTATAAAAAATAATTTTACGGAAAAATATAAGCGATCGACGAGCAACGTTGGCAAATGTATATCATAGACATAGTTAAAAAGTATTAACCAAGCATAAATCACACGAATTTATTGTTCATTTAAATACAATCAATAAAAAATATTTAGATATATGTACATATATATATATTAATATATATATATATATATATATATATATATATGCATATATATACATATATATTCTCAATCGAAAAAACTTTTTTTCTATTCCTTTAAGGTGAGTTAAAGAAAAAAGATCAAAGTGCACTACTGTTTGACAAGTAAAGTGAAAAGAAAACTTAATACCAGTGAAATGTGTGGCTGTAAGCTTGCTTCCTATATGTGCGCGTTGATGTAAGACGGTATACAACAACCATATGCGGGCAAAGTAAGACTAGTAAAAGTGAAGTCTCCGCTTATGTATATATACTTATATGTATACAACATGTGTAGAAATACATATATATATATATATATATTTCTATATATATTTTTATGTGTATATATACATATATATATATGTATATATATGCATTTATATATACTTGTATATGTAGTTGTAAATCTGTCTCCCAAATCTTACTTGTCGATTTAATTCTCTTCACGTATCAGTGTTTCTTCGTCGACGGTCAAGGTTAAATGTGATGATTAAATGACAATATAATTAGTTAAAAGATCATTTGTAAAGCATACGCATACACATTTCCACATAAAAACATGCTTGTATTATTCAAAAAAAACAAGATTTTTATTTCGGCTAATGCCGAATTTTCGATACCCATCATTTGCAACGTTAGGTTCATTCGTACACATCGTCTGTAAGTTGAAAATCTTCTATTGCAACTGAATATTGGATGAAATAGGAAATGTGATAAATAATTTCTTTACTTCGCATATATTTTATATAAATAAGGAGCTAGAAATATTTTGGTGTAATCATAATTTACAAATTTATCGAAAAAATTTACAAGCACCCAAAGCATCGTGAACTGTAAACAAATAGAACGTGAAGAAGAAGGATAATATAGAGTTTTTGTATGTAAAAAAAATATTGACATTATTTAAATATTTATGCCTAATAATCAAAGAAGAGTTTATTTTTGTTTAATTTATAAATGCAATTCCGCTATTCGCATTAAACTAGTTTATCTCAATTTCGCTTTCGCTTTCAATTTATATAATCAGGCAGGCGTCAAACATATCTAAGAATTTAATATAACTTCTATGACGTGTGGATATAAAGAGGAAACGTGTGTAAAATTCTAAATGTAAGTTGTCCTAAGCCAATCTAATCAACAACAAGTTGTCATTTTAATACCGATCTTTATGTGATTCTCGTTCTCTTTCTCTTTATTACTCTTTACTCGTCTTTGGCGAGCGTGATCAGATGGTGAAACTGCAAGATTTGGCTCAATTGTAACGTTTAAAAAAAATCTAAAACAGTTATAATAAAAATAATTTTTTTTTTTTGCATTAAATTCGTACACACAATAATGTATTTACTCCAACGTACGACTCGACAGTAATTATAATAAATAAAAGAAAAGCAATTCATGCTTACTCGTTTATAAATGTATTAAAACAAAAAAAAAAAAAAAAAGAAAACGACTAATAAACAAAAAAGTTATTAGGATGGATTTTGCTTTAATGCTCTAATGCTTCCTTAATAAAGATATAATATTTTATGAGATTTTAATGAAATCACATATCAATTATATTATATGTTATAAAAATGATTGCAAATTCAAACTACGTAATAAACGAAAAGTCCTTACGCCTAATTTTATGGACGTCATTGAAAATAGCGGCTTCTTCATGATTTGCATGAAAAGTGTTCATTAATAGTATTATAAAACTTATAATTAATACACTATTATGGTTATTTATTGACTTCACAGAAATTTTTTTTTTTTTAAATTTTTATAATCTCATACTAAACATTTATATTATATATGTATATAGTTTGTATAGGTAATAGGAGTACACATAAGTTCGCGCCGTTTGACAAAATCGTTGCCCCACCAAAAGATTTTTGTTGAAATTGTCACATGTAAAATATAATATAGTATATTTGGTCATCTGGTAACAACATAATCTTGGAGTGTTAGTAACTCCATGTCAGCATCACATAATTTTTTTTGTGCGCTAATGTCAAGTGTTGTCCCGAATAAGCGTTATTTGCAGGAGATTTCGATTTTTCTGTTTAATTCCACAGATAGTGCCATTGAATTCTTTCGAGCGATGAACGTGATATCTATGAGTTTTCAAAATGACGCAATTTAGATCCAATTAGCAAAACTCTAGCAGAGTTAGCTTGGAATGTGCCTACTTGCTGTTATTAATAGACACTGTTTCTTCTGATTAACACTGATTACTTATCGCTTACATATTATATGATCAAATGGGGAGTCCATTCTTACAATGATACCGATCAAGTGATTCTTTTTGTGCACACCCTCAAATAGCCAGTTGTTTTTCCATTACGGCATTCATATGGAAAAAGTAGCAGCCAATAAAGGACAATGCTTTGAATAAATCGTAATGTACCGTTCTTTCACAACAAATTCCAAGTTGTTGATATAAAACGGCAGAAATGCTTTTTTTTTTTTTTTTTTTTTTTCTTCAAATTCTAAATTCGTACTTATTGCTTACTTCCTTGTAACTCTCAAAAAGGGGCTACTGTTACTATAGCACTTAAAAAGGACCATTCGATTTTGTAAAGAAGTCACCTTATTGCACGATAAGGTGAGAAAAATTCTCAATGCTACACATTCATTCCTATTATGTATATTGAAAATGGTCGTATTATCAAACAATCAAAATTTTTAAAAAATATATGGAGTTCATAGTGAAAAAAATTTAATATGAGAACACGGGAAAAACTACATAAACAGTATTTCGTTGGCGACGGATTTCATAAAGTTTCCTTAGCATTACTGCTGCTTTGAAACTTTTATTCGTTAAATTTTAATACCTTCTCTACGTGTCTCTATCTAAACTACTTAATATTATTCACAGATTACTGCAAAGTCTCGAAACAATAGTATTTTGGCGGTGACTAATCCAGATTATGCTCTTAACGGACCGAAAGTATTTTAATTACATTAAAAGTACTAGAATAATATGATTTAAGGGTACGATAATTCTTGGAGTATTCGCTTCTGGATTTTTGAGGTATGAATGTCACAAAAAAATTTAATTTGTTATTTTGTCGGATATAAACATCGCCAGTGAAAGTTTCATGCCGCTTACATGATGATATGGATTTTTAAAGGGTTAGAATATCCGAACTATAGGCAATTCATGCGACGGCCTGAAGAATGTCCTTAGTCTTTTAGCTTTAGAATTGTTATGAATCTTGCTACCTTCTCTTTGGTTTGGAGCCTAATATTGTGTGTGCTTTTATGAAATGTTCATGAATGATTTCTGATTCTGCAGATTGTCAAGTAGGATGTTATGAGGAATTTTGATCGCCACTTTGCAGAATCTGCATAAATCAATATCTAAGATATCGCTCACTCCTCTGTCGTTTCAGTAGCTTGTGTGGTGCATAGGTAGATTTTATGAATCTTTGTTACGTTCTTTGTCCAATTCAAGTTTATCTTAAATAAATTATATTTTTTTATCAAAATTAAATTTATTATTGTCAGATCAGTTTAGAAAAATTCACTCTGCTTCCGTATGATATAATTTTTAATTATTATCTGTCTATCATTGTATTAATAAAAAAATTCCTGTTACTTATATAAACACTTTGCTTTTACACTAGCTAATGTACCGTTACAGCAGTGTGTTTTTAGTTGGCATTATTAGTTATTTTGTTGCAGAGTTTACGCTTACTTCGATTGCTGCAAAACAGTGTCACATATTGAAAGTAATTTTAATACCAAAAAAAAGCTCACTGTTTTTTTCTTTTTTATTTTTTATTTTCTTATACAATAAGACGTCATGCCTTGAAATGAATTTATTAAATAGAAAACTTTACGACTTTAGTTTAAATTAAAAATAAAGGATTTACTAACATTTAAAATTATAAATTATAAATAAAATTGAGTGTATGAAATGGTCTGGGTCATAATTTGACTGTAAAAAAAGATGATTAAAGAGAAGGTGATATTATATTAACTTTGAAAATAATTTTTGACCCATCTTTTGTCATAAAGTTATTATAGATTTTTTATTATAGTTTTGTCATTGACATACATTTATATACGCAAATAGGGAAATAATAACTAAATTTTAAGTTGTGACTGATATCTATAATAAAAGTTTAAATGTTTTATTTCTTTTTTTAAAAGGTGAGAAAATTTACCATAATGGAATCAATTAATGATAAATGAAAGATGTAGGTAAAATTTACAGCGAATTTTAAATGCCCAACATATTCTGTAAATAAGCTAAAAAAATATTTTTAAAATAAAAATTCTTCTAATGATTTTTTAAAGTTTGCTTATGAACACTACAGTATAGTACACGATTAAAAGTATGGTATGTCAAAATATCAGTGAAATTAACGACATAATTATGAGTTATAGTAGAGGTATATATTCAGAGACTTTAGAAGTTTTCACTTTATATAATTTATTTCAATTTGATCGTAGAATATTAAATAAAGAAAAATATAGCTGGAAGATCAAAAAGTTTAAATTAAAGTTTATGATACGTAAGTTAAGCAAACGAAATGACAAATTTTTCTTATGCTCATCACAAATCAGCAAAATATCTAAAAATGTATGTCGCTGTTTTTAATTAAAGCAAAATAAGATTTATTTGTCCCTTTGAATATCAAACGCATACTTTCATAGAAAATTCAGTTTATACTGAATTTAATAACACCCACCATTACATTATATATTATATTTAAATGCAATAGTAAAAGTACAACACTTACCGCGGAGACATGTTGTAAACATTGAAGATTATTTTTTTGAGAATTGGGCAGCACTTTCCAAACAATTTTGAAAATAAAATTAATATTCATTTTATTATTTTAATAATACACCAATACCTCGCTTTGCGTCGTTTTGTTTTGCATTTTTTCGAAGTTGCGTCGCTGCTTAATTAGTACTAATTTTCACTGTGCGTTGTTAGGTTTTCGAAATTGCGTTCGTTGGGTTCGAGTCTTTAATTTTTTTCTTGTTTCCTAACAGATGGCTCCACTCTTGTTTCAAATTGCGCCATGTCATCAAAACTCGGGGATTCCTCTTCTAACTGAAAATCAACGCAATTTTAATACAGTTTTATTTTCATTTTGTTTTGCCAATTTTAGAGTTCAGTTTCAAATCTCCAAAAAACAAAATTTAACCTCAAAATAAATTTCCAAAGCGATGTGTTTGATTGACGAAGCTATGGACATTCTTTTAAAAAACGATCCTGACAGCGGAAGGATTTTTAAAGTGTCCTAGGCGGTAGCTACGAATATCAGTTGTTACAAGAAAATTTACTTTACATTGGAAAAAAAAATCCTGTTCAGCAAACATTGGACCAATTTTTTGTGAAAGAAAGTCGACTTACGACAACACCCATTATAGATTCATCAGAATGTGATTAATTTTAATTTTGTTTTTCATCAATTAATTGAATGGTTTATTTTTTTTTTTTTTAATTGAATACTTTTTTTTTTGTTTTTTGTATGTATATAATAAAATTTTATATTATTTTTGTTTTTTTAATGTTTACTTTGTTCAATTTTCTTTTTAAAAACTAGTATTTTCGTAACCCTGGAACCTATCTTCGATCTTTACATGGTTTGCTATAGAAAATTTTAATTCTCTTTGCGTCGTGTTTTTTTGGAATATAACCCCGACGCAAAGTGAGGTATGGGTGTAGTGGAATAGAAACACTTGGTTCGATTTCACGAATTTTCAATCATTTAATTTATAATTTATCGCACGTAGATAAATAAATAAAAAAAAAATAAAAACTAAAAAGAATAAAAAAAAAAAATAAAAAATAGATATATAAGTAAATAAATAAAACAAAATAATGAAATAATAATAAGAAACACAACACAAGTTTATAAAAGAATCAAATATTAATAAATAATCTAAATTAATCACTTAACTTTATTAAGTCAGAACATTTCCAATATACATACTAAGCATTTTCTACTTTATTTGGGCCAATTATCTATTTTTGGTTTGCCGATTACCTTCGAATTAGAATAAGAAGAAGAATAGAAATTTCAGAAAACGAAAACATTATCAGTCTTTTCGATGAAATTTTGACAGATCCTTGACTCGACTTATTTGATTTTTACTGTTAATCTGGCAAGAGAGTTATAAGGAAAAAAAGTTGAAAGTACGTTTGTCTTAAGAGACAAAATTTTGAGGTCATAATCAATCATTTTTTCATAGCGATAGAGAAGAGAACAGAACAATTGGTTTCCACTTTTCGCGCTAATGGAAAATATTTATATGATAAATACTCTGTCGTGGTTTCTGTTGCGCTTTGCTTGTTATATGTTGCACACAGTAGGCTTAACTTAATATAACCGCTGTAATGGATCTAAAAGTAGGTTTTTAATGTTATTCCTGTGTATGCGAAGTTTAGGAAAACTAGAAAGAGTTGCAAATATCTTGCCAAAGATATACGATCAGAAATTTCTAAGTAATAATGAGATTGTGATTTAAACTAAAAAAAATTCTTATAACTGGTTTGGCGGAAAAATACAAAAGGTTCACTAAGATTGAATTTCATTAGTACGTCTGCTTAACAGGCGAAATTGAAAATTGTTCTGTATTATTAATCTTTTTGGGCAAAAATGTTTCAAAACTTATCAAAAATTTCACATTTTATTTAGTTAATACGTACGTGCCCATAAGAATGAAAGTGGTCTAAGTCATAGAATTCTTGTTTCGAGATATTTTATGATTTACATTTGAACACAAATGAAAAATGATTTTTGCATTATGCGAAAATTTTAATTTAGATTTTTTTTTTTAGTTTTGATTAATGGAAACCTCCCTTCTATTATGAATGTGAAATTTTATATGAGATTTTATATGTTGTTGTTAAAGTTTGATTTAATTTAGATCACTTTCATAATTAGCTGAATGTCCTATAAATGACTTAAAGCAATAAAAAACTATAAGTTTTATTGGAGACAATAATTCTAATGAAATAATTCATTAAACATTTATTAATTATTTTTAAAAACTAATCAATATTTTATAGCGGGTTCTGAAGATTCTTAGAATGTTTCTGAGAAACTGGACAGATGTTTGGTAGTAAACACATAATATCTTTATGTTCTTCTCCCTTTACTGGTCTAGTGGTGACGTATAATGGAAGTTTTTTAATATTTCTATATATTTTTGGTCTTCCTCTTTTAGATGAAAAATCAAAAACGTGGAATTTAAAATCATCTAAAGAAGTTTTATAGAAAATCTTATAAAGTTCATTTTTCAAGAATCGCATCCATCGAAAGTTTTGGTTACGTGCTTGCGCTTACTGCAACTCAAATGAAAATCTATAATATTCCTATGGATTTTTTTTTCTTTTTTCTGATCCTTAGCAAGGCAGTTTCTAGTTCATTCGGCATTTTGTAAATGTAAATCATGACTTTGTCTAAGATGTAATTTCTCGTCCTCATTACCGCATGCTTCGATATTTCCATTCAGTAAATTCAAATTTTTGCATTTGTTCTTTTTAGGAGTATTAAAATTTAAATTAAATTCAGTATTAAATACTTTTCTGTAGATGCATTCCTTAACAAATGATTGGTTCTTTCTTTCACATTTCTCTACATATAGGCCGTACATTCATACGAATATTTAAATTAGGATTCAAATATTTTCGATCAGCCGTCTGCTTATCGTGTAGTCCCGAAACGCTTCAAAAAGGGTCACGCATCATTTTGAAGTTATGTTCATATAATTTTTTAAAATTTTTGACTTAGGTTACTTTCACAATTGCCACTAAATTAATTCCATATAAAAATGAAATTACAACTATTATAATCTAACGGTTCATTTTTGACGATATCTATGAAAAATAACTGATAAATTTATTTTTTTTTAAAAAGTTTGTCTTAGACCACTTTCATAATTATTGGTACATATATACATTGAACATAATTTCAGAGATTAAATCTAATCAATTTGCATTCTTTGGCAGTTATACAAAGTAATCAGTCAATATCCACGCAATCGCGCGGCAATTGTTGTGAGCGCATATTTTCGCGTCTGTCATAATGATCAAGTAAATTCCGCTTATATGGGCCCTTATGATTGATAATGATACAAGCTAAAAAGTCTTAATTTAAATTAAGTTTACGTTAGTTCAAATACACTTGATTTCCAATATCTACGTTACTGGCCTTTGTTTTCAACACTATACAATTCCGGATACTAGAGAATGTTTTGATAGAGCGATTGCTATTCTGCAAATTTTATGAATGATACTCTGATTTTAAGATCTAAGGCGTTTGTGTTTTTACTAGGATTTTTTTTTTGTAAAGTGCATAAACATTTTCTCTTGTTAAACCACTTTGTCTAAGATTCGTAAAAATTTTCAGTTTCAACATTATTATATCAACTACGCATAGAAATATATATCACAAGATCTATAAAATAAACTGTTTTTCTTTATTAGCATGAATAAGGAGATCGAGTCATATTTATATGGAGATTTAGAAAAACAAAAACTGCCTTAGATTTTTTATTTAAAAGATTTTATTCAGAGATTTAGAAAATTAATCCATGAATTTGCCAATAAATACCTTTAAGCGACTACGAAATCATATAAAATATTTTCAAATATATACTCGTTCGTCATTCCGTACATCGTTACCCATAGACGATGAACTATACAACAATATACTTATTGTATAATATTTTCAATATATAAATTAGTCCCTAGTTGCGGGTATTGATCAAAAGATTCATTTGAAACCGTGAGTCATTTTTTTTTTGTTTATTTTAATCTTTAACTCATATATTTCCGTTATGCAAAACTAAAAGTTATATATGGTTCTGATTGTTATCTAACATTCCTTTGATCTTGTAGTAGCTCATAGTTTGGAAAGAAGTTGATTTTTAATAAAAATTTATTAAATATTTGTAAAACGATTGTCTATAAATGTCTAGAATGAGTTTTTTTTTTTTTTTTTTTAAATTATTATTTTATTTTATTTCTTAAAATTTAGAATGGAGGAAGCCTTTTAATGTAGGCTTATATCTCCAGATGTAGATAACGTAGATTTGATGAAAAGTTCAGGATATATGCAGCACTATTGCCATATGTTAAGCCAAACAGATGATATAAGGCAGCTCTAGAATTATTTTGTTGTCTTCAGTTTATTTCATTTATTTTGAAAATATAAAAAGTTTTGCTAATAAATTTCGAATATAGTAAATAAAATATATATGCATAAAACTATTAAATATATTTTGTATGCAATTCTCCAAGCGATTTCGTCACGTAAACTACCCTAGTAACAAGTGCTTCGTTTCATCACTTTCCATTTAGTTTTTAAACATTTTGTATAGAAGATTTGCTAAACGCCATCGACGAGTGCCGTCATTGTATTAGGAATTAATTTATTCAGTATAAGTGTTTTAAATTTAGTCTTTGTAGATTCTTTAGATACAAGTTCAATACTAATGATGATTAGTTCGTTATATACGCAAAGTGTTAATATGCTACTATTATTAAAGAAATGCATATTTATTTTGAAGTCAAAGGCTTAGATTTGTTTTATTTTGGCCTGTAAACTAGAACACAAATTTCATTCTTTCAATGCATATTTTAAAGTAAAATCTAATTAACAATTAATATATCGTCGGTTGACAGGAAAAACTCACAAAGTACATTATCAAATTTTTAAGGGTTAATTTTTAAGATTTTAATTGTCATTTTGTTATAAAATTCTATGTTACTTCCCCTATCAATATGATTTCGTACATAGTCATCGAAACAAATTTCTTTACATACTAAAAGCTTATATTTTAATTTAATATGCAATAGTTTTGGAGAAAAATATTTAAAAAAATCTTTTTATGTCAGATACATAGGAAGTGTAATATCGTTGATAGGAAAAACTCATTAAATATGTTTTCAAGGGGGAAAGGCAAGAAAAATTCTTTAAGTACATTTTCAAGTAAGAAATATTTTTATCTTCCTCTAATTCAATTTTATTATTAGATAGTTTTGGTAAGCGTTCTGAATGAATCATCTGAATCATTATTAGTGAATAAACCTTTAATCTAAGGGACGATATAAGTCGCATTTATATTGTTACATCAGCATTACCTCTATTGTTTTTCGAACACTTTGAGAAACATCGTTTTCTATAAAAATGTGTAGAGAGAGTCTTGATATAGACATATGTTCTAAAATATGCGATTTTCATAACATTATTATAGAAAAACGTCACGAACTTTTTTAATTCCGCGAAAAAGTGTATTTATGATTTATTGTGTCGTAAAGTAAAATTCATTAAGTTCGCTAATGAACTTTACCCTGCCGCCAAAATCTACAAAAAGTTGACAATTCGAAACATATATTCTGGATCATTTAATCGCCAGAATGAACTTTCCTATCAACAGATCCTTGCAAAATATTGTACTTAGTAATATAAAGTCATGTTTTCTTGAATGTGTAATTAGTGGGTTTTTCTTGTTAATCGATGGTATATGAAACGTATATATTAGGTTGGGGAAAAGGTAATCCATCCAATCTTATAAGAACTTCAGGACTTTATTTAACATTTCGAATTCGAAAATAATGGATTACCTTTTCCCCAACCTAATATGTATGAGCATCCAAATGTTGATTCTTGCAATTCTTTGATACAAATGCGCCTTATTAGAACAGTCGATTTTTCTCTTATAACCTTTGCTGCTTATTTTATTCTTTAAAATTTTGGTATAATAGTTCAAAACTTCTTTCCGCGCTGTTGATGCTTTTGGAATTTTTGATTATAGTTTGTAACAATAATCTATAAAAAGTGAGAGTCCATTACTACACCGTAAAATCACATTTTTACATAAATTACAGTACCTCATAAAAGCAATATTTTCGTACCCATCTTAGCTAAACGGATTTGGTCTAAACAAATTTCAATCAATTCTAAGTAAAGTCTTGAAAGTATAATCTAAGAAGAAACTCTAGTCTAAGTTTAACTTTATTGATTTTACGGATCGTGGACAAGATTTGTTTTAAATAATTTCTGAACTTAACCGGAAGAGCAAAAATTTTGATATCAGAGTTCAAAAACTAACGGACAAACAAGCGCACAGGCTAATCTGGCTGCGTTATTAATACCTATTAGATATATGTGTATATATGTATACTGCTAAAGAAATTCTGTTTCGTATTTGGATGGGTTAATAGTAAACGTTTGATAAATGTAGTATAACCTCTATGATGCGTAGACTATTCACATAAAAAAAACAGCTGTTAGGCATCTTGACAACCGCATTTTAATTAAACTAAGGGCTAAACTAGTCAGCGACGGTTTGCTAGTGCTATGGTTTTGTTTTGTTCCAGTTTATAGTAAAAGAATCTAATCATATTTATAGCAAACATTTAACGGCAAAAATGTTATGATCTAAGATCTAAGTGTTACCTCATGAAATCTGTCGAAGTTGATTTATTAAACCGAATTTTTCAATACAAGAAAGTGTCAGTCCTATTGACTCGCACATTAGATTATTTAAGTAATGAAGAGAGAGATTCAACTCATAATTTACTTTTGTTTTCAGTTTGAAATAATTTTAGAGAAAGGACACCTGGAAAATGAGTGATGGAAAAATCGAAAACGTTGTCAGTGGTGAGGAACCATTTTTAGGTACTTTGGATATTGCCCTCTTGGTGATTCTGATAGCAGGTGGCACATGGTATTTTACACGAAATCGTACAAAGCCCGAAGAATCAAGTCGTACTTATTCCATACAGTGAGTGCGCTATAATTTGTTTTTTGTATTTTAATTAATCGTTACTTTTGAAAAAGGCCTACGACTGTTAGCACTGCAGCAGTGACAGATAATTCATTTATTAAAAAATTGAAAGCATCGGGTCGCAGCTTAGTGGTATTTTACGGCTCACAAACGGGTACAGCTGAAGAATTTGCCGGACGTCTGGCTAAAGAAGGTATACGCTATCGCTTGAAAGGTATGGTAGCAGATCCCGAAGAATGTGATATGGAGGAATTGTTGCAGCTAAAGGATATACCTAATTCATTAGCAGTATTTTGTCTGGCCACTTATGGTGAAGGCGATCCTACTGACAATGCAATGGAATTTTATGAATGGATTACTAATGGAGATGCCGATTTAACCGGTTTGAATTATGCAGTAAGTGGAAACGATAGTAAGAAGTAAATAGTAAAGTTCGATAAACGGTATTCCTACGAATAGCGTAGCGTATTTATTTAAATAATTCAAGTACTTATTTATTTACACTATTTATTGCTTGTCGTAAATCTTAATACATTACAAGTTTTCAAAATCACGTAAACAGACATAAAATGTGTTGACAAAAATGTTAAAGATTTATTAATTGCCGCTGTTATATCGGATAAAAATTAGCACAATATTTATGACTTTTGTATTGTTAATTTTTATTACAAACATTTTAGAAAGTCATTGAAGAATGCTGTATATGATGTAAATAGGCAGCTGTTTTCTTATCTATCATAGAAACACAGAGTTGTTATTAAATGGCAAACTGAAAAGTGTATGTTACTTTAATCTTTAATTATTGCATAAACAGAATGAATAGGATTTTCATGATTTAATTAAAAATTAAGTAGTACTAAAATACACCGATCGGAAAATGAAAATTGTGTAACAATTCACAGTTGTTAGGATTAGTTTATGAGATGCTAACTAGACAACGTTCATGGCGCCTACTTTGCACACGACCGTCGATAGGAGGACTAAAAAACAAATATTTGGATATAAACTCATGCCAATATCGCACAACAGTATCAGTTAACACGTGTAATAATTTAATATTTGATAACTATATAAATCGGGTAAAATTATTCCCAAAATTTCATTTGAAATGCAGAGATATTGCTTGATAATGGGCATGAAGATATGCTTGATTGTATGTTGTATACATGAATGTTTATTTTCAGGTGTTCGGCTTGGGGAATAAAACTTATGAGCATTACAATAAAGTTGCCATATATGTGGATAAACGTCTCGAAGAATTAGGTGCGACACGTGTCTTTGAGCTAGGCCTTGGTGATGATGATGCTAAGTATGCATTAATTTGCTTATCAAAACTAACCGTAATTTTCTGACTTTTTTTTTTTTTTAGTATTGAAGATGATTTTATTACTTGGAAGGATCGTTTTTGGCCAGCTGTTTGTGATAACTTCGGTATTGAAGGCAGTGGCGAAGAAGTTCTCATACGTCAATTCCGTTTATTAGAGCATACTGATGTTCAACCAGATCGCATTTACACTGGTGAAGTAGCGCGTTTGCATTCCTTGCAAAATCAACGGCCTCCATTCGATGCCAAAAATCCGTTTTTGGCTCCTATACTCGTTAACCGTGAACTGCATAAAGGCGGTAGTCGGTCTTGTATGCATATTGAACTCGATATCGAAGGTTCAAAAATGCGATATGACGCTGGTGATCATGTGGCCATGTATCCTATTAATGACAAGGACTTGGTAGAAAAATTGGGATTATTGTGTAATGCAGATTTGGATTTAGTATTTTCGCTGATTAATACGGATACGGACAGTAGCAAAAAACATCCGTTTCCATGTCCTACTACTTATCGTACTGCTCTCACTCATTACTTAGAGATTGCTGCTATCCCTAGAACTCATATACTCAAAGAATTAGCGGAATACTGTAGCGATGAAAACGATAAACAATTCCTCCGCTCTATGGCTTCTATAACACCGGAAGGCAAGGAAAAGTATCAAAGTTGGGTGCAAGACGCCTGTCGTAACATTGTACACATATTGGAAGATATCAGCTCTTGTAAACCGCCCATAGATCATGTGTGCGAGTTGTTGCCACGTTTGCAACCGCGCTACTATTCAATTTCCTCCTCTTCAAAATTGTATCCAACCAAAGTACACATAACGGCTGTTTTGGTGCAATATAAAACTCCAACAGGACGTCTGAATAAAGGAGTAGCCACAACTTATTTAAAAGCGAAGAATCCTAAAGATGGTGAAGTCAAAGTACCCGTTTTTATACGTAAATCTCAGTTTCGTTTGCCTACCAAATCGGAAATACCAATTGTTATGGTCGGTCCGGGCACAGGTGTAGCACCGTTCCGTGGCTTTATACAGGAACGTCAACATTTGCGCGATGAGGGCAAACAAGTTGGAGAGTCTATATTATACTATGGCTGCCGCAAGAAGAGTGAAGATTTCATCTATGAGGAAGAATTAGAAGAATACGTTGAGAAAGGCACCTTAACCCTGAAAACGGCTTTTTCGCGTGACCAACAAAAGAAAATCTATGTAACGCATTTACTTGAACAGGATGCCGATTTGTTATGGCGGGTATTGGGTGAAAATAACGGTCACTTTTATATATGTGGGTATGTTGACGATGAATGTGATTTAAATTTTGTGTGATTGTACCCGTTTTTTTTCTCACTTATTGTAGAGATGCCAAAAATATGGCGGTAGATGTGAGAAATATTCTAGTTAAAATTCTAAAAACCAAAGGCAACATGAGTGAATCCGATGCTGTGCAATACCTTAAAAAGATGGAAGCCCAAAAACGCTATTCTGCGGATGTGTGGAGCTAGAACCATTTTGCTAGTTAGTTCACTATATTAATTCTTCTAGGCCGTTTTTGTCTGGCCTTGATCGTTCTGGACAGTGCAAACAGCAATGGTTGCAGCCTGTATATTTTTGATAATTTTTTTTACACATATCGCTGCTTTCATTTCAACAAATTATAATTCCAATTTTAAGCGATGTCTAGTTTCAGTCCATGCGTATATATGTAGTTGCAAGCAATATTTCCGGTTTGGGATTAATTTTTCTTAATTTTTAATTGTAATGATAATTATGTTGCTGAAATGAATGACAACAAGTGCAAAATGTATTTTTATTAGAATCGTTTTTAACAGAAAGAAAAAAGTTGTATTTTACAAAAGCAAAAAACATAAATATAAAGCAACAAAATTTAATTTTACTACGGCTTGTGTTAATATTGCATAATTTCTTGTAATATGATGTCCGCCTGTCATCACCTAATACGTACTAATTTCGTTCAACGACGATTAAAAAAAGAACTTGAAACGAAACTGACACTGTGTAGTGTCACTGGTTTGGTAAATGTATAGGAAAAGTTCGTAATATTGTTTTTTAGATATTTAATTTTTTTTTGCATTCTTTAGCCATTGAGATATTTATTTTATATGTCCAGTTTGTTTTTAAATTATGCAATTTCTCGAATTAAGAATTTAACTGAAATAATATTATTTAATTGACAGCTTGATTCCTTACATAAACTTTGCTTATCAGGCTTCGACATTTAATTGGGATACGTCGAAGAGAATAAAATTATATAAATAATTTTTGCAACGTCTAATTATTCTTCAACATAGAAGTCAGAAACCTAGTAAACAAGGAAAGATGTTATGTGGTTAGACTCTTCACTCCAATTTTAAAAGTCAGTTCGAAAGCCAAAAGTTGCCGATAACCATCATAAAGTCTTATATGGAAATCTCTGAGAAGTAATTTGTATCAGGAGTACTAGTATAGCATGCGTTTTTCCTTCATTTTTTTTCGAAAAAACTCATTAAGTTTACTAGAATGATAATGTTTTGTTTTAAATGCATCCATTTTTGGCATCTTTCGGACAATTTGATGATACCAAGCCAACAAAAATATTCCAGTTTCCCATTCATCGGGCCATTTTTCACATCTTCTTTTGTATCAAAACGTCGCGCAATAAGTGTGTGGCCCGTCAATATAAACAAGTTGTAATAGGACGTAGCCTATGTGACTCTATCGCATAGGCTAACAATTCTTAGTTGAGTGTTTCCAACATACCACGAATTCGCTCTGCTATGTGATGGAGCCTTGTCATGGAAAGAATAACCTCTTCTTTCATTTTTTGCCATTCTGGCGGGTCAAATCGACGAATTGTCGCTAGCGTTTTGCATTTTCGTACATTGATATCACCGTTATTGAAACCCCAAAACCATCTTGCACACGTGTTTTACGGTGGAGCATGTTCACTATAAGTTTCTCGAAGAAATCGTTATGAGAGAGATTCTGCAACAGTTTTTTTCAAATGAAAACAAAAAATTAATGTTATCCGTAAATGCTCTTACTTTGGCATAAATTGCGACATATATTTGGCTATGCCGAATTCTTTATACCCACCACCTTTATCTTAAAGAAAGCGGAAAAAACTAAATCGTAATAGTTACGCGTGGCACAGATTTTTTCTATTTTTATGAAATATCGTAGAAATTTTCATTTTGTAGTCCATCAACATTGAGCAAAACAGCCAGAAGACAGACATTCTTTCAGGTTATATTTTGTGGAGTCTATGAAATTTCCCTCTGAGCATTACAAACAAAATGACAAAATGAATATACCCGTCATCTTCGGTGGTACATACTTCATACTATAAGCCATCTGCTTTTCCAACATGTATTTCATACTTGTACACCTAATAATAAGCATTATTTCCAGATCATGCGGTTACTTATAAACTACTCAAAGTATCGTATCGTATCGTATTGCACAAAAATATGGTTATAAATTTAAATGACGCGATGAACAGAATGTATGTATTAAATGAATTAATCTTTGCTCTGTCGTGTGCATTGTACAACAGGTACTAACAGGTATTAAAAAATTCGTTTGTGTAAAACTTATCTTGATTGTCATATGCAACTTTATTTTTATTTAGTGGTTATTTTTACAAATTTTAAAATTTATTATTCCGTCGCCTACAATTGAAATTTGAATGTTTGAAACATAAATGTGTACGCACATATGTTACTTGCAACAATAAAGATGAATATAAAGTATTTATTTCGCATGCTTATTAATTGTAACAAATAGAATGAATGATAATAAAGAAGTCACTCGTTACTTTTATTCGATAAAAGGAAATAATTAAGAAAATCAGGAAGTGACGCAACTGGTATTAAAGGAGCTGTTTTTCTGTTATTATTAATGTTTACTGTCAACTCGAAACTTGGGTTTTCATTTTATCGAAAAAAAATTGATGCGGGCAAAATGAAAATATTTTTATAAGCGTAGGGGATATGTATGTACGTTAGGCTGAAATCCACATTGAAATATCGAACAAATATTCAACTTGGAAAAACTTAACGCACAATAATATATGCAATGCGAATTATATATTTAGTATTTCGTCAATATATCAATGAATTATATAAATGAACACAAACTAACATATCTGTGCATGCTTGCGTATGTGGGAAAATAAAAGCAGAAAGAGATTAGATTTAATACCATTTGCTCAATTCCTCTGATTATCTTTTCAACAATATTTTTTTGTATTGAGTGAAAGAAACAATCACTCATTGTCTCTGGATTAACTCAATTATTCCAGTTAGTAAAGAAATACGAAAATCTTAGAAATCGTCTGGAAAATAGAAAAAATTATGTTATTTGTTTTAGCTGTTATACTGTTTTTGTTTTTTGAAACGATTGGTTACAGAACATTGAGTGAAGTTATTAGCGTTGCCATATTGAAAATTTCAAATTTGTCAAAAGTTTAATAAAGTATATAAAACTTTGCCTCCAAATTTGTAATTAAAATAACTTAAAAGACACCATGGTGGTAGACCGACGTAAAAATATATGGAAATTATTGTACAGCTTAGTGAATTGCACTGCGACAGATATAAAGGATGTTTTCGGGTTTATTAGCGACATTCTATGTAAAGAACATAGTTTGATAAGACAATCAATACGCGAACCCACAAATCGTTTCCAGGATACTTTTATATTATGGTTGGTAAATAAATTAATTAAATCCTTTAGCTTCCAAGAAGAAAAAAGGTAA
Source organism: Glossina brevipalpis (assembly GCA_000671755.1). Taxonomy (NCBI): domain Eukaryota; kingdom Metazoa; phylum Arthropoda; class Insecta; order Diptera; family Glossinidae; genus Glossina; species Glossina brevipalpis. Next base: position 750,354 of record KK351079.1, on the reverse strand, counting down.
GCATTCTTTAATTTCTTCGGCTTATTGTCAGATAAATTCGATGTTGTTTTCTTGCAGCAATCTAGAAGAAAACATAAAAATCCAACATAAGCTCTTAAATTCATGTTTAATTAACCGTCCTATTCTATTTGAAATGCTGGTAGCAGCTTATATCCAAGCTATTGATCAACTTATCGAGTCATATGCCGAAGAGGATCTCTTGTCTGATAGCTCTACTCAGTTACATATATCTGCTTTTACCACAACGGATTCTTGTTTACAAGAAATAGACGAGAACTTTAGTTTTGATTGCATACAAATACGCATTGAAGAAGTGAATGATATGACGCAAGCTCTTCTACAAATTTTAGATCATTGTTTGCTTGTCGGATATAATCATTTCCCTGCAGTTTTTGAAAATTCTTTGCTTATCATCTTTAAAACTCTTAAAGAATGCGATATTATTACAAAGCTTTACTGTTTCCAATACATTAAAAATGTTTTTAAGAGAACTATAAGTTTAAATGAACACTTACATGGTATGTTTGAATTGACATTGAGAGGCCTAACAGTAATGTGGGAACAATTACCTATTTGGATGGACAATAATTGGTTACCGCAAGAAACTCTCAATGATGTAATTGATGAATCATCTTCAATTTTAGTTACATTGAGCAAATTTCATGAACAATTGTTGAACCAAAGCCAAATACTACAACATTCTTTTAGTTTAGTGCAAAGTACTGTGGAGTTACATCAATGGCAAAGTAAACGATTGCATTATGACTTAACACTTTTAAATGAATTTATTCGATCTTTAATTGATTTTACGTTTCCCTTAATGTATTATTATCCCGATGTGCATCAACGTTTATTGAAGGAAGAATTGAATCTATCTGTGAAAAAATCATCAGAGTCATATTTTTTGATAATACGTTTATTGCCTCCTTTAATTACTATTAAGCCATTGAGGGAGGAATCACAAACACTTCTGCGTTATCTGTGGAACAAGATCGAAAGTTTTTCTCAGAAAAACTATCCTGTCAAATACGACTATGATGAGGTTATAGAATCAGTAGCTTCATTGATACTTGTGGAGCATTTGCTGATACGGAGAATACAACAAAAGTTTCTAAACAAGACAATAGATTTGGATTTAAAAAATTTACCACTTGGCTTAAATATTTCTGATTTATTTAACCCACTTCATCTAAATAAAGAAAGCGTTCGTCTCGCCTTAGGAAGAATTATAAACAAGTTGACACCAATATCCATGGATCCTAACAACATCTCTGATTCAGTCAAGCTTGCCGGACTTATACTGAGATTGGATTTTATGCGCGAGTTACTCAGCAAGAAAGCACAATGTGAACTTTTAGAATTGCTTTTGCAACCTTTAAAAAATTCCTCGCTGTATGTGCAACAATCCCAGTTAGCAGAAACTTCTTTAGACCTTTTAAATCAATTACAATTTAAGGCGTCATCAGAAGTGCAAAAACTTTTTACAACCTCCGTAGCGACCATAACAAGGAATGTGTTTGGAAATTCGTCTTCTTACAGTTGCAAGTCTAAATTTTGTGAAAGTTTACAGCATTTTTTGGCATTTGGATGGCTTGAAAATGGTTTCTTAATGAAGGAATTCAAAAGTCTTTTGCTAAGTGATCCCGATTTGTTTAATGTGTTTTTGAAAAGCATAAGCTGTATTAATACTCGAGAATCTTACGTCGTCATTGTAAAGTTTGTAGCGATCTCTAATATTGCCCGCTTAGAACCGTATCATTGGTTTAAGTTGGAGATAATGTGCCACAAATGTCAACCATTTGTTAAGAATTGTTCAGAATTGATAAAATATTTAAAAAATCACGAGGCTGTCGTAAGACTTCAACCTGAGACTAGAAGTTTTGAAGGCGGCTCAGAGTTACCAAGAGAACTTCAAACTCGGCTACTTCATCAGCTATTTGTGAATCCTCAGTATACTTTTGCAGTCAATCATTTGGATAATTATGATATTACAGTTGAGGATTGTGTTCAAATTATAACAAAGTCGTTGGATATTTCATGTTTGCATTTACTTCCGTTTAAGTTAATGGTTGCAGAATGTTTTAAACCTCATTATAAAAACAAATTTTTGCGACCAATTGCGGTCGCTCTTCTACAGCATGTCGTAAAATCATTGAAATCTGTTAAAAATGTGGACTACCAACGGACTATGTTACAACTACTTACTTGTTGTACGGAAAATGGTTGGTTAAGCGAACAGTGGTTATATCATTTCTTCAAGATGACTTTTTTCTATTTAATACATCCAAAATCCAATGTGGCCCATGAAGCAGTTTTATGTGCCACCGAAATGTGTGATCGTTATGGTATTCAACCTATCCAGTTATGGAATTGGTATAAACGTGATGCATTAAGCTTATTGAAAGAACTAATCGTCTATTCATACCTTGTTAAAGGTATGCGCATGACTAGGTCCTTAAAAGCTGTAAGTAAAAGTAAATATATTTTTATTTTTTGAATTTTTTTTTTCTTGCAATTCATGTTATTATTTGCGAGTTTTCTAAGTTTTCTTATTTAAATATTTTAGTTTATCAACACGTTGGGTTTTTCTTGTGTTCAAGAATATATCTGCAAATATTATCGGCTTTTAGTTGCTATGATTATGCCATATTGCGTTAAGGAGCCGCGTTGTAAGGGTCTCATTATTAGTATATCAAAAATTACCCGTAAACCGATAGCAAATTTGTTCGCTGTATCCTTTCTGCGCACGTATAGTCATATTTACTTAACTGAAGCTCCTGCAGTGGGCAATGCTTGCGTTGATCTAATTATGAAATGCACAGGAACCGATCTTACCAACTTGATGAATGCAGATGTTAAAGTGAGTTTCTGATTATTTTCAATAAAAGTAATAAAACCAGTGGTCTATGCTTTTATAGCAAACTGTTTCAGAATTTCTGGTGTACTTTAACAGGAGTCCCCAATTCGTAATGCGAGCTTTCCAGTGCTTGCTGCCTGCTGAGATAGGCGCTAAATCATTGACGAGTCCCACTCTTGAGTTTTCCAATTTTATTGCCGACCGTTTTTTGGGTGTAATAACATATTTTCAAGCCTGCTTAGCTGAGCCGAATTTCGAGAAATCCCTTAAAGAAGAGACTCTCTACAGTTTGGCACAAATAATGCGCTTGATTGGTTCACATAGTGTGACTCAATTTCGTTTCAAAATTATGGCTATGCTGAGTTTCGTTTTAACTCTTCATGATACAAATTTACAAAATATTTGTTTAAAAATTTGGGATATTTTCTTGCATATTGTTAATATGCAAGTATTGGGACCATCCTTAAGTCGCGTAATTGCTACATTGCAACCCCTACTGCCACAGAATTTGGAAAAAGTTAATGATATCTATGACTATCTGATTTTGAAAAATGACAGCCTTCTCGGTCTGCATATCCCGAATTTATATTTTTTGGAAAGTGAAGTGAACCTTAAACCGCAGATCCGTAATTATGTAAAACGACAATCCGATCTTTCGAAAACTGAATGTTCAAGCTTTCTGGGGAAACTGTCGTTTCTTTACAAACAAATCTCGAATGAAAACTTGCAAGTCCGTGTACATGGATTACAGTATTTGAAGAATTTTATTAGTGAACATCGAAAGGAAATGAATCATTTGACATTGGATGTAATACGAATTAATCCTCTATTAGAGAATATCGTTGATAATCTGATGTCTGGCAGTTGCCATGAGGACAGGAGTATGCATTTGGCTTCTGCTAAATGTCTAGGCGAATTAGGAGCTATAGATCCCAGTTATATGCCTTCAAATTATTCGTTTGAAAGTGGTACCGATATATCATTAAGTATACATACAGACGACTTTGCGATATTGGCCTTAACTGAACTGTGTCGTGCTTATCAATATCAAAAGGACACAAAGTACGTTGATAATTTTTCTTTAGCTATTCAAGAAACCTTATCGGTGTTTGGTGTATCACCTAAAGAGAATAAAAAATTGAACGTTTGGACGGCAATACCTAAACAAATGCAGCAAATTATGGAGCCTTTGTTAAGCTCCTGCTATACAGCCAGCAAGCGGGAAATTAAAAATAGCGAACATCCTCTCTTTAAAAGTAATGCATTGAACTCTTTCGAAGATTGGGCTTTTGCTTGGAGCTGTCGTTTAATAGATTTGGTTCAAAATGACGAAACTAGCTATCTTCTCAATTCTTATAAACCCAGCATGAAGCGTGATAGCAATATATTAGCACTATTCTTTCCGTATATATTGCTGCACGCTGTGCAGGAATGCGATAAAGCGGCATTTGAACGTATATTTGAAGAATTTCAAGCAGTACTTAGTTACGGCGGGTCTAGTCCTCGAGATCATCATATTCAAACAGAATGCGATTCAGTTTGTTATAAAGAATTTAAATCAACAAAATATTCAGCAGGTAATCTACCAACGAAAGTATTTAAAACGTCATCCCACGCTATGAACACAAACAAGAAATTAGAAACTTGCATCAAGTTGTGTTCTGAACAATTGGACTTTTTGCAACGATGGGTACGAGAATGGCAACGTACACACATGATTGGAGGCAAGTTATCCGAAGTGGACCAGCGTTATAACTTAATCGAACAATTTCTGAAAAAATTTAATAAATTTCATGTATCAAAAGCAAACTACTGCGCTGGTGATTATTCACGAGCCTTACTCTATTTAGAGGAATATATAGAGGAAAATATTGAATCAAGATTGCAAGAACAACTCTCTTTTTTAATTGAAATTCATGGTAAACTTATGGATTCCGATTCGGTGGAGGGTGCGGTTTATCTCAAGAAGACGAATCTTACATTGGCCGAAGAGATATTAGTGAATCGTATTGTAGATCGCCCTCAAGAAACTGTTACCTGTTATGAACAATTGTTATCTAGTGATGATACTATCAATCAAGAGCATATCAAAGGTATGATTGATTGTTATTTGCGGATGGATATTTCAGCCACGGCATTGCTTACATTTGATGGCTTGTGGCAGAAATTGAAAGATTCATATACTGATGATTATTTTAAAGAATGCAAATCTGAGCTGCTCTGGCGATTAGGACGCTATGATGAGCTTGAAGATCTCTTAGAAGATTCAGTGGTTAAGAGCAAAATTACAAATTGGAACATCCAATGCGCTGAAGCTTTTCTTCTGTTTAGACAACCAAACGATGTTGTCAATGATTCTTCGTCTGGATTAGTTTACTTTCAGGAACAGTTGGATAACATTCGCAGTAATATTCTGTTTAATAAACGTTTGTGTTCAGGAGTTAATGAGTATTCCTATAATCATTGCTATGACGAAGTGATAAGACTACATATGTTAGATGAGGTGGAAAAAAATAAATTATTAATTAACGACATAGTGAGCAGTATTAAGAGATCAATTAAAACGGGAGATTTAAAAGAGGAATGTATGTTAAAAATCGAAGACTTTTTTAATAATTGGAATGCGCGCTTAAATATTCTACAACCCAAAGCTCGCGTTATAGAACCTGTATTTTGTTTGAGACGTAACCTTCTCTCAGAAACAAATCGCATTTTAAAAAATTACGAAAATCACAACAAAGAATTAGTGAAAGTCGTTAATGATTGCGTGAATAAGGAAATTGGTAAATTATGGATACGTAGTGGTCAAATGAATCGTGAAGCTGGTTGCTTACAGCAAGCACAATTAAGCCTTATGAAAGCCGAACCGTACAAGCCCTTAACGTTATTTTTAGAAAAAGCTAAGTTAATGTGGAAAAAAGGCGAACAAACCTATACGTTTAAATTGCTAGAAGAAAATATTGCACGCTTAGAATCTCAGTGCGCAGGAGACATACGTAAACTCGATAGTTTACAGCGCGGATTGTACGCTGAAGCTAAATTTCTACAGGCTACGTATAGTGCCGAATCTATGAATATTTGTTCTGAATTGAATTTGCGTTATTTCAAGGAATCTTTGGAAGGGAATCGTTGTTCTGAAAAGAGCTATGTTCATTTAGCTCAATATATGGAAAAGATCTATGATTCCTATGCTGCGGATCAGAGGGAAGGAGAGATTGGTTACCGTTTATTGCAAGATGTAATGTTAAATTACGCTAAAAGTTTAAAATATGGTTTTTCCAACGTCTATCAATCTTTACCACGTTTATTGAGTATATGGTTGGATTTCACTTCGTACCTGGCGACCTTATGTGATAATTCTGCTTCAAGTTCTGGGACGAGTGCAAAGCTGACGTCACTTCAAGAAATAGCTCGCAAAATGAATGACTTAGTTAATAATTGTAATAACATACTATCGACTTCCATTTTTTATACGGCCTTTTCTCAATTGCTGAGTCGCATATGTCATTCCTCCAAGGATGTCTATAATACTTTAAAAAATATTATCGTTAAATTGATTGAGCATTTTCCTCAACAATCTTTATGGATGCTGTTGCCAGTTTTTAAATCGTGTCACTCCATTCGTATTAAGCGTTGTCGTTTGATTTTTACAGATCCTCGCTTAGATAAACCTACATTTCAAAAGCTACTGAATGATTTCAATATGCTGACTGAGCGTCTAATTGAATTAACTAACAAGGATGTAAGCTTTGATCGTACTTATGAATTAAGTTCATTGGTTCGGCAATTGCCGCATTTGTTTCGAGATTCCGGTTTTTCAGAAATTATGCTGCCTTTTGAAAAATATATGCAAATATCGTTTCCCATTAATGCAAATGCAGGAGAAGCGCTAAGTTTAAATAATGATAATAATTGCGAAACATTGAATGCCAGCAATGATAATTGCGTCTCGTTACTACCTAGCAATCCATTCCCATACAAGTCTGTATACATTCGAGGTATTAGCGAAGAAGTAGTGGTCTTACGTTCAGCAGCTAAACCTAAGAAAATTAGCATTGAATGCAGTGATGGTCTAAAGTATAACGTAATGGTAAAACCGAAGGATGATTTGCGACGGGATTTTCGTTTAATGGAATTTAATGGTCTGGTTAAACGCTATCTACATCAAGATTCTCAGGTGAATTTTTAAGGGAAATATATTAAAAAATGTGACTTTGCTAATTTTCCTTTTGTTTTTTTTTTCGCACAAAGGCACGTCATCGAAGTTTACGAATACGTACATACGCTGCTATCCCCTTTAATGAGGAATGCGGTCTAGTCGAGTGGTTACCTAATTTGAACTCATTTCGTGCCATTTGTACTTCTTTCTATCGCATGCGCGGCCTTGGAGCAAATGATCGAATTTTACGTCAATGTGCTCTTCCTCAAACTGAGAGTATTGAAAAAAAACGTAACTTGTTCACCCAAAAGTTGTTACCACGCCACCCCCCAGTATTTCATGAATGGTTTCAGCGACAATTTCCCACTCCACATAGTTGGTATCAAGCACGCACTGCTTATGTTAAGACTACTGCTGTCATGTCAATGGTTGGTTACATACTAGGATTGGGAGATCGCCATGGCGAGAATATACTTTTTGATGAGACAAATGGTGATGCTGTCCATGTTGATTTTAATTGTCTCTTTAATCAAGGCGAATCGTTTCAATATCCAGAAATTGTCCCTTTTCGTCTAACACATAATATGGTTTTCGCCATGGGTCCTTTGGGTGTTGAAGGACTCTTTCGCAAATGTTGCGAAATTACTTTACGCGTTTTGAAAGATGAAGCGAAAACTTTACAATCAGTTTTACGTCCATTCGTTTACGATTTGGGTAATTTAAATCGTATTAAAGCCAAATCATCATCGGACTTGGAAGTTACCGATCCCAAGGCTATGTTAGACGTGAAGCGTATCGAAGAACGTTTACAGGGTTATGTAAGCCTATGAGAGTTTATATATACTATGGCAATAACCCAAAAATTGAATCATTTCAGGTGAAGAAAACTGAAGCCAATAGTATTCCTCTCTCTACAGAAGGTCAAGTGAATTTTTTAATTAACGAAGCTACCGACATTGATAATTTGGCTGCCATGTATATTGGATGGGGTGCATTTATGTAGAAGCCGCATTGATTGCATTGTACTTTTTCCACTATTCTAGAAAATTAAATTATGTTTAAAGATGATATTTTTGTGAACGAAATATTTCCAATAGATAATATACTTCTGACAGAAAGTTAGAATTGTGAACTAATAATATATTATATATAGATCATTGAATATTTTTATTAGAAATTAACGATACCGCCTAAGCAGTCTTTTTTTTTTTTTTTTGATATTTAACTGTTGTTTATTTTCAATATTTTTCTGAATTTATAGTTATGATTGATTACAGCGTCTATGTAAAATTTATAATTTTATATAAACGTTAGCTTAATGAAGAAATCTAAAGCAGCTGTAATTGGATGCAAATATCTTATCATGTCCGGGCTGTTTTGTTTTTTAGAACACCATACGGGCAACATAACATGTATATATAAAATATATTTGAAAAATAACGCTTGTTTTTTTTTTTTGGTTTGGGATGTTAAGTTTGCTTGGACTAGACTTTTGAAATGGTAGATCTACAAATCCAGCTTATTGATAAATTACATATCTACAGCGGTCTGTAGATTTCTAATGCGATGCTAATTAATTATTTCATGATGAGATCATATCCTATTTCTCTTTCTCATTGACCATCTATTTATATACTCATAGGGGACATCCTCCGAATGGCTGCGATCGGAGAAGTGACATAGTGCCTAGATTAGTTATAGTAGTTGTAGTTATTAACTCGATTTACTTTACAACATCCAGAATGAAGTATTAATGTATTATATCGAATTTATTTGTTTATAAACCTTAGAAACGTAAGCTAAATAAAGAATATAATTACTACAAATGTGAGTTCAAGTCCCCTTCGTGGATGATATCATTCAGGAAGTGGGTGAATTTCACATAAAAGAAAACTGAGTCATATAAATTAAAACAAAAAAAAAAAAAAAAAAAAAAAAAAAAAAAAAAAAAAAAAAAAAAAAAAAAAAAAAAAAAAAAAAAAAATAAATAATAAATAGTTTTATTTTATTGAATTTTTTATTACATAAGCTTAAATAACTTGAATTTTTTTTTTTTTTGTTAACTCTATAACGCTCTTTCATTGCGAACTGAATGTCCACAAATACTTTCATCAGCGCTGCTTTTGTTATTGCCATAAACTACATTGGATTTGCCAATAATTCAGGAGAGCGTTTTTTGTTCTTTCTGTATTTATATCTAGTTGCGTTACCGTTTAGTCACGTTCACCAAGATTAGTAAACATAATCTACAAATCCATCGCATTCGTTGACTAAATAAATGTTTATTCAATGCTTTTGTGGTTTCAGCGTATGTTCGTTTTGAGTGCATTTATATTTGAGGCTTTTTTCATTTGGTGGGTTCATCTATATGTTATATGCAGCTACTAGCGAATTCATTCTAAATATATATATATAGAATTGTTCTCGTTCGAGAATTTATGGTTTGGGTTAGTTTATGTAAATTCATGGCGAAAGAACGAGCAAACGAACAAACGAACAAATAACAAGAGTTCACTGTGCGCATTTTAGACAATTTAGTGTTAATTTTGCAACAATTTTCTACTTGACACCTGATATTATTGTTGAACAATGCAATACTAACCAAACAAATGAAATCAAAATCCGTTCTCAATACCACTTAACCATTTACACAATTTCATTTCATTTACATTCTTTAGTTGCAATTTAATCGAAAACTTTCATTTCATCGAATTGTTTCAAGGTATATGAATACATTGCTTTGAGACGTGGTGTGTTAAAAACCTTTTGAAATTTTTTAATAGCAAATTGTTCATGAGCTAAATTCTCGAATGTACAGTCAATTGATAACGATTTGTCCATGCTGATTAATGGATATATAGTGTGATTGGCAAAAAAGCCGTAGGCTGCCCGTTTATGTATTTCATTTTGTATTTGCTCGTATGTTGGAATTTCATTATAATTAAATCGATTCAATGTGGCTACCAAATTTTGATGATATATCAATGAGAGATCTTTAAGTTTGCTCTTTAACATTTCCAACGGTAAACTGGTATAGAAGAAATAATTTAAATCTATACCTGGACTACCCCAAATGCTCATTTGATAATCGACAAATATCATATCGTTTGGTTTACCCTGCTCATTATAGTTAAACATCAGATTATTTACCCACATGTCGCCATGATTGAGAACTTGATAATCGTCCGTTTGTGGCATTTGACATTCAATTATTCGTGATCGTAAATTTATTGCATATTTTTCTAATTTTCTTGTAATATGTTCGTAGCCTTTTATAGTTTTTGTTAATTCGATTAAAGCATTAAAAGTAAACTGAATTAATTTAAAAAATGAATTGCCTTCGCGTTCTAAAGCATCTTTGGCCAATAAGCCAGTATTGAAACTTTTCATAATCATGGGATCCTATGATAAAAAATCAAAAACTAATATTTATTTTATGTTTTATATATGTGAAATTGAAGATATCTTTACCTTTTTGTTAATAATTATCGAGATCGCATGGAATTCCGCTAATCGTTTTAGGATTAATTGAGCATGAGTTTCATCAAAACCATCCTCTCTGGAAGCTATACGATAACCCAACGTATTTAAATCTTCAAAAACTAAAGTATTTATCGGATTTTTAGAGCAATGATAAAGTCTGAAATAAAAAATTATTCAAAATCTTTTAATTGTTAAGAATGGAACTATGTGAATAGTAGACATATTGTTCGTCTAATTTCACATTCTTATTTATCATTATTCTATATTTCATGTACATAAATAGAACTGCATGTCGTCAAAGTTTACGAACTAAGTACAAAAATTTGATTATCGTGTGACGATAATGAGTGATATTAACTGTTATGGTCACATTTTCGAAAAAGAATGATGTTGCAGATGATAATCCGTTCTAAGCAATGGCAAGCGGTGGATACGTTCGTTTCTCAAAAAAAAAAAAAAAACATTCGTGGATATTCTGACCAAAAAACAAGATAATTTTATCGATTAATTAAGCAATCAGGATGAAAATGAACCCAATCGCTGACGAAGATTTCTTTCGAAAAATTTGTATCCATTTGTTGTTGCTCCATAGTTCGTTCCATTAATTCTAATTGTTATGCATGATCATTAGACTTTAATCCTGATTCCTAAAGACAACTAACGCGAATTTTTGTTCGGTTGGCAGCACTTTGCCACCCAAATGGAGCAATATTCCAACCTTGGATAAATTTTTGAAATATATATGAGAAGGTGTTGCAATAGTTTCAAGTTCTTGCACATGTCTCAGGAGTTTAAAAAAAATATATGTTGCGTTTTACTTTTACAGAGTTTTTCGGTAATTTCAAGAAATTCTTTAAGTTGGGGCCAGACGATTTGCAAATTCCAAACAAATATTTTATTAAAATATAAAATTTAATACTCAGCTTGTAGCTTTTTAAGAAGGATTTGACAATTCTTTAAGTAATAATTTAGGATAAAGAATGGACCTAATAATTTGAAGAGAGTGATTAAAAAAAGATTTGAAAGCAAAAATTTTTTTTAGGTAAAATTTCGTAACCGAAATATAAACAGACCTATAACAGACCTACCTAAATCGATTCATCTAATTTGTACCAATGGAGATTGTATACATATATGTACGAAATTTTCAATGCATACTTTTGTGCGTTACAAATATTTGATAAACGTAATATGTCTTCTGGTATAAATGAAAAGAGGACAAAGCTATTGAGGGGAGTACAAAAAAAAATTTGAATAATTATTTGGAATTTTAAATAAAACTTTTAGTTTGTAATCAGTATTTTGATAGCGAAACCGTTACGATTAAACGTATTTCAAGATTTATGCATTTTTTTTTATTCTTTGTTTTCAAGTTTGTTTCAAGGCGATTTTAAAGTAACAAACAAAAATTATACTAATCGATCGGCTTGAAATGGTGAATATCCAAAATTCATCTCAAACGAAATATTTTTGTTAACAAATATGTTGAAATGAAATAAATCTCTGTATTTTTCATTAATTTTCTATAAAATAATAAAATAAAGAAACAAACAAAAATCATTTCTATATTAAGTCCTTTATACTTTTGTTATTTCATCGTTGATATTGATGATGTTTTATTATCAGAATATCCATTCAACTAAGAAAGATACAAATTAAGAATCTTAGATGGATTATATCTAAAGAGATGTACTCAATAAAATTTATTTGCAAATGAAATTAAATACGCTTTGCAGGCTTCTTAAAAATTCCTACAGATCCTGGAGGTATCATACTTATGAGCTTACCTGGCCCCAAATTTTCGTTGATCATCCAAAAGAAATTCCATTAATGGTAACATTAAATTATAAAAGATTTTCTCTTTTAAAAACACCTTCATATCCAAAAGGAAATCAATAGGTTTTGATATGGGCATACTTTTAATAATCAATGAGATTGTTTTCAATTGCTCGGATTCCTTCGAATCCTTGCAATCTCTGTATAATATTTTAATTCGATAAATTAAACTGCAATAATTATCACCCGTCTTACTGGCCATTGTTATGTCAATATTTTTAATATCGGGACTAGGTGAACGCAAAACATATTCAGTTACTTCTTGAAAAAAATCAACACTTAAATAATCCGGACGTTGCAAAACGTTCTCATCATACTTGATTAACATTTTAAATAAATTGAAGTAAAAACTTAACTAAATGCATTCAAGATTTAAATGTAGTTTATATACAAACGCTAAACACACAATACGTCACAACAAGTATTCACATCTCTTCAATATGTAATCGTCAAAATTTGTTGTAAATAGAGAAAAAAAAAGTTAAGTAATTATTGTTACAATAAAGAGTAATAATAGTTTTTCTAAATGTTTTGAAATCTTACAAAAAAAAAAAAAAATAATAATAATAAGTAAAAATATGAAAGTCGGGCAGGACCGACCATAAAATACCCTATAAATCGCTTTGTCTAAACCTAATCTTTATTTAGTTTCGTATAAAATAGTGTCATGGTATGCTTTCCATGGAGGTCTTTGAAATGGTCCAAATTTAATAAATTTAATTCCTTTATTCTTCAAGTGATTCTGTTGTCATAAATTATTAGAAATTAAGGTCAATTTCAGTTCTGTTCAATTCTCAAAGGGAAGAACAACTTGTAATTGTTATTTACTATCGCATACACAATACGATGGTTCTTAAATGATAAATATTTCTCGGTGTTATTGTCTTTCGATCTAATCAATTTCTAAACTAATTTCGAGAATTGGATTTTTCAAAATCGATTGCTATTCTGAAGGAGTCGTACCACTCTCAGATCGTTTATAAGGTGTTTACTTAGATACGGTTAAAGTCTAAGATCTGTAGTGGTGTTCATGAAGGCTCTTCATTTCGTATAGAAATGATTCCTTCATTATGTGGAACCTAGTTTTATGTAGGACCTTCAAATTTCCTAATGAAATACAGATTTTTTATTCACTGCTAGTGTGTATAATTACGAAGGATTTCAAACCAACATTGATTATCGTCTGGATTACAATTGTCGTCAAATAAGTAAGAATGATCTCAAGGTGAACTGATCCAAAACACATGCAATGATATTTCGTTATTATTGTTCTTATTCCTTGTTTCCGTTAGGTTAGTTACTTTGCTCCCTATACTTTCCCTTTTTTCTTTTTCTTTTTCTTTTTTCCTCTTAATCTTATACTAATATGTCGAAAGAATACACTTGATTTGCTGACACCTAATATGTGTGTAGAAATTGTAATCTCATTATGATAGGCCTTAATGGCTTCAAGATTACACATATAAGTTAATAAACAAATAAAATAAATTACACTTTATTGCCATATTAAGATTTACTTTTCATGAGAACGCTTATATGAGGTGGAATTCAAGAAATTCACTTGGACTGAATCTGGTAGAGTTGCTTCTTTAATTATTATTAGGGGTACTCATTTGCATCATAAAATGTTAAAAATTTTACCTTTTTTGTCATACAAAGGCTTACTTTTCATAAAAATGTTTCTATGGGAGGTGGCTCGAAACAACCATATACTAGTTTTGATCGAAATTTGTAATTTTTTTTTTTCGTTTTAAAATTTTCTTTGAGCCCTAATAAAACGTCAGTTTACCGCATTTCATCGAAATATAGCAAAAATTTGTAATCTGTAGGTTAAACACAAAAATCATCAAGCGATATCCAATAGACAGAGAGGGAAGATGAAGAGATGGGCAGACAGGCTTAAATCATTTTGAGAAACTGATTTGAAATCGATGGATGTAATAAAAAGTGAGTCTATCATAAATTTTTCTAAGTGTTACACATATATCGGCACAAATTAAATATACCCTATACTCTGCATATATATTATAGTCTAGGATATAAAACAAAACGAGAAATAAAATTATTTATGTGGCTGTTTATTTCAACTAAGAAGATATTGGTTGCTGCTAGTCAAGTATGCCCATTTGATCAAATTGCTTTAAAGTATAACGCATAGTTGTCTCTAAGCGTTTAGAGCTAAACATTTGTTTTAACTTTTGCTGGGCAAATTCCTCATTTTGAAAACTTTCCAAACTGTTATCATTGGAGTACTGTTTTTCCATACTTATCGTTGGAAATACACCGTAATTGGCAAAAAATCCATACAATGCATGCTTACGAACTTCATGACGTATCTGTTGATATGTAGGTGACGCGAGATGATTAAGCTTTCGTAGAGAATGACTTAAGGACTGATAATATTCTCTTATCAAATTTTCATATTCATCTTGTAATACATTCAATTCTAAGCTAGTATAGAAAAAATAATTTAAATCTATACCTGGACTTGACCAAACACTCATCTGAAAATCGACTAAATTTATATCGATTGGCTCTCTTAGTTCATTATACTGAAATAGCATATTGTTCACCCATAAATCGCCGTGATTTAATACCTTAAAATCGTTCGGTGAACTAAACGAACCACGTAAGAGATTTTCTTTAAAATTGACAGCATATTTTTTAATTTTTTTAGTTATTTCTTCATAATTTGGCCAATTCTCAATCAATTCTATTAAAGCCGTCAAATTACCACCGAAATAACGCAATAACGTATTATTGTCCCGTTCCAAAGACAATTCCGATATCATGCCTGATTTAAAACAACTCTTGAATTCTGGCATCTGTATGATAATAAATTATGAAATTCATAAAATGCGTATAATTCTTCAATTCGTATCTTAATTCGGTTACCTTTTTGAAAAGCGCTATCGAAGCAGCGTGAAATTCTCCGAGTTTCTTCATAACCAACCGAGCATGGAACTCATCAAGACCTTTCTCTCGGGATGCCAATTCATATTTCAGTTTCGTTAGATCTTCAAAGGCCAGAGTTTGTATAGGTTTCTTTAAATTCATATATAATCTAAAATAAATAAAAATTAGATAAAAAAATATTATAACTGATCGAAGTTAATCATCTAACAAACATTTTCGCTCATCTTATCGCTTTACATCGATAACAACTACTATGTCTAAGAAATACTTTTGTTAACTAATTTTCATACTCACCACCGAAGGTGAGGGATACATTCACTTTTGGCCAGAAGGAAACTTCAGAGATGCCACAAAGTGTATGTAATTCTTGACCAGCATCAAATATAAAATTGATTTAAACATGTCCGCCTGTCCGTCTGTTCATCTGTTCGTCTGTCTAATGTCTGTGGTAAACACTCTACTGAAGAATTTAGTAAAAACATTGCAAGTTCTTTCATATACGCTGCTATGTACCAAATCGGTCCTAAGTCACTTCTACAGTGTAAAGTAAGCTGAAAACACTTTCACAGAGAGACAGATGGACAGATTGATAGACGGACAGATGGACAGATGGATAGATGGATAGATTGACAGATGGATAGGCGGACAGATGGACAGATGGACAGATGGACAAATGGACACATGGACAGATGGACAGACGGACAGATGGATAAATGTACAAACGGACAGATGGGCAGATGGACAGATGGAAAGATGGGTAGATGGATAGATTGGTAATTGGACAGATTGGTAATTGGATAGATTGGCAGATGGACAGATGGACAGATGAATAGATGGACAGACGGACAGATGGACAGACGGACAGATGGACAGATGGGTAGAAGGATAGATGGATAGATTGGTAGGCAGTCAGATGGGCAGATGAACAGACGACAGATGCACAGATGGACAGACCGACAGATGGATAGATGGATAAACGGATAGATTGACAGATGGACAGATGGGTATTTGGATAGATTGGCAGATGGGTAGACGGACAGATGGACAGATGCTTAAATCGATTCTAAGTTTAATGTTAACCATGGGGTGGCTAAAGATTCAGTCTGTATGTTGCAAACAAAATGACAAAATGAATATACCTCCATATTTCGGTGGTGGGCATAACACTGTATATTTCATTTAGTTATAAGATTAAAAAACGCATATTAAATATCGTTTTTCTTTTTTTTTAAATTGAACAAATAAGGATTTTAGAGTCGATGGCTATATTATCTGTTATAATTACCTTGGACCAAATTTGGTGTTTCTTCCTGTCAATAACATTTCCATACGCGGCAGAACGTAATTATAAAAAATGCACTCTTTATGGTATACATTTAAATCAACCAGAAATTCGATACCATCAATTAATGGTATACTCTTGATTATAATGGAAATTTCTTTAATACTTTGTTGATCAGTTTTCAATTCATATGCGATTTTTACGCGATATATTTGACTGCAATAATTTTCACCAACATTACTACCCATAGTAAATACTGCACTTTTTATATAAAAATCAGTAATGTATAGAGCGTTTTCTAAGACATCTTGTAAAAATTCTAAATTTAAATGGTTCGGCCGTTCTAATATGTTTGAAGCGTAGACTATGCTCATGTTTGCAAGCGAACTGATTTCAATAAGCTGATCAATATTCTTAGTGCTCTGGTGGTGTTGTCAATGATTAATGGATCTTTGATATGATGAAGTCATCATATATTAACTGGAAGATAGATAGAGAGTATCTTTGTTATTTGAAGTTGAAGAGAACAATTTTTATTTTTTATATAATATTTTGCTTTTTTTTTTGATACATATTATGAATATTATCACGCAAACTCAAAAGTTAATAAAAATAATTAAGTGAATATTTTTTAAAACAATAAATTGAAAGATCAAAAAAACAAAAAAACAAAACAACAAAAAAAATAGAAGAAACAAAAAACACAAACTTATGAGGAAAATTTAACAAATGTATCGCATTTCCTAAATAAAATGAGATAATTTTTATAATTAACATTTATTTTAGACAAGTAAATTATTATTTACTAGGGTGAAGGTATAACTGTCATTAAATGAATTTTTTTGTTGTTGTTTTTTTTTTCAAATTGAATAAGCTTTGCCTTACATGCAAACATGATCGAATGAAAGCTTTCAATTAATTTTTTATTTTATCCCCTACAAATATTTAAAAGTGTATTAATTTTTTCGTTTAATTGATAACATCAGGCAATGTATGAAACAGAATGCAAATTGAATGTGTTCTTCAACATAAAGTTTAGAGTCGTTTTTATGACTTATTTATCAATTCGCTTGTGAATCTATGAAATATTTAGATTAATATAGAGAATCGATTTTCTTTTTATCTTTAGTGATTGCAGAAAATTGTTGTAGTTGTTTTCTTTTTTTTTTTTTTTTTTTTTTTAAAGAATGAATGAGAACCATTAGAAAAATTTTCGAAAAAGAAATAAAAAATTGTCTGAGTAAAGTGAAGTACAAAAATTCACACAAATATTCATTATAACACGGTTATAGTAGTATAGTCTTTGTAGCTTCAACGAGTACATGTATTTTGGAGTAAGATTTTTAATTGGTTTGGCCATCTGCTCCCATGAGTCGTTAGACTTTGTTATAAGTCTGTTGTCTTCCATTGAAACGCTTGCAGTTGCGAAAATTTAAAGAACTAGCACTTGGCATATAAATGTATTCTTAGCTATTGGCCAGAGATCAAGTTCAAAAATATCCTTTTTTTTTTGTTTAATGTGATTCGTTACCCAGCAGATATCTTCTATAAGTTTATAAAGATAATGATGTTAAACGAAAAATAAGCAGGTAAAGAGACATATAGTGTGACGCCAGCCTGGGAGGTGTATAAACGAATGGTAAGTGTGATGGCTTTACTTTAGTCATAATTATACTATACTAAGGTCCATCGTAGTTGGAATTGAATCTGGTCATGCCGGTTTGATAGTTATGCTGCTTATTTACTAGGCTCTGACGTAGCCCAATTACTTACAACTTTCAACTTACAATCTATAAAGTAGATAGTGTTTCATTCATTCATGGACTAAAAACGTGGCCAACTTATTAAGAAGCACGGCTACCAAGACAACATAATCAGGTTCAATCGATTGTACGGTACGGAACATATTTTAATTAGGATTAGTAATGCGTGGTCGTGTGGTTATTTATATTAAGTTACGGGTAGGTGAAGACATAGTATTTACCATTTTGCCGTACATCTCTCATTCTTGGGACTAAATTCTTTTCTGTATCTTCCCACTTCTTTCTGATCATTATCGTGTTACACGTTTAGGGGATTGACACATTCCCTGAATTGTGATTGTGTTCATATTAAAAGGAAAAAAAAAGGAAAAAAAAAACTGCATTCATTATAAATCTGAACAAGGATCCCCTCCTTCTAAAGCTTAAGTGAAAATTGTTTCTCACATCGACAAAACACCTATTCTACACCACCAAAAAAAAGAAGAAGTAAGTTCACAGTCTATATGAGAGATTTTGAGATGAAACTTTATACAAATATTTCCTTAGAGTTCAACTGATCAACTGTTATGTATCATATATGATGAAATCAATTCGATCTGAATATATTGGTAGTAGCAATAGGTGACCATGAAATGAAATTCGAAATATTGAGATCAAAAACTAAATAGCAGCGCATCTTTAGTTATATTCTTAAAGGCACATTATAATCTATAGTAACCTTTATTGATGGTGGACATATGTAATGTAAGAATAATTTCATTTTATTGTTTCCCTCAAGACAGATCTAGACCTTAAATAAAATACGATCAATTCCCGGGCACGGAAACTTGTACGATTTAATGTTTTTCTTTTTTTTCTTCTATAAGATTATTTACGAATTTACCATCCCATGGGTGAAAGCTAAAGATAAGAGATGTGCTGATAAGCGTTCTAACAGATGCTTATTTAGAGAGAAAAAAAAAGAAAGGAAATCGTATCTGTATTTGAATTAGATTTCATTGATTTCTCTATTTTAATTCGTATGATTATCAAAAATATCGTAAGTGAAACGAAAAGATAGACGGATAAGTAGTCCATTTATAATTAAATTAATTTAAAATTTTATATTTTTTGTCGAGATACGATGAGATTTACTAAAATAAAATAAATAGACGAAATTATTGTAGATTTCTCTGTTTTAGTGCTGATGGGTATTTTATATTCGTTTTAAAATACATCGTAAACATCGTTTTATTGATTCTTGTTTATAAATAATTAATTGCTGTTTTCATTTGATATGTTTATGTGTGCGTGAGTGGGTATATGTATGTGTGCGTGTTTGAGTGAACGCGTAGATATATATATGTGTGTGTACACAAATAATCGGTACGTTTCAAAATATTGATTTATATATAATTAATAAAAAAGTAAATAAGTGAACAAGAAATTTCAACAGTTAATTCCATTTAAATATTACATACGTTGACCGTAAATAACAATCGTAACATATTTACAATAGTTTAATAATATTCTTAACCTCAATAGTACATTAATTTATATCAGCTATTACAATATCTGCAATTGTTCCATACGTTTTATTATAAATTTCAATGTTTCCACAGTACGTGATTTACTTCTAAACATTAAATCAATTTTTCGTTGTGCAAAAACGGAATCATTTAAATTTTTCAAACTATTATCTTGTGAATCCATTGCATTCATTGACATGAGAGGAAAAAAACTAAATGCTATAACAAATCCATATGCTTCTTTCGCGGAAATTTCATTTAAAATTTCATCTTTTGTCGGTATCGAACCATGGTAAGGCAACAGTCGTAGAGTTTTTAATAAAGTTTCTGCATAATAATCGATCAATAGTTGTCGGTGTTGTTGTAGAACATGCAATTGTAAACTAGTATTTAAAAAATAGTTTATATCAAAACCTAAACTGCCGCAAAAGCAAAGTTGAAAATCGATCTATTTGAAAAAAAGATGACATTAGAAACAAATAAATATAAAAAATAATACTCTTTTCAAATTATATTAAAGCTGATGATGATGCAGTAAATGTTCGTTTCGATAACTTTGAGGAAAACTGAAAATATATTTATCAAAATGGTTTACAAAGCCTCTCAACTAGAATGGTGTGGATAATGTACTGTGTATAAGTGTTTTAAACATTTAAACATATAACTAAGATATACAGTTAAGTAACCCGAAATGCTTAAGCAAGTATAAGATTTTTTATTTTTTATTTTTTTCAATATGCTTGACGACAAAGGTCTGCTGAGTTTATTATTTCGATTTATAAACATTGAAAGATATACTTCAAAGATCTAATCAAAAGTAGTGGTTCAGCTATGTCTGCCTCTGTTTGTTGTTTTGATAAAAAAATAAATACGTAAGAAAATTATATTCGGCTGTGCTGAATCTTGTATACCTACCATCTTTATTTAAAAAAAAAGACGTGGAAACTAACTTGTAATAGGTGGGAGTGACAGTGAAAGAACTTCTAATGTTTTTGCCATTTTTGCGTCCAGGAGAATGTCTACCACAGACAGACGGACAGACGGACAGGCGGATAGGCGGACAGGTGGACAGACAGACAGACGGACAGGCGAACAGGCGGACAGACGGACAGGTGGACAGATGGACAGGCGGACAGGCGAACAGATGGACGGACGGACAAACGGACAGGTGGACAGACGAACAAACAGACAGACGGACTAACGGGCAGACGGACTTAGGGACAGGTGGACAGACGGACAGGCGGACAAATGGACAGGCGGACCAACGGATAGGCGGACAAATGGACAGGCGGGTAAACGGACAAACGGACAGACGGACAGACGGACAAATGGACAGGCGGACAGACGGACAGGCGGACAAACCGACAGGCGGACAAACGGATAGGCGGACAGGCGGGTAAACGGACAGGCGGACAGACAGACTGATGGACAAACGGACATGCTTAAATCGATGCTAAATTTTATACTGATCATATATTCTTTGTGGTCTTTTCGGAGTTTCCGTTTTGTAGGTACAAACCAAATGACAAAATGAAATATATCCTTCACCTTCGGTGGTGGGTATAAAAAAATCTCTTTTTCTGCAACCGTAGTTGAGATGTTAAGAAGTGCCACCAGAATTGATAAAAATACCAATAAAAACGCGTATGGTCTAAATTAACGCGTGCCTTCAATCAAATGCCGATTGTATGAAGATCAAAATAAAAATAAATAAATTTCTTCGTATTGTTGCAAATAACGTAATGACTTATAAGGAATATTGATCCAAAATCTTTCGGTATCATTCAGAATAACGGAATTAATTCGATCGCCCATAATTACCGAAAAAACTTTGGAATTACTATGAATATTTTTTGAAAGAGCCAATAGGTATTAAATATAATTATAACATATGAATTGAAAGTTTTGGATTCGCACGTGATGTTCTAATATAGCAATAGTTCAGGCAAAATCTATTTAAAATGATGGGATAACGGAAATTGGTCTTAAGACGGACATAATTTGCGCCAAAGCGATTTAAAATGATGGCTACCGAAAATTCGCCATAAGATAGTTATAGGTTTCGTACTTTTTTGTTTCTTTTTTTTAATTATTAACACATGAATTCAAATTTTTGAATTCGCACATAATGTTCTAAAACATCAATAATTCACGCAAAACTTATTTAAAATGATGGTGGTAACGAAAATTCATCTTAAGTTGGACATAAGTTCCGTTCTATTTTTTATTTTTTTTTTGAATAATTTTGGTTATAATTACTTTTTTTAAAAAATTTTCCTTCAATCAAAAACTATTTTATAGGAAATATTAGATATAAAAGCGGCTTCAAAAAAAAAAAAAAAACAAACAAAAAAAATTTTTTCAAAAAATTTCTTTAATAAATTTTTACTTACAAATCTTATATCAGTGGGTATTGGTTTGCCATCTTTTATCCTTTTATCATATTTGAAGAATAAATTATTAACCCAAACATCGCCATGATTTAAAACGTTAATATGTCCCTCCAAAGGATAAACTGAGCTTAAAACGTTTTTAGTAAATTTGTCATAATAATTTAAGAGTTTTTTCGAACTTTGTGAAAATTCCAAATCATCGGCTAACAATTGTGATAATTTTAACAGTTGTCCACCAAATAATAATTTAAAAGACTCTGATTTAATGGATATATCGTTTAATATACCGCAACTATAACGATTGCGGATATCATTGACGTCATTGGAATTCTAAGGAAAAAGGCAAAAAGAAAAAAATTTTTTTTTAAAACAATTAATTTAATTTTTTTTTTTTTTTTCCCCCTTTTTTTTTTTTTTTATATCAAAACTTACACTTAAGATAAGCATAGAACAGGCGTGATATTCAGCTAATTTTTCCATAACCAAAAGACTTTCGGTTTTATTTAATCCATCTTGGCGACTGGATAATTGAAAACTCAACTGTTTTAAATCCTCAAATATTAAAGTTTCAAAAGGTTCCGTAGTGTAGTGATATAATCTAGAAGTTATTAAAAAATTTAAATCAAATAACATTATTTAGGATTTTTTTTCTTTTTGTAATTTGCATTTACTTAGGTGCTATTAACCAAGAGTTCTTAAGCAAGGCCATTAAAGTTTCCATTTGAATTTTAAGCTGAGTGTAGAAAAATTTCTCTCTATTAAAGATTTGCAATCGTTGCAAAACGCCTTGTTTTTCTTTCGGCATACTTTTGATAATCAGTTGTATTTCCTCAAATCGTTGATTTCCTTCATCGTTACCGTTGAGATTTTTAGTGTTTAGACGATAAACAACATGACTTTGATATATATCGCTGCAATAATTGTCACCGCCTAAATTAATTTTCTTAATTTTTAGATCATTTATTTCAATCTCATCTGTAAAAAAATAATTTTCTAGGCATGTTTTTATAAATTTCTTATTTATGTATTCCATATAAGATATCAAATTATCAGACATTTTTCGTTTACTCAACTGCCCTCTATTTGAGTTAATGCACAACTGTTTCTTTGCATGCAGTTGTGTTTCGCGTTCATTTTTGTAAATCTTTTCCTTAATTGATTTTAATCAAAGCCTTTGTTAACCGATGATGGCATGGAAAAAAGGTCAAAACAATTGATTCTAATGCCTCTGCAGTGATTTTTTTTTTTGTTTATTTGTATCATAATGTAATCACAAATATTTTTCTAATACTTTTTATTTTATAGCTTTCGATTATATTTAAAAAAAATAAAAAGAAGTTTATAGTATTTCTATAGGAAATATTCTGATATCTTTTATAAAACCAGGAAATGGCATCGAGGCCATTTACAATTTATGTTCGATAAGTTAAATTTCTTTTCTTTTACTTTCATATTCATATATATTTAAATATTTTAATAAGAAGAAATGAAATTAATATCAAAATATTCCCAATAAAAATAATAGTTTCAAAATATTGCTCCTTTAAATTATATCCGATAGAGAATGAGAAACCAATTCCAAGATCTATATAAAATTTTTTCTACAATTTTCTTACTTAATTCAAAAAGTCGGATTTTCAACAGGTATACCTTTCAGTTGTGCCAAATCTTTTACACATACCACCTTTATCTTCAAAAATATGTTGAAAAAATTAAATATCGATACTCTATAGTATTGGTTAGGCGTGGCAAATTTTTCCCATTTTGATAGATTTCCGCGGAAATTCGTATTGTGTAGTTTATGAAAAAAAAAAAAAAACGCTAATATAAGCGTGTCCTTTGACCGATTTAGCCCATTTTCTGTATCAAGGTACGTGCAATGACTCTCAATGTTTCTGTCAAATTTGACTCACTGCAGATATTCCTTAAGATATTGATAGATGGACGGACGGAAATGACTAAGCGAATTTTGAATTTAATGCTAACCAATAGATTATACAATTTAACTCTAATACACTATTATATCGATTGGGCGTGTTCGATCTCTTCCATTTTTGTACTGTACTGTACTATACTGAAGATAGCTAACTCAATAAATGTCGAGATTTTTATAGATCTCTTTGCTATGGTTTATGAGTAATAAACAAAAAATCCAACTTTTCTTTTCTCTTAAAAGCAGCGGTGATCTTAGTCTACGGTGTACTGTGGGTGTATTCTTTGATTAATTTGGCCCATTTTCAATGCCAACCAGTGTGCAAGAACTCCACTGTTTCTGCCAAATGTTTACCACAGTTATTAGACAGGCGGACAGATGGACACATGCGCAGATGGACAGACATATATATATATATACATATAGAATCTTGAACTTTAATGTTTTTTGCGAAAATGTTTGTAACATTAAGAAAGATGCTTCTGGAACCACATAAAATATATATATTGTTGATCAGTATAAAATTAGGATTCCACCTACATGTATCCCTCGGTACGTCTCTCCATCTCGCTGACTGTTTAACTATCCAATGTCTGTGGTATACATTCTCTTAGCTGCGAAAATTAAGATATCAGCTTCAAATTTGACAGAAACATTGGAAGTTCTTTCACTGCTACACCCATCTATAACAACAATATAATTTTCTTATTTGTTTTATTTCACTTCGTTTATTTCGTCAAATTAAATCTTCATTTTGATGCGGAGTTGTGCGTTGTGTATCGTGTGACGAATGCAGTTATAACTTAAGGTAATCATTTATAAAACCTTTAAGAAACTTATATAAACTATTCGTCTTCTCTTTAACAAACAAATTAAATCATTAGATAATTTTCCTATAGATATTTTATGTCCTCAAGCGAGCTGTAGCTCACGGAAACTAAGTGTAATTTTATATTCTTTTTTGTTTTCTATTTCGATAAAAAATTGCTTTTTAGTAGATTTGTTGAAATTATTTTTGAGATTTCCCTTGTGTGTCCTCTTTGAGACTACGAGCGAAATGACTTATTTAATGTATCCATCCACATACTCACACCTCCATTGTGGTCATTAGGTTGTAAATATAAAAGCTCTATTGATTGTTTACGCTCATAAGTATACATGCGTGCACTTATGTACATAATTTATTTACAAAAGTGTGTTTGTGCGTTCGTATTTGCGCGCGTATTTATACTTTGGTATGTAAACACAATCTGATAATAATTTATTAACAAAATATTTGTTCATTTAATTAAGAAAATTAATGATTAATTGATGATTGAACCGTAAAACATTCTAAATATGAGGGGAAATGACAAAAAAATCCTTCAACTTATGTAATTTTTTTCTCTTTCTTTTTGCGTCATAATTAAATTATATCTTTTAGTCGTTTTGTAAGGCAATTTTTCAAAAAAAAAAAAAACAAAAAAGATAATAAGACAAAAAGAAAAAAAAATATATTATAAATATATTCGTTAAAATCTCATAAATAAAGTAACGCTTTTTCGTTTTATAGTTGAACTATAATTCAAGGCTTTTCTTACTACATGTATATGAGTTTTTTAAGAAAATTGAAATAGTTTTGACATTTTAACTTAATTGTCTATCCTTTATTTATTGATTACTTAGTTTTACTCTTTGTTACAGTAATTTAATGTTTTTCATGCCAATATATACACAGATTTTAAATCGCTAAACAAAACTTACAAAAATTATAAAAAACATCTAGTAGGGAATGTTGTTCAAATATAAGATAAATTAGAAATAAAATTAATTTAAATAAGTTAAAATATTATAGTCAAACAAAACCGCCATTAAATACCCTACACTTCTTTGCCTACCACAATTCTTCACTTGCTTTTGTGAGACATCACGAAACATTATAAATATATACCATGGTGTTTTCCAAAAAATAGACCTACATCTTGAGCTAAAACCTATTCATCAAAATATCGCGAACATTTATGACCTATAAGTTAACCATAAAAAAGAACATAGAATAGCCATCAGACAGACTTAAATCGATTCAGAAAATGTTTTTAAATATATTTGGTATAATAAGAGGTGAATGTATGTTAAACCCTTTTGGGTCTGATATACATCCGCACACAAACTTATAATAGCCTACACGACAAATGGTACCTCTTAAAGAAAAGGATCAATAGATAGGTCAACTATAACGACCAGACATGAATTAATAAAGCTTTCTAGTACACAGCTCACGATATTTTCCTGAAACCATAATTAAAAAAAGAAACGATTTCGCATTTCGACGGTATCTAAATGCATCAAAAATTTTGTCAGTTCAAACGGCGTCCTATTCAGGTACAAATACTGCAAAGAAACTTGTTTTTGATAGACTTGCAGCCCTTTATAATTTCCCTTTTATGTACAATAAGGTCCAATACGAATTCAAAAGGTAGTGAAGCAAGGTATTCTTAACGGACTTTTGTAGACCTTTTCTTACTCCATTTCGGACTGTATTGTTTTCTGTTGAAAATTGTTTATTTTGGTGTTATTTTATGCCTTTCGTAGTCAGCGATGAAATAGGCGCACGTGATTATATACAATTTTGCAAAAACAATTTCGTAAGAGGAGAAATTATTATCTAATACGAATGAGTACGAAGTCAAATCAAACCAATTACAAGTAGAAGAAACTAGACTAAATAAAAGAAAGTAGTAAAGAAAATTAGACAAAAGTTATGCAACGTAATTTGAAGTAATTTGAATTAAACACTCTACCTAAACAAAGATGGTTTCAAATATTCAGAGAGTCAAAGCCTCATTCTAAGTGGACTCGTTCTTCTATGGATATAAAATTTCGAGTTAACTTACCATATCACCTTCATCGTTCGTCTAACTTCTGGAAATAGGAAAGTGATAAATCGAAGATCCTAATTTGGAAATAGGAAAGCGGTAAATCGATGATCGTAATTTGGGAATAGGAACGTGATATATCGAAGATCGTAATTTGGAAATAGGAAAGTGAAAAATCGAAGATCGTAATTTAGAAATAGGAAAGTGATAAATCGAAGATCGTAATTTTGGAATAGGAATGTGATAAATCGAAGATCGTAATTTGGGAATAGAAATGTGATAAATCGAAGATCGTAATTTGGAAATAGGAAAGTGAAAAATCGAAGATAGTAATTTAGAAATAGGAAAGTGATAAATCGAAGTTCGTAATTTGGAAATAGGAAAGTGAGAAATCGAAGATTTACTTACTTTTTGGGTTACTGATATTTTTTTTGTGTTCATATGACGACGAGTCAGTTATCTCATGCTCATCAATCATTTTTTCCTCGTCAAATATTCGGTTTGATAAAAAAAACCATTAGGAAGTCAAATTAAATCCTTATAGTTCATCATAGGCGCTTACGCACAGTCAACCGTTTCAGCTGATTAGAACTTAATTCCTCTATCGCAATGGAGTATGAATAAACCGGTATCGTGTCCTGTGCTTTATGTTGTTTATAGTTGTATAGATTCCAACATTTTTTATCTTTTTTTTTTTTTGTATTTGACCACACCTATTCAGAATTTATTTCCTATATATATATCGGCACAGTGGCAGTTAGGAAGGATTATAAGTAAAATGAGTAAGAGGTAAATGTTTCCCTACTTCCGCTTTAAGAGTGGAAAAAAGGAGGAACGGTTGGAAAGAGCAGTGTAAGTAAATTGTTTCAAAAATGGATAACTCGTTCTTTAAACAATGAGCAGTCGTGTTAGTGTATCGTGAGATTTCAAGACAAATGAAAAAAAAATTATATGATTAAAACATTGAGAAAGCCGAGTATGAGACATGAAGAATATGAAATCTGTTCAATCTCTGTAAAAGATTTGCTGCAGAGTTATCTCACATATAAACATAATGTTAGTCATGTTATATCGATGCTTAAGAGACTCGATACACTTTCGCCAGCCATAAGCATCTAAGTCTTTCGACTTCCAGCTCAGATCGGGTATTCATTGATCATGCATGCGAAAGTCCGTAGCCTTTATATAGCCTGCAGTGCTGTAGTGAAATATCTTTTGCTTGCTTTTTGTGAATACATGTTCTGTACGACGGCCATTATTTTATGGTCTCATGTGCAGAATATTGAATTTTTCTATTATGTCCCGAGAGGAGAAACAATCATTCATTACGAAATATTTTGAACAAGCGTAACCTGAATCGTATTAATTATTGAAAATAAAGTTTCTTCACAATTGTAAAATACTTTCGGAGCATTTCTTTTAGTGTCAATCAATGCAGCTTTTTCTTTTCTTTTTTGTTAAGCATTCGCCACGCCATACGAAATTCAATGCCTAAACACTTGTCACATATATTGATATTTAATGCTTAAATCTTTCGATAAATCACTTGACAAAGAGTCTTTAATAATTCGTTCATTGCTTAGACATTTGTCGCGTTAGAACAAATTCAATAACTTAATAACACGCCAACGGGAGAGATCCAATGCATAGCGTGATAAATAAAATACGTTCATAAAATGATACCTGATATATATTGTTAAGTTAATCTCCTAGCAAAAGATTTTACAATATTTAATATCATTTTTTCTTTTTGTTTTCTTTTTAGATGACATAAAATAGTCAAATTAACGAAACTAAAGTAAACAAATAAGAAAATCCATCTTTATCTTAAACGAGTAAGAAAGTTGTATTCGGCCCTTATCTTAAAAAAGAGTGAAAAACTAAATTGTCATAGGTGGGCGTGGTAATGAAAGAACTTCCAATGTTTCTGCCAAATTCGAAGCCGATATCTTCATTTTTGAGGCTAAGAGAATATTTACCACAGACATTACACAGACGGACAGACGGGCATGCTTAAATGTACTCTAAATTTGATGTTGTTAAAGAATGTATATACTTTGTGGGGTTTCCGAAGTTTCCTTCTGAGCATTACAAACCAAATGACAAAATGAAATATACCCTTTACCTTCGGTGGCGAGTATAAAAGTGAGTAATTTCGTAAAAACCATAAACAATTGTGGTAGATAGTTAATTTAAAATTTATGAAAAAACAAAAAAAAAAAACAATTTTATGAAAATAATGTCAAAATTATTGATAACTAACATAACTATAATTAATATTTTATTCGTTATTATAAACGGAGAATTGATATGAAAAACAAAGCTTGTCTGTTTGTCTCTATCTCTGATGAATCCTAATCCCTAAAATTTTCCATAAGACTGACTGAGTGATACCACATTTTTTTTTTAGCACTCTTATATATAATATTACAATAATTGCTTATATCGGATACTATAGATACATATTAGTCATATTACGTTTTAGGGAAAACACAAAAAGAGATGTTATCATCAGCTATAATTTGCCGTTAGACTTTGACTGTATGGAAATTGATACATTTGGTTAATATTTTATTAGCAAAATAACTGATCTATGCATGTGAGAGAGAAAATTACAAAATTTTCAAATTATACATAATTCACTTTGATAAACTATACTCATGTTTATTTAAATAGTCTTTTTCAGAGAGAAAAAAAAAAAGAAAACAACAACTAAGCTGTTATTTTATTGTTTTGCCAAAATACATATTAATTTATGTATGTTGTATATACATAAATAATGTGTGCGTGTGTTTGTGTGTGTGTGTGTGTGCGTGCGTGTGTTTTCTCATATAAGTAAATACATGTGAAACTTGTTCCAACTAAATATAAATTAAGCTACGAATTTATTTAAACAACATCAACAACAATAACAATAATAATAATGAGAACATTTTGCGTAATAACTGTTATAAAATTTGTATGCATTTCCCTTGAGTAGTATTTGGAAGGTAAACGTTAAATGAAAATTCATATTTTCCATATGAAACAACAATAGCGAATGAATACAAAACGAATAAACAAAATAAAAATATAAGAATAATGATTATATACCTTGAGTTTAATTCGAAACTTTGATATCCAATACTTTATAAGCCGAGATACATACGCTATGATAAGTTATACTAGGGATCGGAATTAATATTTTTCAATTTTATTTCTTATTACACCTAAAAACTGATTAGATTAATTTTTATATATTTTTATTTATATATATATTTCTAATTATTATTATAAGCGGTTATATGGGCAAATTAGTAAGATTTTTATGTAGTTAATGTTACTATTATAAGCATTATAAGTGTAAAATTTTTTTTTGAAACCATTTGATAAAAATCTTCTCTTCTTTATTTCTCTCTCTCTCTCTCTCTCTCTCTCTCTCTCTCTCTCTCTCTCTATCTCTCTCTTGGTACCTGGAATAACAATTCTTGCGTAGATTCTGTGAAAGGACAGTGGAAACCTTCTATCACATTCTATGCTAAATGTGAGATAATCTCCAGAATTCGACACCAGGTGTTTGAAAAACATTTCGGAACGCAACGCAACTTCGAGGATTAAAGGCAGGGGCGGAAGTACAGTAGACCTTTTCAGGTCTCGCAGTACAGATTGCGTATATAGAATAGTAATAATAATAATGTCTCATTTTTAATTTATATTTCTATATATTATTCACGTTATCTAGGGTCCTAATTGTATCAAAAAAATAAATAAATGATTTCAATTGTAAAAATCTTACTTACTAGTCATGTTATATATATATATATATATAATCGTCAATGAAGTTGTATTAAAGTTGAAATTCTATATCTTCTATACCTTTATTTATCTATTATATTTAAGTATAAAAGCGCTGTAAAATAATATACGATAAGAATTGTGTGTTATTTGAGCTCATAAGAGTGATTCAATTTGTAAACGGAAGCAAATATTTTAGTTTCCAACATTAAATATATATTAATGTTGTACTTTTGCTTAGATATTAGTAAAAACACATAATTCGCTTTCGGAATTAGATTTTGAATAAATTTAGCATATAGAAGAAAAAAGAAAAATATAATGAATTTCATTTTAGATCTTTCTTCATTTTTAATTAATAATGGATGGTTTAATGGATGAATGGATAGATAGACAGATGTATGGATGGATGAATCGATGGTTAGATGGATGGATGGATGGATGGATGGATGGATGAATCGATGATTAGATGTACGGATGGATGCATGAATGGATGAATGGATGGATAGATGGATGAATAAATAGATAGATGGATGGATGGATGAATGAATAATTGGATATATTGCTTGTTTATGCATATGTATCTATGTATCTATGTTACAAACTGTCCGATAAGATAAATAGATCTGTTTAATGTTGACTATAACAAAAAAACCAAACAAAAAAAATTACCAACATTTATACATTAGTGATAATTAATTTTGTTAGAGATCAAATAACTTTTTGAAAACGAGCATTCCGTGTATGTATGTAAATATTTTTTGTTTGTATGCACTATGAGCTTATCCTAATCATGCTTCTAAATACAATATATAGGGAGGAGAACGAACGAAGGGAAGAACTATAGTGTATGTAAATTATACCGTTAATATGTGCACCGTACGTACGTACAATCATTTTTATATGTATATATTTGCTACATATATATTTATATTTGAACAAAACTCTAATGGTTAAAATAAATTTTGGCACTTGGCCAAATTTATGCAAAAATTTTATTTTGTTTTAATTTTTTTCTTTAGTAACAAAAATGCATTACAAATTCAACCGCATACATACATATATTAATGCATGATTATATATATATACATATATACATATGTGCGTGTGTGTGTGTGTGTAAGTGCATATATGAATTTTTGCATGTACAACAACAATCATGGTTAGATTCATTTCCACAACATATTTTACAAATTTCATAATACCTTAGGGTGGCAGGAAAAAACCAACTAAAAATTTACTTAAAATACATGTGTTACGTATAGATATGCATTTATTGTGTAATACAGTAATTTCCCACTAGCTTAGGATATAATTTCAAATGCTTATTCAAATTTTTTATACCCACTACCGAACGTGAAATGTATATTTCATTTTTTCATATGGTTTGTAACTACCAAAAAAAAACTTCGAAGATCCAACAAAGTATATATATTCTTGATCAGCATTAAATTTAGAAACGATTTAAGGATGTTCGTTTGTCCGTCTGTATAATGTCTGTGGTGAACATTCTCTTGGCCGCAAAAATGAAGGTGACTTTTTCAAATTTGGCAGAAACATGGGAAGTTCTGTCATTGCCACGGCCACCTATTACAATTTTATTC